>OZ043918.1:4585569-5185569 GCA_964056405.1 Acronicta alni | reverse complement strand
CAAACTAAGCAGAGCTTGTACTATGGGTACTAGACAATGGATATAATACTTATACACATTTTTTTGTATATACATACTTATAATACATAAGAAACACCCAGACAAACACAAATACTCATTATATCCACACAAATATTTGTGTCCTGTGGGAATCGAACCCACGACCTCGTGATCAGCAATCCGAACTCGAACCGCTAGACCACAGAGGTCGTCAAATTCGACAACCTCTGCGGTCTAGTGGTTCGAATGTTGGAATACTGATCACGAGGTCGTGGTTCGATTTCCACAGGACATGCTGTTGACATTCCTCATGGATTTTCATCCCTTGAGCCTTTTCTCAAATATATTGGGGTCGGCTTCCAGTCTAACTAGATTCGGCTGAATATCAATATTTTACACGAAGAGACTATCATCAGACCTCCGCAACCCAATTTTCTGGGTAATACCGAATTTCTGAGGATATATTGTTGGTCAGGTTTTTGGGTTTCTGATTGCCACTAACCATTTTCATAGATGTTCGTATCACAACCGGGACCGACCGTTTTACATGCTCTCCGGGGCACGGAGGGATCTCGCAAGCACACTTACATATTCTTTGTTTTATTAATCAAATCTCTCCACACCTAATCATGCTCCGACCACACTAATATCATTTCATAAGTCGACAAAACTCTAGTTACCGACTATTGAAACTGCCGACCACAATCTACAATTAGGGCCGGGGTACACGCGTCACGTACTGCGGGATTAGCACCGCGGTGCACGCACTGGCACGCTCGCGGTAATTTATAGCTAGTGTGTCCGCACCTTTACCCCGCTCTGGTGTTGACACGCTCGATTTATGGACCCGTGTGAACTGCACCTAAATATCCAGTGGTTAGGTAGAACTGTTAATTTACTGTGGACAACCTTAGAATGTCTAAAAAATTACATTAAAAAAAATCTAATATTGGAACTGTTAACTGCCTCATTGGTCCAGTGGCCGCAACGCTGTTGTTGACTCCTAGATTCGATTCTCAGGTCGACCAAAAATTTATTAGGATTTTCGATACAATCCTCCATAACCCTTCGTAAATATAGCCGTAGTCTGATATTAATGGTGATAATTAACTTTGTGTGACATCATTATCTCAACCAGGGGACTTATTTCCCCTGCTGAAAAAAGGCCTTCCCCCATGATAGAGTTTCACAAGGTTACATGCTGCCTGAATCTTACGTGTCAATGCTTTCATAAATTTGGTTCGAACCGCGCACCCAAAGCATTTCTACGGCAAAGCATTTAAACAAGGATTTAAACTGTTTGTTTTCCTTTTCCAGAAAAAAGTGATTATGATGCATTTCTTAATGACATTGCAATTAAGACAGAACACACTTACAAGGAAATATAACATTTTCATAAACAGTTGAAAATGATGGCGCGCTAATAAGTTCTTGAAGCTTCGTACCTCATTCCATTAACTGAACTTTAATTTATTTCTGCTCACAGCCAAGCTGCTACGACATTTCTCATTTTCAATATACTTCAAACTCTCACGAAGCTTTGTGTTCACGACAACACCTGTGAAAAAGTTATTAAATAACATGTAATTAGGTGATTAATTCAACTATGAACAGTGAATTAGTTGAAATTAGGGACTCAATATAATCAATATTTTTTAAATTTCTGACATTTACGCGAATATTATACATTGAAATAAAACTACTTTTTACGGATTTTATCGCGTATATTGATATTATTAATCCCGACGTTTCGGACCCTTTACAGCGTCCATGGTCACGGGTAGGCTGAGGTGGTGGGCGTCTTGATGATATAATTACTGACAGCTACCCTACATTTTTTATTGTTACATCATCATGTAACAATTTAAAAAAAAAATGTAGGGTAGCTGTAAAAATATTTTTTTAAATTTTCAATAAAATCTAATAACACAATCTGTCTTGCTAACCAAAATATCAATTTGCCTAAAATTTGTAAGTAGATTGCAACATAATTTTTATTGCAATATATTTTCTTTAATACACAATTTAAAGTAAAATTGCTGATATCACACATCTAAAAATTACTAGACATATTTCCACTTTTATTTAGACATCATTTATTTATTTATTTTTGTTTATTAGATGGGCCAAAGTAGCCTAAAAATCAAGTTATCACTTACCGAAAAAATAAAAAAATATAATTGACTTATTAATCTAATTAAATAAATAATACAGAATGTAAAATATATTTGTTAAAAATCGTTAAGAATTTTAAATATCTCAAGTTAATATTTTTTTCAAAAAATTTTAATTGGATTTTTTTATTGAATATATTAAACGCCTTTAAGTAAGTTTATAATTTATATTTCCGACATTTTGTTTATAACATTTGATAAAGTAAAATATAAAGTTATCAGGTATGAGCTCGGCCGTTGAATACACTTTGCTTATAATGCTTGTTCACCTCAATAACCGACCAGCTTCTTTTCACTGGAACTAAACTGTTTTCAGTGCGCTTCTGTTTTCGCTCCGCAATTAAACTGCTGTTAAACTTCTTGCAGCGATGTTTGCAAAGCACCTGAACGTTCGGCAAAAGTTGTGCCGCACCCAGTTCCTTGTTTGCCTGCTAATTATCCCGACGTCGGAGCGTAGTCAGCACCCAAAAGGCTGACCCGCTCTAAATGGTCAAACGAGGCTAAAAGCCTTTCACAGTTCCACTCAAATAAGGCTTCGGTCCCACCCTGTAACCATAGTGACCGCCTCGCTATTATTTCATTGTATCAACATTCATATCGACATCACGTGTAGCGAAAGCTCGATTAACTGAGGGGCGGCCGAAGCCAGATTTGTCAAGTCTCCTTTCAAATTAGACGCCACGGTCCGGCGTTCGCACTTCACGCGACGTTTAAAATCAAAAGCGCAAAAGGGTTACGTAATCCGGACCTTTTTCAACGCGACTTGTGTTTGTGTGCATGTCTCGTCTTTTGTCACGTATTCTTAATTAATGCCCGCCAGCTGGCGAACAACCCCACTCGTCACATTTTCATATCGATTCCGAGAGGGTCTCGTTTTAAACACACGGTATTGCGCCGATAAATCTCGATAGGTTTTAATTTTTTTAATCGGAAAACGACATCGAAAACGAATCTGTTAGCGTCCCCCTGTTTGCGAATCGGAAGTAAAGCCTAATAAACCGGCGCTTAACCTCTCGCGACAAAGCCGATACAAAGTGAGTGACATCCCGTCTCTAAAGAGATCTCGCGAAAAAATCCGGCGGCGACGTGTCAAAGACACCGCGACGCGACGAGCGAGGGGCTCTTTGTTGCCTATCGAAATATTTTTAAAGCTTAACTCCTTAGTGAATTGAGAGATTAAGTCTTTTTTGAAGAGGCAACCGGTCCCCGGGGTCGGGCGTGATCATTCCTTCAGATCTCATTTCCGCGGATGCTCTATTTGATTGTTATTTTTGTTACTTTTTCCCATTTTGTCCGGGCGCCGGCGGGATTTGAAGTGACAGTCGACGATTTGCACTCGAGCGCGATAAGTGTTTTCCAACGTTTTTTATTTCATAAACAGCTTTGTTAGCGTTGCTTGTTTCCTTTATTTTTATTTTTGTGTTTAATAGCAAAAGACAATGATGATTATTTTCTTAGTAATTGTACAAGGAAGCTAAAACTTCTTAGTTGACTTTTTATAAGGGCCTTGCTTCCATATAAACAATATATCACGCTCATTCCATACCTGCTCTAAGGACTACAAATATCTACAATATTATTTCGTAGACATTCAAGTAACAAGACTTTGATTAAGTTCTTTAGGCTCATTTACCGTAATTCTGTGATTTCTTAGAATTCCTTATAAGTTTATCTCAAGGTTTGCTTTAAGCTTTCCCCCAACCCTTCTTTGACGACGACTTTCTAATATAGTTAGCAAAAGGATATCTGTATAGTCAATGTTCAAAGCGTTTCACGGACATATTTACTTTACACATCAGCGGACAGCCAGCATAAAGCCACAAGAAAATATGCAAATGACTGTAAGGCAGTAGGTAAGCGCTCGTAAGCCGTGTAATTATTCACATCGGATTTGCAAATCTCACCCGAAGCGTTCCGTTTCCGCACTCGCGCATTAAACTGACCCTTAGAGCGCATTTAAATCAAAACACATGTGTTCGCAGCGGACCGGCTTAGCGGACGCTGATTTTCAGATGAGGGCTTCCCCTTTTTGCGGGTCCCTGCGTCGATTCCTTGGCGGGTGATGATCGATACCCCGCCCCCGCCGCCGGCCGCGACCCTCCCTCCCTCGCTCTTAATTAGGACTCGGAATCTGCGGCGGACACACACACACACACACGACGCTCGTATAGGGTATAATGTTAATCAACTTTCATTATGCACTAAGGAATTATATGGGTACGCCTGAGGAGTGATTATCCGAGTTAGGCCGCGTCCCCGACCAAGAAATCATACTTTATTATGATCATTGCGTATTCGGCGCGGTTTTACGGCGGCACCTCGCGGGGCGACACCGCATTAGAATTTACTGCGCATATATCACTAAGATATACTGTCTACTAACTAAATAGCTACGGTATAATTAACTTTTCCTAGTTCGCGTCCTACTTTTTAAGCCAATCGCAGAAAATTCCTAAGGCATTAAGACCTCCTTTTTACACATTTTTTGTACAATTATTATAAATAAATTAATTTAAAAATCTGTAATGTTTTTATTGTGACGTATTAAATCAAAACAATTGCCATCGAATCAAAGCATAAGCTCTACACTCTCATCTCGTCATAACTTAGAGAGGATTTCCAAAGACGTAGTTACTCCGTATATTATAACTATAGACGAGCCATTCATATGCAGAACCCATGTTTATAGCGCGTGAGATTAGTCTGAATGTAGTGGACCCGCAATATACGCGCACTAAGAGCTTAACCGTCGTGATTAATTTTACCGCTTACATAGCAATATCGACCTAGAACAAAGGTCTTACAATACAAATAATCAACTAGAATTAATTTCTTTCATTTACTCGACTCCTTTATTTTTTAATTACCGAAAAAAATCAAAATCCAAAAAAAAAAAAACAAAGAGAATAGGTACATTTTCTCGAGTTGAATGGACATGGAACAGCAGATATTATTTCACGATTTCAAGGTTAGTCCCATACTATTTATTCATGGTAATTAAAATAAAAAATGAGGGGGTATTAGGCCTTTTCCCCATTTGGGTAAACCAACAATACCCAAATATCGTATTTGCTTTCAGTGGAACAGTGTTCATGCTTTTGAGTCGTCAACGTACGTATAATTATTATTTTTAATTTAATAATTATTTTATCTCATATGATAAAATCTGATTACAAAAGTAATTTCTGGTCAAACCATTGTTTCTACCACGTTTTAGAATGCTTATGAAAACTTTATTCAAACTCATTTTTAACATTTATCATAAATCATTAAATTCATATCAAATTATTTATAAAATGTTATATTTTGTATAAAAAATATTTTTCCATAATTGTTTTTAGGTCTCTATATCTATTATATTATATTGTCATAACATCACACACGCTAAACGAATAATAATTATATCTAACAATAGTAATATAATTGATTGCATACGAAATTACATACTAAGGGCTTCGGCTGAATAGGCCCATAATCGCACTACGATGAAGCAGGCTTGCCCCAAGAAAGGCCTAGCCTTATTGAGATCGCCCTTTAAGGCTCGGTTATGAGGATAAACCTCCAATAAATCTTTCACTTAGAGGGCCGTTTAATTAACGCGTGTAATAAAATTTAATTGATCAAAGCGTATAGTTTGTTGGGTATAATTTAGCGCACCACTTGAGCTACCTTTGTGTTTGGTACTTATGACTGATCGTTGTCTCGAAACTTATAGTTTGGTATATTCATCTCCTTGCCTGTAAACACAAAATGAATACATTTTAAATGGAAAAAGGTTTTCTCATTCTTATCTTATTGTACACACATAAAGAAAATGTTTTAACAAAATACAATAAAAACAAATAATGTACAAAGGCGAGCTTAACTCCAATTTGAGTTATCTACCAGCAAACCTTTGAGTGATCGTTGCTAAAAGGGTATGTCAGGTGTAGGTACAATTAACAATTTCATCTTTCACGCTGATTACTAAAATTTGTTGTTAGTTTGCTTACAATGAAAGTATGGTTTGCTAGTAACATATCGAGTAATATTGTAAAAATACCCGTCAGAATATTTCATACTTCTATACTGACAAGAGAGTATAGATAGACACACAAAACAAACACACACACACACACACACACACACACACACACACACACACACTCCCTCACACACACACACTCACACACTCACACTCACACACACACACACACACACTCACACACACACACACACACACACACAATTAACTCAGCCTATAGCCGCTGCATTCAATTTATTTATATTTATTGCATGAAACATAGTCTACATAAGTGTTACTATAGAGCAAGTGCGGTACAAAGCTTCATTAAAAAACAAATCAAATCAAATCTTTTATTTGTGATACATGGGTTACATACAGATGTCCATTATATAATATATAGTTCATACCATGATCAGCCACTTGGGCACACAAATTATTAATTAATATATATTAGTCATACGGGACAGACACAAGACAATCAAAATCAGTAAATCTTCTTCAAACGTTACAAAAAAAAAATTCTAGTCTATAAAAAAACATCCACAGAGTAATAACAGTTGTCGATAAGAAGTTGGAACAATTTATTTTTAAAGACATTATTATTGCTACATTCTTTTATGTTATTGGGAATCTTATTGTAGATCTTTGTGAACAAAATTATAAACACAATAACTACCTACTTAAATAATACATATCATCACGCCTGTATTCCCTGAAGGGTTAGGCAGACAGTACTTATGTCCACCCACAGTTCACCACTTCAGGTCCGTCAGATCCTTCAGGTCCTATGTAATAGCATATGAACCTATTGCCATTAACGGGACTCAAATACAAGCATGTCCGAGCTGCTACTAAGAAATTTTATTGAAAAATCCAATTAACACTGGTCGACCCGGGAATTGATCCCCGGACCTGAAGCATAGCAGTAGCGCTTAAAACCACTAGAATAATGAGACAGTCTTAAATAATACAATTTAAAACAATACAACCTTAATCCATAAATCAAGCCATGGAAACTCATTACCAATTTGATAAATGGAATTTCTTACGTCATTTTCTTCACGGGCAATTTATTTATTCCGTTAAGACTATATGACAATGTTGCCACATTACTAAGACCTCTGTATTTCTTCTAGCTTTATGAAGTATGTGGAAGTGTGAAAGGTCTTCGTAAACTGGTTGATATACTCACACGTGTATTCACAGGCCCTTGTACTAATTTAATAGATGAGGTGTTCCCATTAATTACAAAGAACGTCGGTGCCAGTCGGCCGCGGGTAACGCGAACAAATTAATAAGATTATTAACTCCTTCCGACAAGTCATTCTTTCTCGAATGTACGATAATATATCGATATAATATTAGGTTCTACCAGCAGATTGATATTTTCAGGATATTAAAGTTATTTAGAAAAGGAAAAATTGGACCGCGGGCAGGATTCGAACCTGCGTCTTCTGGTTAGGTACACCAGACGCTATGACCACTAAGCCACCGCGACTCCTACCAACTTTTCCTTTTCTAAATAACTTTAAAATCTTAGCATGGAAAATGCCAAAAATCTACAAAAAGATATTTTCAGGATATAAAAAATATTTGGGACATTTCACACAGCACTATCTAGACCCAAACTAAGCAGAGCTTGTACTATGGGTACTAGACAATGGATATAATACTTATAGGTATACATTTTCTTGTTGTAACTACATACATATATACAGAAACACCCAGACAAATAAAAAAACTTATCTTTGTGTATTTTTTTTTGCATTTTCCATGCTCAGATTTTAAAGTTATTTTAGCGAAGGAATAATTTACGACACCATAAAGACGTTAATTCAGATTGTGAAGGCAAATTTCCACATGAAGGGTAGGAGTTGCGGTGGCTTAGTAGTCATAGCGTCTGGTGTACCTAACCAGAAGACGCAGGTTCAACTCCTGCCCGCGGTCGAATTTTTCCTTCGCTAAAATAACAAACTCTTATATTTATCACAAGACAGCAGTCCGACACTCGAACCATAGACGTCATCATCTTTTATTTTAATTATACTTTTAATATGTGCTCTTGAGTTCCGCTTTAATCTAGTTGTCGAAAGGTTCAATTCCCAGGTCAAGCAGTTATTTTAAGTTTGTTTTTAATTTATAGTATCAGCGCAGCAGAGTTTGGATTTGTGCCCGGGCAATAGGCTCGCCTCATATTACATCGGACTTAAGTTTTACGGCGAACCGTGGCTGTATTGGTACACCTCTGTCTTGTACCTTTCAAGAAATACAAGCGTGATGGTATATTTTTTCTATGCGCTTGATGTAAGCAATGTCTATGTCGTAGTAAATGAAATATCCAGTATGCAGCTTTCGTAGCATGTGCTACGCGTCTGCTACGAATCTGCTACGAATTTGCTACGTGCTCTTCAAAACTGTTTATCTATAGTATTTAAATATCTAAATCCCTGAAAAGCTAAACAAAGGTATACTTACTTCACTGGTATGATTTTCATATGATCATTTTCAATTATGGCCATCCAGCTTGGCAATGTAGCCAGCCTATTGAGTATTCCAGTTGATAGCGATGCGGAGGAGTTTGTTATGCTCTCTCCGGTACTCTTTTTACAAATCAAAAGTTCCTTTAATTGTTCTAATGTAAATAAAACATTTCAATAACATAACCGAAAAACTAAAATATACAAAATTTATATATTCGTTTCTCGGTTATGTTATTTTTTTCTCTGTGTAACTTGTCATCCTTAAAAAAAATCTCCAAGAAATATACAAAACTCCTTGCTCTAAACTTCTTATCTAGATTAATCAATAGAGAAAAAAAATCGTCATCCAATGCAACAACCTGTCCCAAGCAAGGGCGGCCACATGTGATTGATTGTTAATGAAGTGGCGTGGGGCGATAGTTATTAATGACCCGCGGCTCCGCCCGGCCAAAACACTTCTTTATTTACCCACTAACACCTATTAGCCGACCGCGTCCGATACACTGGCGGTACAATATATCATCCAGACAGCAGCGTATCAATCAATTTGGCAAATTATAAGTTGATGTAAACGTTACCCTTTTGTTTGAACAGCTAATATGAGGTTTATGATTTTTATGGAACAATAGATATAATGTATTAGAGGAGTTCGTGCTAAATTATAACCACGCTGATCACGCAATCTATAATAGCTAGTTAAGCTGCGCTAGTCACGGTCGGTCTGTGGATGGGTGACCATTCTCAACTCATCTAGACGTCGTCGGTCCCGGTTGGCATGTGAACACCTATGACAATCGTTAGTAGTAGTCAGAAGGCCTAAAGAAAACGCCTGACAACCAGTCTATCCTCAGTAGTCATATCTGTATTGCCCAGAGATTGGGTTGCGGAGGTCTACTGGCAGTCGCTTCGTGTAAAATACTGATATTCAGCCGCATCTGGTTAGACTGGAATCCGTCCCCAACATAGTTGGGAAAAAGGCTAGGAGAAAGAAGAATAGATATAATGTATGAGGGGCTCGTAGCTAAGATATAACTACGCTGATCAACCGATCTGTAATAACTAGTTAAGCTACGCTAGCCGCGGTCAGTCTGTGGATGGGTGACCATTCTCAATACATCGAGACCCCTCCAGGTTTCGGAGAGCACGTAAAGTCGTTGGTCCCGGTTGGCATGCGAGCACCTATTACAGTGGTAGTGAGAAGCCCAAAAAAGAAGCCTGACAACCAGTCTATCCTCAGGATATCTGTATTGCCCAGAGATTGTGTTGCGGAGGTCTACTGGCTGTCGCATCGTGTAAAATAAGATATTAGTAACAATAATATTCTCTGTTCATTGCAATGTTTACTTCGTACTTCGTAGTGCTGCTTGGTTGTGTTAAGTTATTTAAGAACTACCCTACAATTTAGAAACTTATTGATTGTTGAGATTGTTGATTTACCTGTACGCCGACCAGATAAAATATTTGTAATTTTAAATTAAGTGTATATTCTTTTTTTTTATTCTACTAAGGTGGCAAACGGCAAACAAGCATACGGCCCACCTGATGGTAACCGTTTACCGCAGCCTATAGACGCTTGCAACACCAGGAGTATCACTTGCGCGTTGCGGACCCTGTATTGAAAGAGGAATAGTTGGGTTGGCAGTATAAGGTTCAAAGTCCCCCCACTGCCGACACGTTTCCTCGTGGAGTACTGGCAACCTTGCTCACCGTAAGAAATACAACACAGCTCAAAGCAGTGTTATTTTACTTCGATTATGTGCAAGATGAAGGTACTTCCCCAGTCGGGCAGCTCCAATTTGAGTGGAATTACTCCCACTATGCCCTACCTCTCTCTATTCTCATGTAAGTGAATTGTTATATTCTTATAAGAAATAAAATATGTCTCAAACCCACCTTTTTTTATATTACGGAAAATACTAATGGCTGTCCGGACCCCCTGGAGAGGCGGCAGAGTATGTCGGACTCATACCGACCAAAAACTTTACTTGCCATGACCATGGGAACATAGTCATGACTTTGGGATCCGTGAAATTCGCCACGGTCTCAAACCCACCTGCTTAAACTGAAAGCCGACCCCAACATAGTTGGGAAAAGGTTTGGACGATGAGTAGATATGTTAGTTGTTCAACATCATCATCAACCCGTGTACTGTCCCCCTGCTGGGCACGGGTCTCCTCTCATATTGAGAGGAATTAGGCTTTTTTGGTCTTTTTTAGTTAGTCCACCACGCTGGCCTAGTGCGGGTTGGCAGACTTCACAAACCGTCGAGAAAAATCTTTAGAGTATGCAGGTTTCCTCACGATGTTTTCCTTCACCGTTTAAGCGAGTGATAATTAATTATTAATACGCACATGAATTCGAAAAGTCAGAGGTGCGTGCCTTGGGTTCGAACTCGAGACCTTCGACTTGGCAGTCCAATGGTCATACCACTAGGCTAGCTATCACTGCTTGATGTTAGTTGTTATGAAACATAATTCTAAAACTGTCACATTAGCTGAGTAGTCGTAAGCAGGTACGATTTCCAGGTCGAGCAAAGTGTTATTGGCTATTGCTATGAAATTCTCAGTAGCAGCTCGTAGTTTGGATTTATGCCCGGTTAATGGCAATAGGCTCGCCTTCTATTATATGAGATGTAAACATACCGGCGAACTGGGTGTACATTAGTTTAATACATAGAAATAAATAGAATTTCATTTCATTTAAAATAAAAATATTTTATTCTGCTTGTTTTATTTTAAATTGTAATGAGAATAAACCTCTTTTAATGATTGTTTTTTTTCATGTTTGCGCCATATTAGGAATTTATCTTGTACCGTCAGTTCGTTTACATACACAATATTTCTCATAGGTACACGAACAAGACCCGGAACAACTGCATGGTCATACAAATATTTTTTCAGTGCCGGGATGAAACCCGCAACACGTGGCGTCACGACGTGAGACGTGTCAATTTATAAATTTATATTACTTATCCATCAAAAATCTCGGCTAGAATGATTGCACTCCCCCAAAATCATTAAAAGGATTTTGTTTTATTTCAATTATGTCGCAATCACAAAGAGTTGGAACCATAGTCACTCTATCGTCGACGATTTAAACAGATGTCGTGTTAAGGAGGTCCTCTGGAATATTCGTTCGGAATTTAAATTGCAAATTTGTGCGGTGGCAGGTGCAGCTCCTCGATTGAACATCGCCCTCCCTTTCTAATTCAAACAAAAACTGTACCTATCCCTCTCTCACGCCTTTCCAAAATCAAGGAATAATGAACGTCAACAAATAAAACCCAAGCGTTACTAATTACTCGAGCAGCTCAAACGAAGAAAGGTAATTTTTGCACTCTATTTGGAAGAGGAAATCTCGAAGCTAATGGCGTTAATTTAAAAAGAGGCCGATGACTGTGATTTTTCTTTTGACGCTCAAACTTTTCGACTCGTGATTTATTGACGGTACAGAACCGGCTTTCATCGCGGCCCATCCGAGCATCCTGGCCTATTCTTTGACGTTTAAATAAGGTCGTAAATAAAATGTCAGTCACACACACTAGAGGTCTCGTTTCGAAACTAAACAGAGGGTGAGGCGATTCATTATGAATGAGTGGTCGCAGGTACCGCGGCCTAAATTAAAGTTTTGCTCATCGGTGATGTGTACAATGTAGCGACTACTTGGGCAGGCCGGTCACGAGCTGTGGCGGCTTAATGAATGAAGAAATTCCGTAGATCCCCTCACACGTGCCCCTCGGATCCAACCTCCCTCGCATAGATTGTAAACTTCCAAGAACGAAACATTCACTGTTTTATCCGAAACGTCAACGTTTTCTGTCTTTGATTTTCATTATGTCTAGGCACTGATTAATTTTAAGGTTGAATTAAAATATATAATTATAAAATGTATTCATAGTAATCCAATAGCTCAGTGATTTCTGTAGTATCCCCACCGCGGCCTCCGTTACTGAGTAATTAGCTTTCTAATTTTAAAGAGCGACTACGCTCCGTGCCTCCATCAATCCGCTCCCCTGCCCGCCATTGAATCGATAATAATTAATTATTTTTGACATAATCACAGCCAAAATCCATTCTCTTTTTGCTAATTCACGTCCCTATAATAAAACGGGACGACGCTTTTAAGGCTCGCCCGAGTGAAATTGATAAAAAATAAATAAGACTGCGCGCAACTTTTCGCCAAGTCAAACAAAATCGGGCGTTAGCTTACGACGCTGAGTTCCAAATGATTAATTATAATCTCTCACTTATCTTGCTGGTTATAATGCAGCCGTAAAAATGGACATACCTGTAAATACCGACTGAATAAATATCGTAGAACCAGAACATATCAAAGCGACGTATCCGAAACCCACATTCACTACGGTGACAAGGGATCATTGTGTGATACGTACAATCGGCGGGACACTGTGTCAATATTGGACTCGTCACATAATAGACACTAAGATTCGCATGTGGGCTGGGTGTCGTGGAGCTCGCTAATAGATGGAGGACCTTCGACTTGATACCGTAAGATACGTACTTGTCTAAAGTTCAATGGACTACGCCACAATATATATATAGTTAAGTATAATTATGATGTAGGGTTGTCAATTGCGTAATTAACAAACGGTTATACATTTACATATATATTTTTATTCAATGCACAGCACTAACAATAAAGTACATACCCCACGTTCAATCTATACAATATTGATACTTACCCCGGAATATTGAGAACAAACCGCGAGTTCTGAATACCGCACAAGTTGCTGGTACTTAAAAAATACATAGTGAAAACATTAGCTCCGCCCGGGGCGGGGTGGGTCCGTGATTAAACCCAGCGAGGCATGCATAACGAGCCCGGTATGTTTGAACGCTTACAAATACTTTCCAAGTTGGTCCGGACAGCGGTTGAGGCGGGTACTGCTACACCTGTGCTTGTTTATCGCCGCTAAGACTACCGCTACCCCCACAAGAGATGTATTGTTTGTTTAGGCCAATCAACTACCCGCCGTGGCCCACTTATTATACATTAACAATATTCAATAATCATCACAAATTCATATAAGATGAAATCACCTAAAATAATATTGAACCTTATAATTATATAATACTGAAACTGAAATTCTCCACATTTGCTACGGATAAGACTGTCGACCGAAATTAAATAATATTTTGAAAGGATTAGTATCATGATTGGGCGGACACATGCTAATGCAAGAAGTTTTTAATTAAAACCGTCCGCCGTTAAGAGGCTGCGTAATGGCTGATCCTCAGGAGGGATCCGATATTGGGTGTGTACTGGCAAAGCCAAAATACAAACATATTTAGGTCCGTTACGCACCGTAGTGTGCGCCGGCTAATCACTGGACGGAGTATGGACGCTGTGTATACATACAAACAACCCCTTACCCGTTTTATATAAAGATTTTCATTTGTTTCAGATGCACACGACTACAGTGACGATGACTCAAACAAGGTAAACAAGAACATTACTGTTGTTAAAGCTTTTTAAACTAGAAAAAACAGTTTTGAACCCGAATCGCTCCCCACAAGCACAATCCAAACTTTAGCGACGACTTTATGGCCACTGTGACCGCCAAAAGTCGCTGAGGAAAAGTGCAAGCTTGTTTACTCATATATCAGCGGGTCGGGTCGACGATTCTTTCCGATAAGGCCGGCTCCCCCGCTGCCAATAAAGTGATTAAGTCACAAATCGTGGCGAGGCGCCTCTTTACCGGCCCTCTGATATACCGACACCGAGCTTGCGGAATTGCTTTTTAATTTATATATTTTTGTCTGTTATTTGGTGTTTTCCTTTCGAGTATAATCGATTGTTTTCAATAGTACTTGTCAAATAAGCTTTTCAAGAATTCGTAAATAGGTTTTATTGCCTCAATAATGCATGATCCGATTCAATTCCCCAATAAAAA
This sequence comes from Acronicta alni, assembly GCA_964056405.1. Taxonomy (NCBI): domain Eukaryota; kingdom Metazoa; phylum Arthropoda; class Insecta; order Lepidoptera; family Noctuidae; genus Acronicta; species Acronicta alni. The sequence goes on along the minus strand of OZ043918.1, from coordinate 5,170,995 downwards.
AATCAAGATTAAGGTTTAATCATTCCGAGAAAATATCCATGTTCCATTCCAAATTGTCTATTATTATAGAGCACTTATTCGAATTATTTTTAAAACCTAAGAAAATTTTACATGACTCCATAAACAAGTAGTCAAATGTTTTACCCTAGAATATAACTTATTTCTGTAAGAGAAAAGCTGAATTATTTTCCTTTTTGAAGAAAGCTAGGTACAAGTCAGAGTAATCATAAAAAAATATTTTTAATTAGTACGCAAACACCATAAGAAATTATGCGAAATGTACCTACTAGTCCGCTAAAGATACAAGTTTCTATTTCAGCTCGCCTCCACTATTATCAGTGGGTCGGTCCCCATCGAACAGCTCTATTACAAATAAATTGCCCTTCGAAAACGCTGCGCGTGTTATAAATTTCATACGTGCTGAGAAATGACATACGGTATTATTTATTACGAACAGTTTTTTCGGGGAAAATAAAAAGAAGACATTGTGACGTAATTGAGCTGCGTATTATTGGGGCACGCTACAATTCAACAGCAATTTTCTATGACAAAAGAAAAAAATGTTGTCTTTTCCACGTTTTTATTACGAACACAGAAGCTAAAACTACATATTTTATATCTTTTCGTCATTCATTTTATTTCGGTTTTGGTGTGTTCTAAATTTAAAAATACTTCAGTCACTAGGGCTGTGACATGTGTTTTTGAAGTGTAAAAAATGTAAACGTGTTCTAATCGTATATTACACATTGACACAACTTTATTACTATCGAAATCCATAAACAAATAATTATTGTGTTCCTGTATTATGGTATCATTAACGTGTCAGAAAGCCGACAACTGCGCGCTTCCCCCGTGTTTACACGTTTTCAACACGGCATTAGTCGGTGGTGCCATTAGCTCTACAAATGACACTAAAATGAAATCTATTCATTTCCTTTGAGCCGAGTCAATCGACGGTGATATTGTACGATTTCACGCGATTCGGGCATTACCGCTGTATCCTCGGTAGCGATACCTGTTCATATTGTAACGTGAACCCTTTAAGTAACTGGTTTATTTTTATTTATATCAGTTTATTGCTGTTTAGAGTATACATTTATAAATATATAAAGCTTTTTGATTTAAACGTGTCACATAAGTTTAAGCCAAAAAGTTCGAGACACTCGTACTTTACTAGTGATGTGACTAATGACCTGTTATGAAAATAATGTGTATTTATAAAAACGAAAAATTCTCGTGACTAAAACATTTTTACACTATTTTCCACCATTTTAATTTTCTAAATTGCTCTTTTGATTTATCCACCGCTCATTTATAACAATCAAAACAAAAATATGTCAAATAAGCCTCTTAGCACCACGTTGACATTAACCGTGGCTTGTGATTTACGAGCTGAACAGTACCGAGCCACTCCACATCTTTATTAAGCCGACGTTACGTTGTATTACACGTAATAATCTTTTGATAGCTTATATGTTATACAGGTTTTTTTTTAAAAGGGTTACTTTATCCTTTAATTTTTTAAATGTTTTAGTACACTGTTTATAAATTAATAAGACATCTTTCGCTAAAATGTATATCTTTAAAATGATTTATCATGCGTTAGTACCAGATATAATAAAAATTAACGATCCTATTGGTTTCAGTACAAAAATAACATTTTCGTAACAAAAATCGTTGACTAAAAAATAAGGATGTTAAGAATTTACTCTTTCATGAGTATTAATAAATTTTAACATTAAAGTAAACTATTAAATTTTAATATTCTAATATGTAAACATGTGTACATTTTATTGAAACCTTTCATTCCATAGTTTCTGGGTTAAATTTGTTTTCAATTTCTATTTAACCTGCGTGTCTAGATAGTAATCAAAGCTTAGCTTAGTATGCTTCAACTGTAAAGAAGTGATCTAGATTTAAATTACCACGATTGAAATTAAACACGATTGAACTCCCACATTGGTCTGAGTCCACTGAGCTTGAGGTCCTGAATTCGATTCCTAGGTCGAGCAAAGTGTTAATGATATTCTCAATGATTTTTGCACCTAATGAAAATCCAATAAACCGCTTAATTCTGAATAAATATCTCGTAATTTTTACGTCGATATTGCTTAAACAACCGTGTAGGTAACCCTTCCCACGGCTCAGCGGAATCAGTTTAATCAATGTCGTTATGGTGCGTAGATGTCGCGATACGGGCGGGCGGTCCGCACTGTATCGAGGCTCACGGGTTAATTTGTTACGATGTTTATCGGAAACAACTGAACGCATTTGTTTGACACAGACAGCGTTTAATTTTGACGTCTGTCAATTTGTTGGGACATGTGACGTTTAATTCGAATTTCAAATTTCGAGGGTGTCGGCATAGATAGTTTTAATTGATACAGGCGAAATATAAAAATAACTGACATTGTCATATCAGTGTAGTAAAATTCCCAATAATAACGCTGCGCATCTCTAACCCTAAAATGCGCAATGGCATTAATTTAATTCTGTCAAAGCTTATACAAAAGGACATGGCACAAGAAACACGTCAGTCATCCCCACAATAAATAACTCGAATGACATTAATGGGAGCTCTTTTCGGTTATTACGTGACCTTGGCTAGGCAAGATTGATAATGGCTGCCTGGCTCGTTAACGTGCCATTGTAGACGCCCATCGATTATCAATTTGAGGATTACAATGCCCGGGAGACAAATTGCGGGTAACCTACCACCCGAAATGGACGATGACTGGACGAGTACTCCTTCATAAATTATAGCTTAAGTTTACATTACATTAATTATAATTTATTACATTTAATATAGGTCGTGTATCCTTCGTATTTGTAGATCAAAGTCATGCTAGGGATTTATATAAATCTTGGAGCTCTTGATCTCAGGATACGTACAAGCTGAATTCAAAATTAGAAGGACAACATACCATTACGTCCATATTCCCCGAAGGGTTAGGCATAAGTGTACTAATGTTTACCCACACTTTGCTGGTATGTTTAGGTCCCATGTAACAACGGGTACCATTTATCCTAACTCGGAGCTGCTACTGAGAATTTCATAGAAAATCTGAATCACACCTAGCTCGACCTGGGAATTAAACCCAAGACCCTTAGGGTAGCAGTCGCGCTTTCGACCACTAGACTAATAAGGCAGAAAAATAAATTGCAAACCAAACAATCCAACTCAATAGGAAGTAAAGTTTTTTTTTCAACGTAATTGTTCACTATAACTAGAAAATGAGATAAATGGAATCAAACGACTTTCAAATTGTCAACAAAATGACACGTCTAAACGTGTAATTTTGTCCTCACTTAAGGAATAAACCACTCGAAATCCACCCCAAGGCATGGTATTATCAAAAAATTGGCTTCATTATCAAACTATTCGCCCACGATAACAATCTTGATCAAATAAAAAATTAACATGACGCGAGGGTGCACGTTACGTGTACAAATAGCTACAATCGTTCAATGATACCCCGCGGTAGGAAAATCATACGTTTCACATCACTAGTTATGTCCCCCACAACGATCCATACTCGATACCTAAACTTATTCACTTTCAATTCAGACCCATTCAATTTTTACGTAAGCCTTACGTTTCCAATTAGTCTACAAAACCTTAAGAGATTATTTATTTTTAAAATAAAAATCTTTACTCCGATTGGGACGTTTTAATAAAATTATACAAGCGTATGAAAATAAAAGTGAAGCGGCTGAATGTACTGGCATGCCAAAACATTATTTTCTTCTTAGTACGACTGGTGTAATTGTATTTTATGCCTTACGGCTTGGAACTTTTAAGCCAACGTTTTAAGATTTGTATTTCTGCGGCAATCGGAGCTTCTTAGTAACCGCAATCGGCGCATCGGTTGCTGTTACGTGTCGCCGCCGTGCTTCGAATTTGAATGTTCTCTTTTTGAATTTCCTTCGAATTATAAAATCAATTAGGCGACGCGATGTCGACATTGGTTTTATGGATTTTTTCAATCGGCTTTTTACGATATGCCATTATGCACCCATTAGAGCAGTCTGCTATTCCATTTTTTTTATAAAAATAAAAAGTTTCGTTCGAACAAAATGACAGAATTCTGTTTTATTACATTGGTATATCATCAATCTATAAAAGAAGCCTCAACTACCTATATATATGCCTCAAAAAGCACCATTAAATCTAAATTTTGCGTTCCAGGATCAAAGGTTAGAAGTAGTTAGCAACTTTACCCTATTAGGTTTAAACATAGACACCCATATAAATTGGAAATCTCATATAAATAAAATTAAATCAAAATTAGCTAAGTTTTCATATGCTTTCCGCGAAGTAAAAAAATCCACAGATATCCAAACTGCACTCGTCACCTATTACGCCTATGCTTACGTTTGGCTCAGCTATGGCATTATCCTGTGGGGAAACAGCACAGAAACACCATCACTTTTTACTTTTCAAAAGAAACTTATACGAATACTTGTACATATAGAGGATACTGATAGCTGTAAGCCGCATTTTAAAGAACATAAAATACTAACGCTACCTAGTCTATACATTTTAGAAATATGTAAGTTTGTTAGAAGCCACCAAAATTTCTATACAACACGAGAAGACAAAAACCAGAGTCTAAGACATAAAAATAGACTAAACCTACCAAGCTCCCGTCTTAAAATGCACTCTTCTAGTCCACATGTCATGTCGATAAAAATATATAATAAACTACCCCCACGAATAAAAAATGAAATTAAAGACAGCATATTTATAAAAAAATTAAAACATATCCTATTAACTAAATGTTACTACCATATAAATGAATACCTAAATGATAAAAGTATATGAAATATAATAAATGGAGATTTAAATTAATACTAATAATAATATACCTAATAATAACATAAACACAAATACATACATATTATATGTATAAACAAACATGACATACATTTATAATAACAATATCTGGGACATTTAATTTCTTTTCTTTTTACAAACTCTGATAATAATGACATAAATACAATAATATATAGTTAATAAAAATATAATTACATATAAATAAAACAATATAGTTATAACTACATAATAGAATATCATATAATAAAAATAGTTGTAGTAATATAATATATATATAGAAATCGCAGCTTAATAATCACCTATATAATATACCTAATAGTCAATGAATATCAATTTAAGTAAAATATGAAAATAATAAAATAAATATAAAACTTCCTCCTCTGTCCTACATGTTGCCGTGCCGACAAGGCCCACACATGTTTCTTGTATTATACCATTGTAACATCTATTTAACTCGTGGAGTGCAATAAATGTATTGAGTATTGAGTATATATGTATTTGTATTTCTGCTTAGGGTTAATATAAATTGATGATAGCTAGATAGATACTAAATATTTCGAACGAAATTTAAAACAATCAATACTAGATTCAATTAACTTTGTTTCAACAAAATTATTCATCGTCGAGATTTTATAAAACTCGACGTCACGCTTGAGCAGTCAAAAACAATACTTATTCAAATGAAACAAAAAGCAATTAACGGTGGAGATATCCCTCCATCCTCGGAGGATACAAGAGGAGAGATTATTGAAAAAATAATTAATAAATATTTATGGCGGGCCACCTGAGGAACGACACTGAGTGAGATTCCATTTTTATCCAGTACTCGAGTACGCATCTGCAGCGTTACAGGGAAAAGCGGTTTATTACAAATGCAAAATTTTCCATTCATATTCAAAATTTTATATCCCGATGTGGCCGGGAGAAAGCTAATTTATTCCGGGGGAGCGGCTAAGGAGACGTCCCAGCACCTCGCGTCTTGTGGGGGATTAAAGAAGGGTTGAACGCTGCGAAATTGACAGGTGCCTGTCAAAAATTACAATTAATAATTGAGACAATTGCGATTGCGGCTGCCGCTGCGGCCCACTTGTGGCGTATTTAACTGCATTTGTGTTTTGATAACCCTAATCTTAAATTTAAATTGATTAATTTTTAATGAAACAATATAAACCAACACATAAAATTGTTAAAGAAAATAAATTAAATATAGAAGCCTGAATTGCGAACTTGAATAAACTATGATTTTGTTCGACGAATTAAAGTACCCAAAGACTAAACTGGGCAAAAAAATGCGAAAAGATAATTCTGGTACTAACGTTAATCAGTATCCTGACCGCATCACTAGTGTCCCTCGTCCAAGCCATAGACAATAAACATGAGGGCGCGCATCGATCACTCGTTTTACAGCCACGGCGGTTAATGGCGGTAATCCACCACTAAGAGCGGTTTACTACATTGTTATTGCCGACTAAACCCACTGGCACCAGCTATTATGCTACTGAAAACAATTAAAGACTTAAAACAGTCATGTGGATGTCAGTGGATTTAAATAAAATTAGCTATTTGAAACTTGATGGCAAGCAAAATTGGGGGAAAGAGAAAATGGCGTCAGCTTCTAAATATGCTGTGATAAACATAAAATTGTATTTAAACCTATACAACTACAATGTCGGAGAGGGCGCACTCAGGATTGGCGACTTTACCTAACGTTTCTATTAAACTATGCTGAATTAGATGTTATCATCATCATCATCATCAACAATAACCCATATACTATCCCACTGCTAGGTACGGGTCTCTTTTTAGAATGAGAGGCATTAGGAGAAGGGATTAGTCCACCACGATGGGCTAAAGCGAGTTGGAAGACTTCACCCACCGTCGAGAAAATCTCTCGAGCATGCAGGTTTCCTCACGATGTTTTCGTTCACCGTTTAAGCGAGTTTCATAAATATGTAGGTATATGATATGATTTCGAAAAGTCAGAGGTGCGTGTCTTGGATTTGAACTCGACACCATTGATTTAGCAGTCCATTAGTCATATCACTAAACTGCTATCACTGCTTATCGATAATGATGATGTTAACATATTAAACCCTCTAAAATCCTCATTCGCTAAAAAACCTGACAAAGACAAGTATGTATCTTTTAAACTGATATTAATTTTGAAATAATGTCCATTCGGTACATTCGAAGCACACAAAAATGTATTGCGGATTAATAACTCACTCTACACGTCTCATTTATCAGATAGTGATCGGATCCGCAAAATGTACCTAGTCGATATTCGAATATTTCACGTCACTATTTTATCGGCAAAGTGCATTGTATTTTGTGCAACGGCAACTGGTCAGTTTGATAAATGACAACACTCTGTCAAGAGGTCAATGTGTACCAAATGAATGTCTGTGTTGTTTTATGATAGTGATTGGTGGCTAACGATTTTAGTTTGCTAATAACACTGAGATAACAGATTGATAATAGGGTTTTTTTAATTATTTTGGATAGGAAAAAGGGTGCTAGAAATCCTGGGTGTGATTTTGAGATTGGGTTTTTCTACAAAATTCTTAGTAGGAGCTCGGAGTATGGATTTGCGCCCGTATAAATAGGAATAGCTCGCCCCGTATTACATGGGACTTAAACATACCGGCAAAAAGTAGGTGTACATTAGCATGCCCCTGCCCAACAAAATAAGATTAAAGCCAAGACTCAGGATCCTTAAAATCATGATCACCAGTAAGATTATTCCATGTTTTATCTCATAATGCTCTTATTTTGTAAAAACATAATAAAACAAATACGCTAAACAAATAACATAAAAATGTTACTAAAAAAGTTAAGAAAACACTGTATAGATTCTCAGAATGTTATGTAATAAATACGAGGTTTTCTATTTATTATTATAATAAAGCGATAAATTCTGTGTTTTTTATTTATTAAATAAAATTAAAGAATGTGTAGAATATTATTCAAAATAAAAATATATAAACATTTCTAACTAATACCAACATTACGCAAAAAGTACCACAGACTAAACAATCAATCAGACATCGATAGGCAAAGGCACACGTCTGTTCTGACCGATAGCGCGTTATTGATGGCAGCCGTTTTTCACGCGCGGCCCGCCTCAGGCGCCGGCACTCTGTCTCTATTACAGCCACCACTGATACGTTTTGTACGCACATTGAGTTATTTGTTCAACATGAGTATTCGGTTAAACTCATTCGTTTACCTATGTCATTGTTTGTGGTAGTGGTGATAAGTGGGGCTTTGGTTTGGCGAATAGTAATTTATATGTATTTGTAAATGATATCCCATTGTTGGAAAGTCGTTTTTAAAAACAAAATAATTCTTGTTGGTCATGAAGTAAGTTTGCCTACTGAACATCTTGAATCACCTTAATTAAAGTTGTGTATAATTTCTCTTTCCTAAAACCTTCTATGGATGAAATTTCAATTGTGCATCTTCATGGTGGAATTTTCATTGCGTCTACGTCATAAATATTTTGTCCGATAAACCGTTCGTTCGACAGCCGCGAGGCGTAAGAAAATGTTAATTAACGAATCCATTGTTTTCCCGCCCGGCGGCTCCAAGATGGTGCCGCTTCCGTTTCCGGGCCTGCTTCTTTATGTGCGTTTCCCGCTTATTTTTACGTCACTCGGGCAGAGCGGTGGTATTGCGGCGCGGGTGCGGTGCGCGCCGGAGTATAATGATTTTAATTTCCTCTAATCAAGAGCCTTCGGCACAGCTTAAGAATTCTAATCATGCACACCGCGACCGCGCCGCCACCGCGCTGCTCCGCAGCCGCAGCGGGTGACAGAAACATCAGCACTTATTCTGATTGCGTCGAGTGTGGCGCTGAATAATTAATACGCCTTTATTTTGCGTTATGCTCCCGTACCAAAACAAAAGAACCGCCGCGCATTAATTTATGAAATTGTTCATACATATTTGAAATACGTAATTTTTGACAGCAATCGTACACCAACATCGAATAAGTCTTTTACCAAAGTGTTTCAGTTTTCGAATAGAAAATGTTTTCTGCTTTTTAGATATAGCCGAGAGTAAAGTTTAATTATATTGGGGTAGCTAAAAGCCCCACCCTTTCGTTCAATTCGCACTAACGACCACATTTGAGTCATGTAAATCACGACACCGCCACTTGCAATTAATTTTTTGACTATTAAAATGTCTGTCGTGATTGCTTTACAGAACTTTGAGAAGGCAAAAATATAAAATGTTAATGAGTAATTCATTAATATTATCTACTTTAACAAAATAATTATTATTTTATTGAACACTTAGAAGATAACATGTATGGTATACCGATATGCCCTTAAATTTTAATGATCGAACGAACCTGGATACGAATTGGATACTTATATGAGATAAGTTAAAGAATGTTGCGAAGATATTTTATTCATTTGTAGTATAAAATACAACATACACATACTACATAGATACCTCATTTCTCGATCACGCAGTCAAACCTCATCGTTTTGTATACGCGGCCGCTGTTTGCCGGGTGCGGTCCACAAGGAACACCGCACAATTAAGAGAACCCTTTCAGGGTGCGTACTTAGCATTCTAATCACCGCGAGCAGACGCCTTGCGCCACAATACAACGCTTAACGCCGCGAAATTAAGTGCGAAAATAACAGGATCTCAACGCGAACCCAACTGAATTATGTCGCGAACAAGATTCTAATTTTAAATTTTACGCGAACAACGATTAATTTCGACATAATACAAAGTACAACGTACACTCGCAACCCTCGAGGTACTACAGCAATAAAATGCGAAAAACGATTACAGATCAATGAAGCGTGCCTTCCCTCTTAGAGCGCAAATAAAGCCAAGTACACACTTCAAATATGCTTTTCTTAATCGTTCTCATAAAACAAAGATCAGCCGCTCGCGATCCCCCCGTGCGGCAAAAATAAGTAAAAAAATCTCCCGTTGCTCATATCGCGTCTATCAGTGCGGATTTTTACCGCAAATTGTTTCCTGTAGGAACCCTCCTGAATCGATGTTGTTTGTATTGGAACTGCAGCTTAGGAACTTATTATTGATATCGCTTTAGAAAAACAAATAAAATTATGGCTCATTTCGCGCACTCTCGCGGATCTCTCGTATTTTAATTTTTGAACTGGAGTTTGCGCTGCAAATATATATATTGTTGCTACAATAATATTTTTACAAAGACATTTATTTGACTTGAAATTTTTACAAAGACATTTGAGTTTTTTTATTCTGACGTACAAAGAGAAGTAGCTTAGTCTTAGCTAGCCGCATCTGGTTAGACTGGAAGCCGACTATGGCACAAACTTTTTCTAAGGTATCTTAGAAAAAGTTTGTGTCATACATAGACTTGTACATTACTAATACTCTTAATTACAAACAGGCCGCTATATATACTGCATCGATACACTATATCGACTTGACATTTTATTATTTACATTTTAATCTTAATTTTCCCAAAATTTCTTAAGGAAAAACCATTGCCCACGGTATCAGAAATCCTCAAAGTTGAATTGGCTTAAAACCTCCCGGCGGATGTGTCATTATAATTTGCAAGGGAGAGATGACTGATCCGTCGCTCCGAGCGCTCACAAATAATACCCTAAGCTATTTTAATCTTAACTTAGTTAAAAATCTTGCGTCCGACATTAGCATTAATCACTTTTGACAGACACCGTAATGGATAGTGTAATTAATGTGTTTTAAGTTTATAATTGGTTTATAAAGGTAATCCTGTTGATTGCGTTCAAATTGCTGTCGTGAGAAAAAACGATATCAAATTAAATTCCATTAAAATTTGAGACAGGCAAAACAAAAAATAAATTATTTTATATATTCGATAGTCATTGAAATAAAACTACTTTTTATCGCTTATATTGATATTATTAATCGATAAAATCCGTAAAAGTTGTTTTATTTCATTGTATAATATTCGCGTAAATGTCAGAAATCAATATATTATATTCGATAGTCATCAGACAGCATCAATATCAACTCACAGAATTATAATCAAAGCCTTAATAATAAAATTAATTTATTATATTTCAAGAAACAAAGGAAATACCTTCATCAAGTACGAAATCTAAAGCTTAATTGAACGTCGACATTGAGAGATTTCAATTCAATTACTAAACCATATTTAACGAAATCCAATCCCCCTTTCCCTCGAGAAATAATATTATTTATTCACAAAAAATAATACAAAACGCGGTTATAGCGAACGCTCTGTTGGTTCAGTGGAGATCATTCGATGTAAAAGTTGGTAGCAGAGGACGGAGGCAGGAAGAAAACTTGGATAAGCGAAACCCTCTAAAAATGATTGATGCCGTGGAGCGGGGGAAGCATGCCATCGCTTGCTTTTAAAACGAATAAACGTCGAACTGTTCGAAATTTGAAAATGAACATCATTAGCGCTATATTGGCGCGGCGAATTCCAGCCGTTTCATTTACTCGGTTTTTTTGCTAATTTCTATCGGCGTCAGTCATCTTGGAACGATTAGGTTTCACCGTTTAAATTTACCCGTAGTCGGTAGTGCAGTCGATATTGCACACAAAAGCTTTCGAGCTCGCATTGCGATCGCGTATAGCCAATTTCCTAACGTATTGAAAATGTCGTGCAATTGTTTGAGGACATGTTATTACACGAAGCGTTTAGCCTGGGAGCTAACAAGCGCTGACGTCGTTTGTTTCTGCAGCCTCTTTGTTCGAAATATAACAATTAGGGAGACAAAGCGGCCGGTGGCGGTCGGTGTGTTATCACGGACGATTCGCGCCGCACACAATGGTGCGCTTCACAATGCACGCTCAATATCTTTATGCTCCTTCGTGTTGAAGGCCGATGCACTCGCAGTGGAATCAACCTTCTTGGCGTTTACATTAACCGAAGTACGTATACACAGAACAATTAATTTGCAGAAGGGACACTTAAGATAAAGTTGACGAAAGCTTTGACAAAACATAAAGTCAAAGAGTATTCGTAGAATAATGTTTGTGTAAAAAATATATAAAGTATACAATTAAATGGCCTAATTACCTTTCTAGAACGGCTGCTAAAATGTATCTTGGTTAATTAGGGTAGTCTGTGTCAAGAACATACTGCGTTGATACCAAATAAATTGGGACAAGGGCAGGAGGCTGATAATGACGATGAATTGGAGTGACATGACAAACATGATTGGTGACCTCTATTTGTGACGTTATAAATCACCATACTTTGCACCCTGGGCAATGGGTAAACTTCACTTTCTATCCTTTCAACTTGACATCTTTTTATCAAGACATGTAACTATGTAACTCTTGCTCATACTATGGAAGATGAACCTGGTTTGGTGACGGTTAAAATAACATAAACCATCTTCTTAACACCAATAATTTATGTTATTCAGACATTATCCTCCCACTACAGCAAAGGCCTATCCTCCTTCCACTTCTCTTGGGTTAGAGCTATCTACAGCCAATCCTATTATTTTTTCCTCCACAAATCTCTTGTCATATTCAAAATCCCAGTAGTATTTTTTTATAAATACATATAGGTTTTTAATTATCAAAATCTTCGTCTTCACTTCAGAGTAATTATTCAGATTAAAGTAAACCTCTTCTTGCAAATAAAACTGTATTTTTTTAACAACGTTATGTCTCCCGCGTATTGATAAACGTCATATCTTCCACATACTCTATGCTCGTCTTGCCGAGACTCTAAGCATCCCGTGACGGGCCTTTGTGCTGTTTCCTTCTTCGCCGGCCGTCTCTCACGACACCTGCCTCAATGTTGAATGCACATTTGACGCCCCTACACGCGAGATAACGACGCATTGTGGCTAGCTAAGGTAATTCTGTATGGAGGTTCAATGGGGCTTTTGTTCTCGATTTTCTCGACTACTAATTAGTCGTCTACAATATGCTTTGGATTGTTATCATATGGTGTTATGTCTCAAGTTATAAAATCTAATTAGACGTGACGAAGATGCAAAAAGTTCAAAAGGATTTCTTTTGTTTTAATTATAAATTCAATATTTGATAGCTAATAGTGATGAAGGAAACAAATTGGATCATCTAAATGATTGTGTGTCATCACATTCAAAAGAGGTTATTATTTCTAAGTTTAACCAAAATAAATGAATTTGATAAAACTTTATGATATCGTTATTAGGATGTGAAAATCACATTATTTCAAATTTAAAACGGCCTCATAAATTAGTTCGCATTTTAGATACAAGCGTGTAGTCATGTCATGTCGTAGCCATGACTACTAGACTCCTAGTATACAATATTTTTATGTCTTGGGTTTTTGTATCTATTGCGTTACCCGTTTTCTTACATGACTCTTGTCCATCCCATGGTTGTCTGTAAGAAATTGCTTTCAGCGATGACATCGCCAATTGTACTCATGGGACGATTGTTATTTTTTTATTTTTCACTGGTGTACAATAAAGAATACTCTATCTATCTAATATTAGGAATATCTAATCCCTCTCAATCTGAGAGGAGATCCGTGCCCAGCAGTGGGACAGTATATGGGTTAATGATGATGATGATTTAAGTATTAATATTGTACTAAGTATTGTAGGGGTAATAAGTGGAATTAAAAAGTATTTCCGTTCCCATAGACAAACTGTGAAAACGGTTTTGTGGGACTTTCTTTAGTCTTGAGATATTGTAAAAGTTTAATAATAGAAGATATGCAATATACTACATTATAGGCTTTGGGTTCTCGACTTCGAATATAATGTGCGTATTAATAATTAATTATCACCAGCTTAAGCGGTGAAGGAAAACATCGTGAGGAAACCTGCATGCCGTAGAGGTTTTCTCGACGGCGTGTGAAGTCTGCCAACCCGCACTAGCCAAGCGCGGTGGACTATAGTCTAATCCCTCTCATTATATGAGGGGAGTCCCGTGCCCAGCAGTGGAATAGAATATGGGTTGATGATGAGGTCCTGGATTCGATTCGCAGGTCGAACAGTGTTATTGGGTTTTTCTATGAAAATCTTAGTAGCAACTCGCGAGTTTTGCATCTGTAGCCGCTTAGGGCGAATATAAATATATGGATAGCCATCTCATATATTCGGCCCCTATTGAATGGGGCTTTACCATACCGGCCAACTGTGGCTGTCCATTCATACAACTCTGCCTAAGCTTCAGAAAATACAGGCTTATGTTATGTAACTTTCAAGCCAATGCCCTCTTCAAAGATAAGGCTGATTACTTAATAATAATATTGAATGAGTTATTTAACTGTTAGTCCATTCATTGGAAATTTACGTAATGACAATTATTAAGTAACAGTTGAGAACTGGGAAGCCTAAAAAATGATTTTGTAACCAATGTTACCAAACTTTCTTTTACTTTTTCTTTCGTAACTTTGGGTAACTTAAGGCAGTCGTAATCGTGAAAATGAGTTGGAAAGCAATTTATTGACTTAACCCTTTATATTTCACATGCTGTGTCACGCGGTTTCACCAGCATCCAAAAGGGCTTTTTGAGACAAAAGGTAGCCAATGTCGTTCTCCAAGTTCTAATCTATCTCTGTACCAAAATTTATCAAAATCGGTTCAGCAGTTTAGGCGTGAAAGCGTAACAGTCAGACGGACGGACGGTATAAAAGGGATAGGGACTACTATTGTATTTTTTTATTACATAATATATACTCCTTCGTGCTTCAAAGAGCACGTAAAGTGATCCGGTTGTCATACGAATACTCATGACAATCGTTAGTGATAGTCAGAATCCCGATAAGGCTGACAACCAGTATATCATTAGGATATCTGTATCGCACAGAATTGGGTTGCTAAAATCTGTAGCTTCGCAAAATAATACTGATATTCAGCCGCATTTTGTTCTACTGGAAGTCAATCCCAACACAGAAATAAAAAGGCGAGCAGAATAATGACTCTTATTCGTCATCAAGTCATATACTGTCCCACTGTTGGACACGGGTCCCTTTTACTTACTTTACGATTACGCAATAGTCCACGACACTGGCTTAATGCGGGTTGGCAGACTTCACACGCCGTCGAGGAAACCTCTGAAGCATGCAGATTTCCTCTCATGACTCTATTCATACCCAATAAACCATTTAACAAATCAACAGTTAATTCAGGCGTATTCACTAAATCACAGTGACGTGTAACAGGCGTTGTGACGTCGACACGTGCGTTCACGGAGAGCGTTTAATCGTATAAAGAGCTAATTGTCTGTACGGATTCCACAGGTAAACACTACACGCCAACCATTTACACACTACGCAGGGTCGGAGCTACGAAACTTATTGTTGTGTTAGAGGCGGTAAACCACCTCAGTAATCCAATGGTCGTAAGATACCCTTGAGGTCCTGGGTTCGATTTACAGGTCCAGTATTGTTATTGGGATTTTCTATTAAATTTTCAATAGCAGCTCGGAGTTTGGATTTATGCCCGGTATAATGGCAATAGACTCGCACCATGTTACGTGGGACTTTAACATACCGATGAACTATGGGTGTACATCAGTACAACTCTGCCTTAATCTTCGAGGAATACAGGCGTGATGGTTAGTTTATGTAGCTTAGCGGGTCCTGAAAATTTGTATATGTCCCGAAAATTTGTATTTGTCCCGAAAAACCTTTTCTTATAATATTTTATATTAATAATCCATTACTTGATAAAACCCACAATACTCTGTAAGAGTGGATTTGTTTAACACTGTAAATAAACCTAAAATCTAGATATAGAATCTATTAGAATATCCATTCATCTCACATTAGGCTAGATTATGTATTCAATTTCATAAAATCAATTCCATTTATTATCTGGAATCTGGAAACATAACATACCTACGTTCTATGGAGAAAAACAGAAAGAAAATTTATTCTGAAAATCACAATACAAGACAAAATACCAAACAACAAAACAATAGATTCAAGTCAAGTAAATAGGTACATTACCCTGTGCGATATCAGAATAGGTCAATATCTCAGCAGTATGCTGCAGCAAGCAAGTCAAGCTGCAGCGCTGCTGAGACCATGGACAGTCTGTGTAATTTAATAAAATAAAAATGAATTAATATTAATACTAATAGAACAACAAAAAATATATTATAATAAAACCAGGGTTTCACAGAAGTAGAAATATAGATGCATAAAATAAATAAATAAATAAACAAGAAACGTAATGTACGCTACGTAACCAGTAAAAATCGTAGCACATTCGTAGCTCGTAGCTCGTAGCTCGTAGCTCGGCGCTACGCAGAACATCCGATTACGTTAAACGTCGATCATGTAAGCACGGATTACACTAGTGATTTAATACCCACCGATTCACACGACTCGATATTATACACTTAATAAGACACCGTAATGACACGTAATTAAAGCTTTGCGGGTAATGATTTCAATTATTCAGATGAAGTAACTTATACAATGTTAGATTAAATGTGGGAATGTAGGGACGATAGTTTTTTTTTTAAGCTATGTTTTAAACGTCACTTGAACGTGTAACATAGAATTTTGGTCCAACCGTTGTGTATTGTTGTTGTAATGCTATTCGTAATCAGTAATAGTTACTTACTCTAAGCATACATTGTAATCCATACTAATATTACAAATGCGAAAGTGCGTCTTTATGTCTGACTGCCTCATTAGTCTAGTGGTCCTAAGCGCGACTGCTACGCTAGAGGTCCTGGGTTCGATCCCCAGGTCGAGCAAAGTGTTACTGGGTTTTTCTATGAAATTCTCAGTAGCAGCTCAGAGTCTGGATTTGTGCCCGCTTAATGGCAATAGGCTCGCCCCCTATTACATGGGACCTAAAACATACCGGCGAAATGTGGGTGAACATTAGTACACCTCTGCCTAACCCTTCGGGGAATACAGGCGTGATGGTGTGTGTGTCTGTCTGTCTGATACGCTTTCACGCCTAAACCCCTAAACCAATTTTAATGATTTCTGATTTTGATACCAGCGGTATCAGTAGTCGGTGAAAGTAGCTTATCATATTTAATTACCATTTTGAATTAAACTGTTTTAAGCAAATATTGTATAATTAAATAGTTGATAAGCAATAAAAAAAAAAATTGTTAATGCCACCGCTGAGTGACGTCACACGTCATCTAGGCCCCACTGAAAATCAGCGCTGCAGCGATTTAATGCGCTGCCGCATCATGCTGAGTGGGGACCTTATTGTGATGAACAACGGCGACGTACAGTACCTTCATTTATTTTGTTATTTCTTCTCTTCTTTGTATGTAGTACTAGTCGCTGTTTTTATGGCAATAAAATCTTTCTTTCTTTCTTTCTTTCTTTCTTTCTTTCTTTCTTTCTTTCTTTCTTTCTTTCTTTCTTTCTTATGCACTTCATCAACATCTAATCTAAGACTTTGATGAAGTACTTAAGCTACTTTTTGTCTCAAAAATCTCATGAGCATGGTGAAATCTCGGGCAAGTGCTACTTTTGTAAATGCGAAAGTTACTCTCCGCCTATCGGTTATGCCTTTATCGATAAACCGCTAAATCGATCTTGATGAAACTTAGTAAAGAGATAGATTGAACTTTGGAGAAGGACATAGGTTACCTTTTGTCATAAAAAATCCTTCAGGACGCGAGTGAAACCGGTGACAACAACTAGTAATTCATTATTCTTGCTTCATTATGTTAATCAATAATGTGTAATAGATATTTCTGTGGCATTTAAAAAACTGATTCATCGTATGCCTAGAATACTCAAAAGCTATAATATATAGAGCGGATGACACCACCAAATATCATACTATCGTATGATATTTGGTGGTGTCATCCGCTGTTATAAAATTACCATAGAACAAGTGAAAGGCAGTTAAGTCAACACAATGTTTTACAACCGTTCGGGGTATTTTTATGTGTTGAGGGGGGAAGTTTAACAGAATGAAAACACAAGAGGTCTCTGTATGGCTCTGTATGAAAATCTGAATTATGTTTTATAGTGGACGTGACTAGAATAAGGGCGGTTTGGATGCAGGTGCCGCTTTACAATGACGAAATTTGACTCAGATAAAATATTGTAGATTGTTTGTGATCAATATGGCAGAATTGGCAGAACGAATAATCATTTTTTTTGTTATTACTGACATGAAAATTTATATTAAAAAACTAAGAATTATAAGGTGATAAAAAATACTGTTATGTTTTAAGGGAAGTACTGTTCTTATAAAGTTCAAGTCATTTATATTCAATTATTTTATAGACATGATCAGAATTTTCATAAAATGTTGGAAAAAAAAAGATAAGTACTTCGGTCCAGCATTGAGCAATAAAAAACAATAAACAATCCGAGAAACTTAGATCCTTAACAAACTAAATATTCGTCGTTTACAGGCAGCACTTGGTGTCGCCTCGACGTCGGCGTTCGGCAATTCTTTATTATTCATAGGGCGATCTTGCTCGCGGAGTGTTTTATA
The DNA here is from genome assembly GCA_964056405.1 of Acronicta alni. Lineage (NCBI taxonomy): Eukaryota > Metazoa > Arthropoda > Insecta > Lepidoptera > Noctuidae > Acronicta > Acronicta alni. Next base: position 5,152,737 of record OZ043918.1, on the reverse strand, counting down.
TGAGCGACTATCGAGTATCAATTTGTACGGAACGACCCGTATTAGCATTTCCCGTGCGAGGCCTACATTGTTTTACAAAGGGAACGTGAGCCGGTGACGTATACTTTCTGTTGTTGTTCTTTATATTCTCCTAGAAGTTTATACATAACAGGTCAACATTTATTTTGATTATATTTTTCTATGAATGGCATGTATCTAATTGGTACTGTCTATACTATCATCAATATTATGAACCTATTTACTGTCCCACTGGAGAGTATGAATCTTTTTCATGGAATCGACTCTAGTTCACCACGCTGGCTTAATGTAGGTTGGCAAACTTCACACGCCGCACCGTTGAGAAAATCACTCAGTTTTCCTCAGGATTTTTTCCTTCACTGATTCAGCTAGTGTCAGTTAATTATTCATAGGAAAAGAAAGAGGATTCAAACCTAGAACTTAGTAGACTAGGGTCATATCACTTTGCTATTACTGCTACGCCAGATACTACGTCGATATTCATAAAAAAACATACTTGTATCAATGATAATAAATAGTTTATTTTCAGATTTCAGTCCATAGTTTTGTTAGTACTGTTTTGGATTAGTAACAATATATAGTGCTTAAATAAAAGGTTAATCTCCGATCACTATTTAAATATAATAAATAACAATAGCGTAAAAATATTTCCGAAAAAGTTAGAGAACTACTTAAGAGACAAACTGTAAACTTTCTCTGATTGTATTCATGAAGATTTCTCGGAATTTCTGAGCCATTTACTCAACAAAAATATCTCTAACGAACCCCGAAAAAATCCTGTCTGATCTAAACGCAAATCCCGCGAAACTCCCTCTCAGCTCATTTAAGTGTCGCGCAAAGCTAGGTACAGTCCCCAGCACTAACGTCTCACCGACACAATACGTTAAGTACGGCGCGCTTATGAGTGTTCATTAAAGATACGATAAAGACGGCGGAGACGCCGGCTAAATTGGCTGCTCTGACTGTACACAGAATTCGTAAATGTAGTTATAAGTAAATGTATGACAGTTATAATTGCAGCAGATGTTTTAGTATGATTCTTAATCATAATAGGTTTTTATAAATAGAACGTTTCTCCAATGTCAAAACAGTAGTTTCATAATTTATGAACTTTTTTTTTATATATTTTTTTATATTGTCGTTTCCAATTTTTGCATAGTCCTACAAAAGTATATTTTATCCCAGTTATGTTAACCGTGTTTCTACTTATAAAATTATAGATAAGAATCGCTATCTATTACTTCTCAGTTGTTTCTTGTTGGTATGAAATATCTGATCTCCCTTAATCGGTATTAAGAGAGATATTTCAATCTATAAAATTGATACGGTTATCAAAATTAATGTTTGATACGCCATTTTGAATTTTTTTTCTTTCCAAGAACGAAAAATAAGTTTAGATACGTAAGTTCTGTAAAAAAAATATATTTTAAATCGGTCATCATTATCTAGTCTTTTTTAAACGCAAATATAATTGTGGATCCAAAATATTTTTAAATACTTAATCTGTAAGTATAAATAAACTCCATCTAAAAGAGTTGAATTAGAAACTGAAAAAATGAGTGTACGGACACTCATTTTTTCAGTTTTTAATTCAACTCTTTTATAAAGCGGTATGCTTATGTTGCAGACGGTAAAAATACTGAATTAATATCCGTATATTAATTCAGTATTTTTACCGCTTTTATTCTGCAGTTTACTGTCTATATAATTATTTCATTTAGGTACCACAGACAACAAAATGAATCTGAACTAAAATTTTGAACACGCGATATTGTGTCACAAACCCAGTTGCCACGCGACACTACGATTTTCGCTTACCAAATGAACATTCATTTCACTGCAGATGTACATAGTTCCACTAACAAGGGGATGTTAATTTAAATTTAGTATCTTAGCTGCGAGTAATGAACGGGAAGGTGATTGTTATAATAGGATTGTAGATTTGTACTCGCTAACACACGACTCTTCACTTATGCAGTGTAGATGTTTTGGAAGTCTTTGATAGAATAGAAAGGAAATAATTAAGTTATAGTCGGCGAAATGTGGCGTTGTTTACTTGAGGATTTATTATTAAGTATTTGAATATCCAATTTAAATACATGTTGTTTAAAATATTACTACGTATTGTTTAAAAACATTAGCCTACATCTAAAACAGATCTTAAGGATATCTATATATAATTATTATATACATTAAATAAATTGTTCAAATATTTGTCAACAATTCCGAATTGGACTTTTTATACTTTATTGTGTACATAGGCCAGCACATCAAGCTACCCCAATCTGTCAAATTTCTTTGATAGATTCTCAACTTTAATGCAAAACGATAAGGTTCATATTCTATTGGGAAATTTTTACAATTTTGTATATGTTGACCTGCTGGCGTCTGTAGATACCAATGACAGAGAATGTACGTATTGCTGAGATCTTTAATAACTTTGTATTTTAAACTGTAAAGTTCTCTAAATTAAATACAAACATAATCTTTAGAATACTATAAAACGTATTCCTCATTAGATTAAACAAAATATTCAACCGAACTGGCCTCATTTAAGTTGATACCCAAAACACAAATCACTCAAAATGAAAAACCGCACCTTCATATTTGCTCACGTCTTGCATGCAAATTTACGAGGAGGTGGGAAATTTTTAATTACCACTGTGTCTGAGCATCTGTCTGGAGACTGAGACGCGGTCTGTGGGCGCTCGGCAGAGCTCCAGGTGACAACGCCGCGCTCCGCGGTGAGGGAGCGCGCGCGGCGGTTAAGTGTGGCATTTTACGGCTTTTATGCATATTTGATGGCACTGCCATAATCTGTGCGGTAGGGGAGACTCCTTGCTACCCACCTGAAGTGTTGGTATTAGATATGAATTGACGTTAACTTATGACGAGAAGATTTTGTATTAGAAAAATTGTGTGCAACGCGTTGGCATGACTAAAAAGACATTTCTAAGTTGGGGCTCTTAAAGTCTCAAACCTGAACGACTTGTGAGGTCCTTCAACTAGAATGCAATAACATGCTTATTTACTTGACCAAAGATTCTTAACTGGGAAGATTAAACCAGATTTCTCTACTAACAAATTAATTATCTCTGACGAACACCACCAAGTATCGTTAAACATTAATCTACTCGTATTTACAATAATTTCAATTTCGTGTGTCAACTATCTCAAGATAAACTACACCAATATACATCGAAACTAATCTATGTAAAACAAAGTATACTAAAATTAATTCTGTAACGGACGGAGCGTTTAAATAATCCATCGTTTAAAACGCAAAGCCGACGAATTTGAAAATAATGACAGGTATTAGACGCGTGCTAAGAGGGCCGTATCAATTACAGGCCGTAAGCAAACAGGGTATTACGTGTTCAATATTAAAATCAAATTTACGTCCCGCCCCTGACCGGGTGCTTTAGCTGGGACATGCAGATGGTGGACCTAGAGATACAGACAGCAAAACATAGACAGAACAGAATAAATAGACTACCTTTTGATTAAACTGGTTGACGATCAACAACATTACCGAATTCTGAGGTTCTACTGATTTTAATAAATCGTCGAATGAGGTTTTAATGAGGTGCTAGGATAATTTATGATTAAATTGTTTAATCATATTATTTTTCTAGATCGTGTACCGTATCTTTTAAATAAAACATTGAAGTGAAGCTCTATGTTTTATTTTTGTACTATTTGTTGTTTTATTTTTGTGTTTTGTTTTTATTTTTGTGTTTTGTTTTTATTTTTGTTGTTTTATTTTTGTACTATTTGTTGTTTTATTTTTGTAGCTCTATGTTTTATTTTTGTATTATACCTCTAAGAGTGTTGGTATAATATATATTATTAGGTGTTGCAGCTTGCAAAAGTTTGTCAAACATTGGACAAGATTGTGATGGCTGATCATGTTGGGATTTCTTAGTAAAGGATTTCGGAATGGAAACAACTTTTATAATTATATAATTGCACAACACTTTTATTTATCTCTTCCATCACTAGCAGTATAGATTAGACAAGAACTAAGTGATCGTAGATGTTACAGACAACATAAATCATTAGGTATGAGTAGAACACAGACTAGAAATATCCAACAAATAGGTATAGATAGATTTCTCTATAATTGATAAAGTCAAGTGAAATATAATATAAATCACAGGTTTATTCAACAAAATATTGAATTAACACTAATATAGGTCGTACTGCTAATGTTGTCCGTACAAAACCAAGTGTTTGTATAACTACGCAACATCAATTAAAGTCGCATTTTGACGCGTCCACGACACGTAATGCCGTCGTTTCCATAAGTGTACCGTTCTGATACTAAAACCGGGATTATTTACCAATTCTACCCCACTGAACTGTTGTATGAAACAGTTATGGGATGTAAACATATGATTTTGTGTTTTGTTAATGGTTTGATTCAAAATTAATTGCTTTTTGATATGTACTGCTTTGAGAATGCAAATAGATGTTTATTTATTTTTATTTTTTAGGGTTGACGGAAGAGTTATGTTTGAAGGTCATAAAAATAAATTATGTAATCTTTCTTTTTGTATATTTTTGGCATTTTCCATGCTAAGATTTTAAAGTTATTTAGAAAAGGAAAAATTCGTCGAATTTTTCCTTTTCTAAATCATCATCATCATCATCAACCCATATACTGTCCCACTGCTGGGCACGGGTCTCCTCTCATATTGAGAGGGGTTAGGCTATAGTCCACCACGCTGGCCTAGTGCGGGTTGGCAGACTTCACACACCGTCGAGAAAAATCTCTAAGGTATGCAGGTTTCCTCACGATGTTTTCCTTCACCGTTTAAGCGATTTCTTTTCTAAATAACTTTATGTAATCTTGGACTAGATTCCGTTGTTTATTTATGAGAATACCATTTCACATTTATGATACCACTGAAACTAGATCGGAACAATATTTAATTTAAAAAATTAGGTACCTGGATTGAATAGGGACTTTATTAATGTAGTGGGACGTAACTGTGTGTACGCTAGAGGTCCTGGGTTCGATTCCCAGACAAAAAAGGAAACTATTATAAATGTACCCGTACTAAAATGTGTTCTCTCTCTCCTTTTTTTAAATGTTACTTTACTTGTCTTTTCGCAAAATATTGTCACTCATATTATACTAATAACAATGTTCTATATATTTTTGTATAATTATATTTTTTTTACAAAATAAACTGATTGATTGACTGATTAAGTCTTGATTTCCTTATGTTTTTTTGTTACAGAATGGTTATGAAGTACAGATAACACACAAGTTATTCAGACCGTCCACATCAAAACCGTAAGTACTTATGCTACTATTCTGTACTGGCAGGAACTCGAAAGCTTTCAAACCAAATACCTACATATACATAGATTTAAATATGACCAGAGATTTGATGATGGTATGGATGCGTTCCAACCAGACTGGCTTACACTGTACAGTGGCGTGCAAAATTTTGAGACACTGAGCTAATAATAATAATGACCAAAGATGTGTGGTGGTATGTGAGGTGATAATTAGGCTAGATTGATTTCAGAATCAATACCATTTTATTAGTATGCAACCGGTGACCCCGACAAAATCGGTACATAAAGTTATGCAAGTTATGCGCAAGCAAAGATGTATCAAGATAAATTGGGAACCTCTTGCAGTTCTTGAAAGCGGATAAAAATAATAAAAACATAGCGATGGAATTATTAATTCACGAAGTCTCTTTCGTTCCCAGTGTTCGGTACCTATAGATGAGAACTCAGGATGGAGACCTATGTCCTGAAACACAGGCTGCTTACATCAGTCTCCTACAATATAAATTATAATAAGCATAATAAACTGTTACTAGGTAATAATAATGCAAACTGTTAAGTCTTATGTAGGGTTCATGGACTCCGTCACCAAATCTAAGACTCAGTCATTAAATAAAACTCTTCGATAATATAACCAGACTTTAATACATGCACATGTGTACACGAGTCAAGTGTTACATTAACGTACTGGCGGGTGACCGTCGCTAAACACGCAGCATTCATTTACTTGTATCCCTACACAAACTATATTGTGGAGAGAAATAAAAAAATAATTATTTATAAAAAACTAACAAAAATCGTAGGCAAACAAAGAATTCCAGTCTCAGCAACAAAGTTACATATCAAGGTAACATTTAATATAACAATAAAATATATTACATTATTGCGGCACAATCGCAGGCCAGTCACGGAACCGAAACATTGTTACGACAAAGTTGCGTCGCATGCCCGCGGCAGATACGGTCATAAACCGTACAATTGTCGCACACCGTATTTATTTACGGTTACATATTTTATGTGACGGCCGTAAATATGTGCGCAGTGCGGGGGAGCGTGATCTGCTCGCGGTAATTATTGCGTGACTTATTGGCGAACGAAGATAACACGTACTTCGCGACCAAACTATATTAACCCGCCAATATGCCTTAATAAACCCCGAAGTCGTCGTCGTTTCCTTAGTGTTGCGGAGCGCGGGAGGTCATCTTAAATTGGTGGTGAGTGTACCGCTTCGAGGGTTGTGGCAGCTTTATCTCGCGCTTGACTGTTGATCGTGACTTTCCGACACAGATTTCGGTAATTACGCTTATTATGAATGTAGCTGCCGTGTTGTTTTTCGCTAGGAAGCGTATGGTTGAACTGAATTATGAAAGGATTTGATAAGAAAGATCATAACTGGTTAGAACACGTCTCAGTTTATTTATTTATATTGAAATTAATTTTCAAGTGAAGTGACATTATTCATTGTAAATAATTCTAGGTTTACGTAACGATAAACTAAGCAGTGTTTAAAATAATAATATGCGCAATTGAAGGACACGTTGGACTTAATGCCTAATCTATGCCTAACTATTGATAGGACAGTCTAAGCTATCAGGTTGAGCAGTTTTACATCGACTGAATCGCTTTCAAATGACCCTGAAAAATAATAGTAAAATAAAAAGTCATTAGGTCATCTAAAGAAATATATGAACAACAATCTCTACAACTGATTAAAATCATAATAAACCTACCCCACATTTTTGTTTATGTTATTTTTTCTTGATTCCGCAACAAAAATTAAACGAAAAGACAGTATTTAACCTTGTTGCGAAGATTGAACCAATAAAACAAAGTTTCGAACAAACGAATGCATTAAAGCCACCCGCAAACTGATCCAATCGTAATATCGCACTCCCAGACATCGAAAGTTAGTATGCATTGACTTTGAAAAGTCGTCCAAAACTAAGTTGGGTTATGTTTATGAAACTATTCGGATGCGGGTGTGTGCCGCCGATACACATGCAAGAACTCGCGCCCAACTCGAGGCATAGTTCGCTAAGTGGAACAGCTGTAAAACAAAGTAGCGAAGGGTCTAGGAACTTAGTGTGTACGTTGGTAAGTATTCGGCGGTGCGAACACACATGTCGCCGGGGAGGCGGCGCGGTAGGCGCTCGCACCCGCGCCGTCAACAACGCATCTTCGCAACTTTGACAGTTTAATTCGTCAAGGAGGCCCGGCCCGGCCGACGACCGGCGATTTATAAATAAGTTACACTAGGTTTTAACTAAAGTATTGCGGCGGGATGATAACGAAGCCGGCGCCTACGCCCCGCCCCGCCAACCCGCGTGCCGCGCCCGCGTGCAGATAAACTTTTAAAATGACTTTGGAAGCTTTTGAGCTTTTAATCGGTAAAGTTGTACAGACAGACAGTTCGGGCACAATCCTTGAACCGCTTGCGCCGGCGACGGCGGCCGCAAAACTTTGTTTTACAGGACTACTTTTCTTCTTGTTTCAAGGTTGGACTCTTAAAACAAACTCCGGTTCGACGGAGTTCGCGAACTCGGGCGCGAACAATTTACAAATTTCTCTCTTTCATAACAACTAACTGCCGCTCGGCGCGCCGGCGAAAGTTGTCCTGCGTAGATCTTAATCGCATTGTCTGTTGCGCTCGCGGCGCCAACAGCTGATTGTGACGACACAGTTTATCGAACTTTTGCTTTAATTCACGTACTCGTAACATAACAACAAACAACCGGCTATAAAAGTTAACATGCCTAGCGAGGGCGATCGCACCGGGCAGATACAAGATGAATGGAGTACCACAAACGGGGAGCGTTGAATAACAGACAGGCGTTTTGGAGTATGTCGCATCAACGATGAAATCAGGATGGACAGTCGTGTCAGTGCAAAAAGGCTGGCAGATAGACACCGGGCGCCCTCCGACGCGTTTATTCAATTCGTTTAAGTGACATCGATAGCATCGGCTGCGGTCGAAAAAACTCGTCTGCCAAATTTGACGGCGTCCCCCCGGCGACCGGCGACCGGCGGCGACTTCTTTTTTCAGTTCACGCCTCACCTGCCCCGGGCCAGAAGTGGTTTCGCGTGAAATACACTGATTGGCGTTTAATGTTAAAGCGTCTGCCTTTTATTTGACCGGTTTCGAAACTCTTAAAAGCTTTTTATTTAGAAGGGGCGTATGTTTCTTTATGTACCTTTCGTTATATGCTTCGTGTGTCGTATTTTCTTGTATTAAGGCGACGCGAGTTTTTCTTGTGTGATGTGGGAGGGGACTCCTAATGGCGACATTCTCATTACTGCTTATATACTGGCATACGTGATCGTAAAACAACATAAGCTAAATGCAGTATCGGGTATTGCGCGTAAATTTTACGTAACTAGAAATAAATAGGTTGCGGGTGTGTGGGGCGGGGCGGCGTGGGCGGCGGCGTGCGCGCGCAGGCCCTCCCCTCCCCTGCCCCCCACCCCGCGAGCCCAGCCTGCTCACGACCTCCGCATAGTCCGCGAATAGCGCCCCGCGAGCCACCCGTACCGCGCAGCGAGCTCGTACGTTCGCTGCCGCCCGACACGGCCTACGGATAAACTTTTCCGACGTAGACGCGCTACGCTGTGCTACGAACTCCGATATGCTACGTATCGAAACTTAGCCCAAAGTGCATTTAGTGTAGTGTTTTTTTTTTATTTTGTATTACATTATAAGTGGTTTCGTGTATAAATAAATAAAGAAATAAAAAAACTTTAGTGCGCAATGAGGACTCGCCCCTCCGATTTATAGCGATGTCGGCCCTCGTCCGACCCATGTGGTAAGTTGCCGCTTAATTACCAAAGTTTCGTTTGGATTTCGTCAACTATTTTATTCTAAAGAAAACGCCTTTTTAACCGTCTACGCGTCGTTTTGAAAAATATCTGCGGGTTGTTATTTCAGCGGTGTTCAACGAAAACTCAAGAAATGTTCAAGATATAAAAACTATATATCGTTTACGCACAAATCCCACGCTCGTAAAACCATTTCACGAAATGCTTTCATAATGTGTGTTAAATATTGATGAGTTGAGTAGTGTTAAGTTTGTATGTAATGTTTGAGGTTAAAATCGGATGTTTGTGTTTGCCATGAGGTTGATTATTCTACCCTCGTGTGGCATATCTGAGGTAATCGAATCACGCCAATAAGATGAGCGAGTCTGCAAATAAGCGCGGCATTAGGTCGGAGACAGAATACGTAATGGCGCGAAGCTAAATACATTACAACCCTACATGGATGTAGGCAGTAGTTGTGACTGAACTAATAGTTGAGAGATTTGATTTAATTATAGGCATTACTTATGCAACGTATGTAAATACTTTCTGCGGCAGTAACTTTGACGAGAACGCGAAGAACATTACTCAAATAGCTTTAACTTAGTCTGTGGTTTTAATTTATTTATATAAATAAAAAATAAATGCTATTCGCTAGTAAGCACATCACTTGAGAATGACTGTATAAATTTGGCTATTTGGGTATTTATATTGAAATATTCGTAATAGTCCGAATAACGTTATCAAAATTGAAAACTAGACGGGAAAAATTAGGAATAACTGAAATTGCTACTTTCTGTGATTTTTTAATGATTTACTTAAATCTGTCAGAAGAACGTCGGGTCATATAGTATATTGTATTAGTTTTGAATTCATAAAGTACTTATAGTCACGAGGTTTAATACCTAAATAGAATTTTTACATTAAACATTTAATTGTTATCATACATTTAGATGGTTTTCGTTTTATTATTAAGAATTTATGAGTAGTTTAAAAGACTAATCTGAGCACTACAGAATATTATTTATTTTATATATCATTAATAATCAAAAATATATTAATCTTAATGTAGCCCATAACTACTACTTGGCACAGTATTCCTTTGATAAAAGAGCAAAAATATTTCATATTGTCCTAACAAAAAACTATCATCAATTTCAAAACTGTATTTCGAAAAGAAAATTATTTATAAACATAAATGTTAAACCATTAATTCATCTACCTAATAACATCAAAAATCCCCGAACGGGAACCAGAAAGTCACTAAACATCAAATCCTTAATAACTCGCATTAAAAACGTTAACCGTACCGTATAATTAACGTAAACGTTTAATTCAGGTGAGGTGCGGCCGATTTCACGTGTAGCGCCTCCCGCCCATCTGATAACGCTAAATTGTTTCACTCGTATCTGATGGGACGCTAAAATGTCGCTTATTTCGAGTGCTATTTCAACGTTGTTTGTCGAATGATGTATGAGAATTATTAAATCATTCAGTAACGGATTAATGTTCATAATACATATTATTTAGAATTTTCTTACTTTGTATTTGTAGGTTGGTTCCCATTAATGGAATATAAGACTTACATAAAAAAAATACAATTGAACTTAGTTTTATTTATACGGAATAGCCCGAAAAAAGGCAAATTATTTAAAAATCAAACACGCATTCAAGTCAATATAAAATAAAATATTTACGATGTAATTTTGCAGCATTCAATATTATTTCTATTTTTTTGAATTATAGGTATAACTATTATAATAATACGTATTTTATATACAATTTACAAATTTAGGAAGTACAGTAAAAATTACTAGAATACTAAAAATCACAATGGTTGAATTGTTAGTTTTAAAGTAATATACGAGTATATTAAGTTTCTTCTCAGAGGTCGTCAGCTAGGAAATGTCGGAGCCATCTAGCTTAAAAAAAATGTAATATATTGACTTGTAAAAGTGTCTTTAAAAGATCTATTTACAGAAATAAATATCATTATCATTAAGAATGTATTATTTTATTACTCTCATTGATTAAGCTTATAAGCAGCGTTATGAGAGCTTGTTTCTACACATACTTAAAGCTAAATTTCATCATAAATACAAAAATAAGCCTACTTTATACAACTATACTAATATTCTTCTCTCTATTTAAAATCTATGATAGCCGAAAAATAATAATTTAAATAATAGCATCATCATAAAAATACTGGAGTTGCAGAACATAAATAAACAAGTTATATTATTTAAAATAATATATTTAAAACACGCTTTTTTCATGCAAACAGTATCACATGACACCGTCAGCTGTTTGAAGCAACAAAGATTCCAAAATAATGTTATAGAATATTTTCGACACAACGCTACTGAATGCAACACATCGCGATCGTGGAGGGTGCGATTCAACCCGTGATAACCCTCCTAGAGTGAGCCCTTAACTTAGGGCTGTTGCTGTCGTACTCACGATATAAAAGGATAACTTAAAATCTCTTAGCAACACGATTTTTTTATCATTGATGTAATTTAAGCTAGTAAGATCTGGTACCCAGTGATGAGATTTTAATTGTTGATTAAAAAAATATCTTATAAGATTGATTAATTAACTTCATTTCTAAATGGCCTTTTAAATAATACTTTAAAAAAAAACGGGAGTAGTGTTTGGAGATATCTGCATGTTTATACAAAATTTGCCTTATTTAAAGTCAACCGATAAGATATATTTTCTCGTGTTTTTTCTGCTAAAATAGCTATTTCACTGCAGTAGTACTTTAATTATTTTAAAGTAAAAGTATTTATTTAGAAAGAGTCGTGTTTATAAATACTAGCTAAGGAAGTGGGGATCGTGTTCGCATGCGAGGGTTTGATTCACCGTGCGATAACCCTCGACACGGGTGAGCTCTTGACACAGGGTTATCACTTCATACACGTGGAAAATGGGATATTTTCTTATGTACAGTATTGACCTTCTTCTTCTTTTTATCGTCTCAATGGTCAAACAATTTGCGAGTAATATAACAATCTCAATAGTGTTAGGAGTGGCCGCATAGAGATTGAACTATACACACTACATAATATAATATTTTTTAGTTTTTATAATAAAGAATTTAAGTTCTCACTGTTGTGTTGGACATTTTTTTCTGTATTTTATTAAACGACGTCCTTGAATTAACATAATATTTATAGAAGTAATTGAAGTACTTGCCCCCTATTATATGCGGCATAACCTTAACATATAGGCGTACTGTGGGTGTATTTTAGTGTACACCTTTGCCTAACCATACGGGAAAAACAAGCATATTTATGTAGAAGTAATAATTTAATTTAAAAAATCTACGTAAGAAATCTGTAAGAGTTTAAAGGAGAGAATGAGAAAGTTATCATAATAATATTATCTCCTACCTAAGAGTGCCACATCTGAGATAACACACTGAATACAACTATTATAGCAAATAGTAGATAGTAAAGTAAGTAGATAGTAAAAAGTATTACAAATACTTCATATCTTTATTAATTGCCATTTAAATCCCGATAATGTATGGTGTTGTTATTTTAAATAAAAAATGATGTGATGACAATAAAATAGTATCGAAGTCTGCTACTATAAATCATAATTTATCATATTTCTTGTAAAAAAAATATTGTCCTAAGTAGGTGGTATGTATTAACCAAACAAAACGAATTTATCACCTATATTTAAAAAACAAAAAGCGGCTTATAAAATAAAACGCAACTATTAATTTCTGACATTTACGCGAATATTATACATTGAAATAAAACTACTTTTTACTTATATATATAAAATCCGTAAAAGTAGTATTTATATTTCCTCATTCTGTCACCCCTGAGTCTTGCGCAGGAGCTAGGGAGCGAGCCTACCAGTTACAATGCACCGTGGAGCTATTACCCCACTTATTTTAACTCATTTTAACTATTGCGATATTGATTTTTGCACTCATATGTTGCGTTGCTGTTTGAGTTTAGGGTAATCGATAAATGTATGGAGTTGATTTGAAAATAGAATATGGATGTGGTGTTTTAAAATATTAGTGTCTTTTTGTGAAATTGAATTTAAAATAACACAAATCGCGTCTCTAGTCCACGAAGGGTTTGACAAACATATACTATTAAAATAAAACTACTTAATACGGATTTTATCGCGTATATTGATATTATTAATCCCGACGTTTCGGACCCTTTACAGCGTCCATGGTCACGGGTGGACTGACTGGTCGGGATTAATAATATCATTATATTCGCGTAAATGTCAGAAATCAAAACATATACTATTGTTCAACTAATTCATGTTTTAGGTTCTACGTAACAGGAAATGTTACATTATATAAAGTAAATTACATTGCCAATGTGTCGGTCACTGTGAATAGAAAACAATCATTATATTTATATTAGTGCATATTATTGTTATCCTTTACTTTAGACACCAAGTGACCACCATCAGAACTCTTCAACTCAATTTCTGGGCAATACTGATATCCTGAGGATAGACTGATTGTCACTCTTTGGACTTCTGACTACCACTAACAATTAGCATTGGTGTTCGTATGATAACCGGGACCAACTTATTTACGTGCTTACAACTCTACACAAGGAGACATTAATTAGGCAAGGACTTGTTAAAAACGACGTGTGTTAAAAATGGTTACCCATCCACAGATTGACCGCGGTTAGCGCAGCTTAACTAGTTATTACTTAGCTACGAGCCCCTCTCTCTCTTTCTCTGTTGGTTCATACACCAACACTACTTTAATCAACTGTATGCTGACGTATATTTATACAAATCCATTGTCTTCAACTGTCAAACTTTATAAGGAACATTTCCTAAGCTATTTGCAACATACTTGTAGCTATCCAGTAGCCAGTTGTATGTTTTGAGAAAGGAATAGCGCTATTGTGTAGAGCTGCATCCTTCCTTCTTATCCTGAAAAATAATCGCAATAATACGCAGTACAACCTTTTCAGCAGTTTATTATCCAAAAATATTTAAATGTCTTTGACCTTATCAAACCAAAAAAAAAAAGTCATAATTGGTTCATAAAATACAAAAAGTTATACGCAAAAATACTTCAAAATATATACTGATTATTATAAATTGATCTAGATATTTATTACCTCTTCTATTTTCAGTTATAAAAATATATTATGTAGGTATCTAAGTCAATAAAAAAGCCACTAGAAATTAAAATATTCTAAATTATCCTCTCAAATTCTGGTAAATAAAACCGAACTTCGTTACGTCACTAGTATAGAACTCCATTTAAGAGTATATTTGATATTTAAATAGTAAGAGTATATACAAGCTCTGCTTAGTTTGGGACTAGATGGTGTTGTGGAAAATGTTCCAAAAATATTATATTATACTAGCTGCCCCCGCAAACGTTGTTTTGCCATAAAAAAAAGGGATATGAAAAATAGATGTTGGGATAAGCACAAAAAATTTCATCAAAATCGGTCAAGCCGTTTCGGAGGAGTATGGCAACGAAAACTGTGACACGAGAATTTTATATATTAGATAGATTTAAGAGTATTTATCATTCTCAGGTTAGTTCCACGAACGAGTGGAATAACAACAGCATTCCAATACCGGAGATAGCTGAAATGTTTGACAGTTTATTTCAAAGCTCCCGACTTGACGGTCCTGTATCGCAAATCCCTCTGACGGCAGTTGTCCGTAAATACGCTTGTCCGCTTTACTATAAAATGTAGACCATTGCCGTTATAAAAATAATGCATTTAGGTATTATGTGCTAGCAGATGGAGAATTCTTGTAGTTATAAAACGATTAAAATATAATTTCTGTCCAGTTTTAGCGTTACAAATATCATCTCCTTTAAAATCTTTTTTAAAAGCCTAAAATTTGTGATTGTATATGTTTTTTATAGTCACTCACCGACAAAACCCTTCAAATTAAAAAAATGTGTTCTTTGTTTCAATTTTCGATCTTAATTGAATCTAGCTTGTTCGCGTTTGACGTTTAGTAGAATAAATACTAATATATTTGGCATTCACGAAACTTAGCCTAAATCGGAATTATATTTTTTTAAGTACTTCAAAAAAATCTTTTTTTACCCTTCAGCTGTAAACTGTGATTGCCCAGTGAAAATCATTCTAACTTTCTGACGTTACCGTAGCCTATAGACGCTTGCAACACCAGAGCTAACTTGCGCGTTGGCAGTATTAGGGTCAAAATCCCCCCCACTGTCAACACAATGTTTGCTAGCGGAGACAACCTTGCTCACCGATGGGAACACAACAGTTCTCAAAGCAGTATTATTTCACTTCCATTTTCTGCAAGGCGGAGGTATTTCCCTAGTGTGGCAACTCCAATTGGAGTTAAGTTACACCCACTATGACCTACTTCTCCATTTACAACATACATGGGTTCAATTTCACATGTGCATATGTCAGAAGCAGTGATACCCTAGTAATGGAATGCTGAAGCATAGGTCCCGAGTACGAACCCAAGGCACGCAACTATAATTCTTCGAAACCATTAACGTAACAATAATTATCCTTCACTTAAAGAATACATTGTGAAGAATACATTGTGAAGAAACCTCGTGATCGTCTTCTAAAGGTTGTCTGGTAGAGAATGCCAAAGGCATTAAGACCGCCTTTGTACACTTATACATAAATTATAGCCTAGCAGCAGTGATAGCCTAGTGGTATGACCATTGGACTGCCAAGTCGAAGGTCTCGAGTTCGAACCCAATTCACAAACTCATAACTCTGACTTTTCGAAATCATGTGCGTATGAACCAATAATTAATTATCACTCGCTTGAAAGGTCAAGGAAAACATCGTGAGGAAACCTGCATGCCTGAGAGATTTTCTCTAAGGCGTGTGAAGTCTGCCAATCCGCACTAGGCCAGCGTGGTGGACTATAGCCTACCTAATCTCTCTCATCGCGAGAGGAGACCCGTGCCCAGCAGTGGGACAATATATGGGTTGATGATGTTGTTTGAAGTGCCTCTAACTGTACTGGAAAATGGCGTGAGCAAATGTTCTACAACCATAAAATCGTAACCACATCAAATAATTAGCGTTGATCATGGCCCAGACCTTCTCTCAGAGGTGAAGAGGTTACCGGTGAGGAGGAACAATAATGAGCTGGTTCTCATGGTAAAACCAAGCAGTGTCCAATCCTTACCAAATCTAGATATTTTGTAAAAAAAAATGGTTTCGTTGCTTTAAATTGATATAGCATAATTATCATAAGAACTCCAAAACCATTGAATTAAGATAGACTACCTAGGATTTTACCTTTGGACAGCCCCCAAAATTGACCGCCCTTCACCAAATATTACCATTTGGAAACATTATTAAGTATATAAGTTTTCCATTGTCGTATTTCTTTTTATTAACGTTTATTTTTCAATAGCCTCGAGGGTGATAAACGTCAAGAACATACGCACTGTTCTGTTTGGGATATTACTATTACGTTTATCATCTTGTTATCGCGGCAATAGATTTTGATAATCTTCACCGCGTGTCAGCTATTCGATGCAAAGATCAACGATTTGTCCAGCATATTATATTTAAACTTGTGAACTGATTTACTTCTTCTTCGTTCTCGTGAGTAGAACGTACGTGGGAGGGAATGAGCCAACCTGATTTATTGTCAAATAGCAGACTTCAAGAAATATAT
The DNA here is from genome assembly GCA_964056405.1 of Acronicta alni. NCBI lineage: Eukaryota > Metazoa > Arthropoda > Insecta > Lepidoptera > Noctuidae > Acronicta > Acronicta alni. The sequence goes on along the minus strand of OZ043918.1, from coordinate 5,135,961 downwards.
AGAATCTTCTTAGATATGCAATTTTTCTCACGATGTCCCCTTTGTCGTTACACAAGAGATTAATCAATCAACTATTGTACCATTATAACTGTATTTGAACTCTGAACTAGCTATTATTGATTAACATGGAGTTTAATTATCTTTACATTCCCAAAAACATAAGAAACCTATCTTATTATAAGGACATAAACCGTAAAATATCTTAAAATCTCACCATTTCGGGGCAAGGTATTCTGTTCTTGACAGTTAAAAATATAATTATAATGTAACAAATACATTGTCCATCCAGTTATCAGACAGCCTCAGTTGTTATTCGCTATAAACTTCTACCAAGTTCCGTTAAAGTCAAACGGAAACTCAACGTTGAAGCCAAATTGGAAGAGTATTTATCTTTGCCGGGAGTCGATTTAAAAGCAAAATCACGCAAGCACACGACGCCATTATCGCCGGCGCCCGATCCGCAGGCCGCGGCAACTCTATGAATCTAATCCAGAGGATTTACTCGCTGATTTACAGTCGAGCGAGGCCAAGGAGGGCGCGACTGCTCGAAAGAAAAGTGATAATGTCTTAATCCTACCACACTCGAGTTTGCTCCTACCCCCTCACAATTTTATGGTCGCCCGCGCAGACGGCACGTTTTGATTTATGATTTCAATAATTAAGAATTCTAAGGTGCAATTTGAATTTGGAAGCCGCCACGTCTTGGGGCCCGCGGGAGGCCGACGCGTGTTTGTTATTGCTCCAGGGCGGGAAAGGGTCTCAGGGCGCACCGCTTACCTCACGTTTTCTTAGGAATTATAATAGAGTTTCAAGGAATTATGAGAAATTATGAAAATGAGATTTTCAACAATAGAAGGCTTTCTTCGAGAGCATTTGTTTAAGATAGATGTGTGTTGTATTTATGTATGAGTATTCCGATTTCACGATTTATCTTGAAACTAAGTCCAGAAAATGTTGCATTCGTTGGCAACATTTTATGTAATATTTAAATTATATTTTTCTAATATCTTATAGGAAACATTTTCTTATCATAGCACTGTTGCTATGTAAAAATATCATTATATATCTATGAAAAATATAGTGCGTTCCTGTGAAAAACTAGAAGTAATGTTCTAGTTTTTTTTCCAAATTCTTCTTTAAGTGCTCAGCCCCTGTCAGCAGAGCTATCGACACTTCTCCTCTACCTTCTGTTTGACATCTTGATATGACTCGTAAAAATTAAAACTGAAACTATAAAATAAATGACTATAAGATTTGTAAGTATTGATGTCTACAGGGGTAACAAAAAAAAATATTATTTACATTTTCAAATTACATAATGCTGTCTTACCATACTGAGTTTATATTGATGATATTTTCATCTTGAGGCAGGACTAGATCATATTCTATTATAACAAGATAAGCAGCAATATCGTTTAAAACACGAAACGCCTGGTTATCCAAACTTTCGTAATACTGTTACGTAAAAGCAAGCTACAAAATACTAAATAAGCTATTACACTGCAAATGTTTATAAAAGAGTTTCAAAACAAAAGCAGTATCAATTCTCCATGTATAGCAGTCACGTCTCATCTCGGCATCTTCCCTAATCCCGGCGCACTCGGCGTGGCACATTCGCGCCGCGAGCGCCCTTATATCGCGCCCTAATCTCCAGGCATTACAATTAACGCAGCCCCGAGATAACCCGCCACTCGCCACCCGCTGATAAAGGTCCGCACGAGCACTAGTTTAAACCGGTTAAGCATCCACCGCCCTCAGGGTTTATCTAATTACCCTACGCCAACATACGAACACACCAAACGCGAAAACCAACGTTCCGACCCAATCCCGACGCCTGAAAACGCTGCACGTTTACGTAATTTCGGTTTACATCGGTACGGACTTGAGGGTGCGTCACGTACGTAAATGTTTGCCGGGCGTCGTACTATCGGTATTTCGGCCTTCCGGTGGGCTCCCCGTAGGTACCTCCGTCAAGGACCATCGATTACTATCTCGACTCGAGTCGGGCGCATATTGCACAACTTCGAGAGAGAATATCGCCGATCAATAAATCAGGCCCGATCGCTTTATGGAGATATGGCTCTAACTTTATTGTAGGGCTCGGAAAACACGATTATATGGAGGATGATATTGTCTGTTGAACTCTAGTATGTTATTCTGAGTTTCTGTAATGAATGTGAATTGAATCTCGAGACAACGGTCCATTAGGAAACTAAGGTAGTTCGTAATAAAAGGAGTTTAAGATTGTCGAATGTTTTGTGATTTGTGTGTGTGTGTGTGTGTTTGTGTGTTTGTATTCTTCCATTATGACAATTTCGTAGGCTAGCATGATTCGAACGCAAGCATTGTGGTTTTGTTGCTAGAGAAAATATGTTACAGTTCTTTTACTCAACACATAATTTAACTCTTTGCTTTACGTTCAAAATCTACTGAAAAGGTATAAATATAAATAACGCCAATTTTCTACTTTTTTAACTGCAAGTCGTTTTCTTATTGAATACCTGCATAAAAGTTCGCTATTTCACTATTTTAATACTATACTACCTTAAATCAATTGAAATACTAACACGATATTAAACAGTTTCTAGTACCTAAATAGATTAATTTATGGGAAGAGTAAAAAATATACTACTTTCACGCCAAGTTTAGTGGTATAAAATAAAACAGATTCAAAATCAGTATTATTTTTAACCATAAACTTTCTTAAACTGTATATTTTTGGCTAGGTATACAACCTATATCCTATACAACCTCAAATTTATACTGACATCAACGCCATTAAAAACAAAAAATTAAACAATAGTCACGTTGACACATTTACTTCGAAAACTTTTCTGGAAAAGTTTTGCTTAAAGTTTAATTTCACTGTTAAAAGTTTGAAAGCTAAAATACCAAAATAAAACGTAAACAAATAATCTGAGATGCGTGGTGCGACGTTCCGTAGCTCTCATGGTAATATCTTGATATACTACAAATCACGATTAAATACTAAGCCAACGCGTATGATAAAAATATGCAAAATAACCTACGTCTAAACAAACATTTTTCATTTTTATAAACTTAAGTTATCGCCTGATGAATACAAAATAATTTCGTCCGCATACCATCACTAATACCTACTTGGTCTTACGCCTCCGAAGATGTTAAAACTATATATTATTTGGTCTGAAAGCTCTTGAGTGAAATGGTTTTTACGTGGGAACGATTTTTGTGCAAATAAACTTAACAACCAGTGCTTCTAATGTGATACGTCGATTGGAAACGCCGAGAATCATTTCCGCGTAAAAATTTCTGATTGTGGATGGAAAATCGAATCGCAAGTACAATGATCATTTATATTTTTGGTGTTATTATTTGACGTCACAGTCGGGGTCCGGGGTTGTTTCTGACCGTGTCATTTGTTTCAGGACGGTGCCGCTAAGCACGCAGGCCTCCTTGTCGCAGATCAGCAAGAGGAGGCTGGAATTCGGCGTGGATGTAGAAACGTTTATAGCGAACGATAGACGTCTGGAGCGCATCAGTAGTGAAGGCTCCATGGAAGAGGAGGAAATCCATGGCAAAAGAAGACGAAGGCTACTAGATGATGAGAGAAGAGATGAACCCGACGTCCGTCGACGACCACTCCCTATGCACAGACCACAAACCCTGCGAAACACCGATGAAGATGACGAAACTCTTATCCGGGAAACACAGGCTGCGTTAAGAACCCTGTCGGGTAACTGGACTCGGGAGCAACCTCAAACGCATAATGGTGATGAAAACGAAGATGCCAACGGTTTCGAAAACCTATTTAATGACAAACCGACGGAAAAAGTGCCAACTTCCCCTTCACAATCATCAGATATGTCGCAAAAAAGCTACTCAACGCGTCATCAAATCCAGCATATGAATGGCATGAATGACCATGAAACTAAAAGTAATTTAATAACTATAGAATTAGAAAAATGTGAGGATTACGATAGACTTAGTAGACAGTCTAATCAGTATGGTACACCTAATTTTGATGAGCTTGGCGATTCGTCTTCCAACGAGTTAGAGATAGATATGTCAGACAGATGTGACGATGACGACAGAGATATCAAGCCAAAACGTAAAGGCGAAATGGTGTCAGTGAACAAGCAGTCTTTATACAACGCTTACAAGGCGGCCACGGCTGCGCTACCGTACTCGACACAGTCGGCGTTCAAGCCGCCAGCAGAAGTTAAGCACAGGATTCACAATACCTCAATGCCGAGTGAACCTTTCGGAGGATACTCGAATGATCACGACAGGAAGGAACACAAGGGCTCGAAGCTGTACACGGTGTTGCAGCCGGCGGGTGCGGGCTCCAGGGCTGCGACGGCGCTGCAGCAGGCGCGCGCCGTGCCCTCCGCGCAGCCGGCACGCGACTCGCGCCCTCTCAACGCACTCTCCCCGCCGGCAAGAGGTACCAGCCGCACTCACCTCAGACAACGATAGCCAAACTTTCTTAACGACCTGGCCATAACATAGAACTCCAAGCTATGAACTAACTCTCAAGTTTGTTTTCAAGGTCGTCTCGCGATATCTCATAACGTAGCCGGGTCAATATTGACTACAGCTGTCGTGTTCGTTTATCATTGCATTACTGTGTAACATGTTCAGTTTTAATAAATCTTTAATCGATTGCTATGCGACGGGATTACATAGCTTTTATTCAGTATTAAGTTTTGAAGTGTTCTGTGCCTGCTAGTTAGTACGGACTCGAGACCATAACAAAAGCTGGCAACAAATCATCTCTCATTTGTAAGATGTCTCCATAATTTATTAGGAGACGGTCACAATAAGGTTATACTCCCACCTAAGTCGATAACGTATATAAGATACCTAAGCGTTTTCCTCGTGTTTCTGGGCGATAGCTGGGTTTATGTCAGGGCGACGAGCAATAAAAACGGGTCAGGACAGGCGGTGGGCGGGGCCTTGGCGCGCCGCCCCGCAACTCCTGAAAGAAAAATTGGTAGTCCGCGCGCAGCCGCTTGGCGTTCTTTATTTTTTCTTTTAAGTTGTGCGTGGGGTGGGTAGGGCGCGGGGCGGGGCCGCGCAGGTACGCCCCGACCGCGGCACGCCCGTCGGTATCGATCCGACGCGCACGCCCCCTCCCGCTCATCAGGAAAACACTAATTTGTGCACCGCTCGATTTGTTCACAGAAGGCAACAAGTGTCCTACACCCGGGTGCAATGGGCAGGGCCACGTCACCGGCCTATACACTCACCACAGGAGGTGAGTCGATGATTCAATGATTTTCAGTACAACACGACCGAATCAACAGATACAAGCCCGCTTTGCGAGAGAAACGGCGCGTAGCGTAGCAACTCGCTACAAGTTATCACTAACACTGTTTGAAACAATGAATACATTCTAATTGCCAGTACATATCCCTTTTTTATTATAAGTACACTATTTAATAAATAGTATTATTATATTTAGCCTTATGCCTCAAATCATAATGATTATATTAATTCTTTATAAAGCTATAAGGTCTTATACCGACCTATATTCTTTGGCTATACTGATGATCATTTTATTCCACCAGTCTGTCAGGATGTCCAAGAAAGGATAAAGTCACCCCGGAGAGTAAGTAGAACTAAATATTACAAGAGTACAGCTTCACCGTTTGAGTTGCCTTCATTTTGTATCTAAGTGTCTTAAGATTTTGTTCAATGTATTTTGTAGTTTAGGTATTTTGAATGTATTTTTTTTTATTTTAGTTCTTTGGAGTATTCCACTTTATAGTGACTATGTATGCGGATCATGTAGTTTTCATAAATTGATCGGAACAACTAGAACTAGATTTATGATTTATGCTTCTTCTATGTACTTTATTTCTCTTTCATTATTTTTATTTTATTATTGTGTAAGTACATAACTACGAACACTTAAGTATAATAAATGGTATATTTAAAAGAGAACGAGAGACCGTTGTAGTATTATAGTATTTACATACCTAATTTACTCAAGATAGCATGCAACCACTTTAATTTATTTACAATTGACGTCACTGTGCAGTATTGGCGTTGCACGAGACAATATTGAAGTGCCCCACGCCGGGGTGCAACGGGCGTGGCCACGTCAGCTCCAACCGAAGCACTCACCGCTCCTTGTCAGGCTGTCCCACAGCCGCGGCGCGAAAGGCCGCCGCTAGGTCGCATAGAGCAAGACCTTCAGGTGAGATTTAAATATTAATGTAACATATAGTCATCTCCAACTCAAGCATGCAGCGCTCCATGTTAGGCTGCCCCACAGCGTGACGCGCAAGGCCGCCGCTAGGTCACAGAGAGCAAGACCTTCAGGTGAGATTTAAATATTAATATAAAATATAGTCAGCTCCAACTCAAGCATGCAGCGCTCCATGTTAGGCTGCCCCACAGCGTGACGCGCAAGGCCGCCGCTAGGTCACAGAGAGCAAGACCTTCAGGTGAGATTTAAATATTAATGTAACATATAGTCAGCTCCAACTCAAGTATGCAGCGCTCCATGTTAGGCTGCCCCACAGCGTGACGCGCAAGGCCGCCGCTAGGTCGCAGAGAGCAAGACCTTCAGGTGAGATTTAAATATTAATGTAACATATAGTCAACTCCAACTCAAGCATGCAGCGCTCCATGTTAGGCTGCCCCACAGCGTGACGCGCAAGGCCGCCTCTAGGCTAAAGAACAAACCCGAAAGTGACACAAAAAGGTATGTAGTCACTTCAAATGACCATTTCTTCTTTAGAAATTTAGTTTCTAGCTGCAGTAATGGACGCAGATATAGCTTTTTCATAGGTATTGCTATTCTTTTCTTCTAATCGTATCAATGGTTAAACAATTTTTGAGTAACCACCTCGGGCGTTAAGTTAGGCCTGGCCGAGTTTAGACAAAATGCACCTAGATTCCTGAAGAGTTTATATCGAAATCTACCACATCATTAATTAAATGAAGTTTATTGATTTCTAACACGTACACGCAAATATCTTCTAATATATAAAATTCTCGTGTCACAGTTTTCGTTGCCATACTCGACCGAAACGGCTTGACCGATTTTGATGAAATTTTTTGTGCTTATCGGGGAGGTCTGAGAATAGGCCAACATCTATTTTTCATACCCCAAAATTTTTTTTTTATGGCAAAACAACGTTTGCGGGGGCAGCTAGTAATATTATATTAGAGACATCGAAATACAACAACTCTTTACGGATTTTATCGAGTCATCATTCTCCGAGCCTTTTCCGAACTATGTTGGGGTTGGCTTCCAGTCTAACCTGATGCGGCTGAATATCAGTATTTTACACAAAGCGACTGCCATCAGACTTCCGCAACCCAATTTCTGGGCAATACCGATATCCTAAGGATAGAATTGTTGTCAGGCTTTTTAGGATTCTGACTACCACAAACGATTGTCATAGGTGGCTAGTTCAGCTTAACCTTGAGAGCGGTTAATCAGCGTAGTCATTACTTAGCCACGAGCCCCTCGAGTAGTTATACGACGTTCCGAACCCCTTGCAGTGTCCATGGGATAAAATCCGTAAAGAGTTGTTTTATTTAATTTATGTTTCTCAATTGGAGATAAAAAAAAAACCTACATATTCAAAATAATGAGATATTTTCTAACAACTCACCTCTTCCTCCAGTGTCGCAGAGTATATCCCAACCATCAATAGCGATCAGCCAAGAGAGCGTAGCGAGTTCGTCCGGCAGTGTATCGAGGGAACGCGAGGCGTCGCCTCGCAGCCCCGCCGTGAAGCGAGAGAGCGAGCTGCTGGTGCCCAAGCGCGAGGCCGCCGAGCCCGAGCGCGACTCCCCCAGCATGGAGACGCGCCACGCCGGCTACGGCGCGCCACCCGACCAGAGATCCCCCTACGAAAGACCCCCCGATGACCATGTTAGGTCGTACAGGTAAATAATAATTTAGGAAAAAATAACCATCTATGGCCCTTTGAAAACTTTTTCTGGAACGATATCCAATCTTTATCATTCCAGAAAAAGCCCAGGATAAATACTTACAGAATAGATAAATACTGATCTATATCAATTTAATTATTGATGTTGATAATCGATTATCAACATCACTACGACAGCATTGAGATGACAGGAAGCAAAGGTAAATAAATCTTTAGCTTCATTAATTCAAGATTATTGATTATTTGAGTGAGATATGTATACCTTTGAGATAATTAAGATAATTTTACCTGTTTCGATCGATTATCAACATCACTAAATTTAATTATTGGTATTTGTCGGTACGATATGATTAGGCAAAGATTGACATAGCTAAGTTTTTGCATTATTAATAATAGACTCGTTTAACTTAATTCTTTCATTTCCATGCATAATGAAATATCATTTGCATTCTGTAACATTATTAGATACACACTCGTAATCAAACGAGTATGTATAATTTTTATGAGAATTATTTATTCAATGTAGACGTAATTACCTATTACATAAGTAGGTGTATAAGGCCTTCATAGAGTGAAGTTAAACTTAGTTAAGTTCAAGGTTAATTGAAAGAGCGTTCAAATTTATTCTAATAGTATTACTTGCTTACATACCTACACAAATACACACCTAAATATGTTACAGTCATTAATGTTAGTTTCAATAAATCTTTATGTGGCTAAGGCACTTTAAATCAAAGATAAGGCAACACTAGTTGTTTATATTGCATATTATGTGTTAATGTGTTACGAATAAATTGTTACATCGTCACATCGTTAGAATTCTCTTAGCCTGGGAGTTGATATTAATCTTGGGTACCTTCGTGAAGTGTGACGTCATAATTTCGTTCGTAGCCAAATGAATGACACGCGGTACGGCTACGAGTCGCGGTGCTATGAAGGCGCTCCAGCCTTCGAGCGCTACGACCCGGCGCAATGCCCGCAACGCCCCTACGGCTGGGAAGAGGAACGATACCATGACCCCCACCTGCCTACCCCCATGAAAACCGACCAGTCCGAACAGGAGACCAGCTCCGGACCTATATATCCTAGGTAGGTCACGAACAATCAGTGTCGAACGCTTATGTGGTAAACGGAATGCTTAGATCTTGACGTATTTAAAATGAGGTTTAACTAATTAATCCTTAACGGCAGTTAAAGTACGAAATAGATTTCCGGATGTTGTTTTACCTCTTCCAAATTATCGAAATTGGCCGTGTCCCACCAGACCAATGTACCACTACGAGGCCAGTAGCGGCGTAGGTGCCGTGGGTGGCGTGGCGGCGATGGGCCCCGGCGTCCCGCCCGGATTCTCCGCGATCAACTTGTCGGTGAAGATCGCCGCGGCGCAGGCGCAGCGACCTCGCAGCCCCACGCCTCGAGACCCGCGCGATCCTCGCCCCGCCATAGATCTTTCCACTTCTAGTGGTAGTCCACAGGTGAGAATAGAGACAATAAAAGAGGACTAGACAGAACATAATCGGCCCTTTTAAAATAATTGCCCGAACTAAATAAATTTTCATAACAGGGTCCATACGCATCGCCGGTGTACACAAGCGCCGGTGGTGGCAGCGGGGGCGGAGCCCGAGGCAGCCCGCAGCCGGGAGCTTCGCCCCAGCTTACAGCAAGCCCCCAGGTGCCCAGTCCGCAGGGCCAAACCCTTGACCTTAGCGTGTCCCGTTTACCACATAGGTGAGGCAAATTGTTCATTAGGTTTACCTTACATTTTAAACCCTTAGATAAGATTAAAAATTAAATGTTTTTCAACAGTCGAGGCTTCCCTGGTGGAGTTTCTTACAGTCGAGAATCGACTCCAGACAGCGGAGGCAGCCATCCATACCTCGAAGCTTACCATCGAGACACCGCTGGTAAGTCGCACTCATTACGCAAATTATTAAGAGAGCATACATATTTTCTTACCTCATTTTACTTTAATGTACCTAATCCTTTATTCGAGCTATCATATGTCCCATTTCTACATCACCCCTCGTAAGGGCACGTGCACATTGGTGCCGTAAAACACGTCGTACAAATTAAAACGCGACCGCGGTAATCACTCCCATGCGTTGTACACGCGCGGTATCGTCGGTAATCCGGTGGAGTGCCGACGTGCGGGGCCGGCGCCGCACGATGCGGTTACATGCCAGTGTACACCGCGGTTTTTGTGGATCACTGTGTACGAAGCTTTAATTAAAATTTATAATAGCTACTGAATTCTCACGGCGCTCAGCGTGTACTGTGTACAGCGCCGTAGGTAAAACATGAGTGAGAGTAATTTTATAATGTACACAAAAGTTTGCGTTGCGTGGTTTTTGGAATAATTATAATTCATGCGATCTTGTATCGTGGGGCTGAAATAATAATGACTGAATATTTGAATAATTACTTTGTATGAACTAAAAATCGTTTGTTTATCCCGAGTGGTTAATGAATTGGGACCATTCCCTCACAGATGAAACAATATGTAAATGACACAATGACAAATCGCTGAAAACCTAAATAAGAATCTGTAGATTGTTATCGACGATTTGGCTTCATAAATCTGTGTCCAGCTCTATTACTATTGTAGAGAAAATGACTTCCTTCCATTTTGCTTACATACTTTTTAGGTACATAATCTGGTTTTCCTTTTTTTACTAAAAGGATAATAAACCTGGTTTTACTAAAACGATCTCATCCCACAGGTTACGGTGGCGTCAGTCCACATCCAGTAGCAGGGTACGGTCTAGCGCAGCCGGACTACGCTGCGGCAGCTGCAGCAGCAGGGTATGGCGGCTACCAGTACCAGTGCGGCGCTTACCCCCCTCCGCCCGCGTACCCGCCGCACGCGCCCCCCTACTCCCCGCCGTGCTACATGCCGCCTCCGCACGCACCGCACGACAAACCCAAAGATAGCAGGTGAATATAAATACGATAATATTCCCGTAGGAAATAAGAAATGTATACTCAAACGGTCCACAAGGCTCGGGAAGGTCTAAAGGCTTGCGCTGGTTAGATACGGTGACAACTGCAGCGCATCGCATTACAATATTACTTCAAAGCAAAGGGCACCAGATGTGACGCACTAATAAATTGCGTCAATTTATATACCTACAAGCTATGCTTGGATAAGATTAAGCAGTGATAGCCTAGTGGGAGCAGTGATAGCCTAGTGGTATGACCGTTGGACTGCCAAGTCAAAGGTCTCGAGTGACTTTTCGAATTCATGTGCGTATTAATAATTAATTATCACTCGCTTTAACGGTGAAGGAAAACATCGTGAGGAAACCTGCTTACCTTAGAGATTTTTCTCGACGGTTTGTGAAGTCTGCCAACCCGCACTAGGCCAACGTATATAGCCTAATCCCTCTCAATATGAGAGGAGACCCGTGACCAGCAGTGGTACAATATATGGGTTGATTATGATGATGCTTAGATTGGGACGAGATTTGTCTCAAAAGTCTTTTGTGTTATTATAATATGTGTTAAATATATATTTTCATATATAATTACACAAGAGACTTTGCGATGCAATGCTTTGCAATGCACCATAATTTGGGTGAGCCTTTAGAACAAACCTTGGAATAATCTGCAGCCTGGGCTGTATCTAAATAGCTAAGGAGCACGTTGATTGGTTCTGATTTGTCGGAGACGGAGAGAAATTCCTTGAATCCCGTCACATCCGGTTATTAGTAGATAGTGAAGAAATATTTTTAAAACCGATACCTACTCGCATACAAACTTTCACCCTCCATACTTATTTATGATGAGTAACTACAATTCCAAGCGTAGCTTAATTTGCTAAAGAGTCCACTGTACGCGGAGAAACGCAAGGTCGAATCCTGCCTGAGACCAAATTTTTCTTTCGCTAAATTTAAAACTAATATTTTTCAGGACAAACAATTTTATACGTAGGTACATTTGTAAAAGTCTGTAGAAGAGACCAGCTAAACGGGTGTGTTTCACAACGTAGTTGCCTTGTGGACTTGTTTAGCAAATTTTTTTATTGACTTCTGTGCAACGGATACATCAGGCGATCGCGCCTTAAACAATTTAACCTATTAAGTATATATATAAATAAATATTATAATACACCTAATTTAAATTATTGTGTACTATCCCTTATGAGTTGCGGAGGTCAGACGTCAGTCGCTCCGTGTATAAAATTAATGCTTGAATTAATCAATCATTCTAGGTTATGTATGAGTAACCAGAAAACTTATGAAGTTTGACGAAGGCAGAGGTATCATTAAGGCCTTGTAAGGTGGTGGTGGTATTAACCAATACATATATGTTTATATGCTATCGTGATATTTTCTAATAATTATTATGTTTTTCCTCATAGTGAGACTGTATACAAAAATAGGTTTCTTAAAGTGACCTAAATAACTATAAAATGTGTACCTATTCCACGTGAATAGGTACAATTCTACATATCTACATCACATTAGGTACAGACGCCAGCAGGTCAAGCTATCCAAAACTGTCAAATTTTCCCAATTGAATAAGAACCTTATTGTATTGCGTTAAAGTTGAAAATCAAACAAAGAAATTTGAAAACTTGTGGTAGCTTGATGTGCTGGCCTCTGTACTTACCAAAAGAGTGAAATGCAAAAAACATTTAAGGTAGGTAGGTACTATGTTTTTTTTATTTTATGTACATTATGGTTAAGTATTTATTTAGGTGATTATAAAAGGCCAAGATGCATAATTATTATTATACCTATCTACCCATCATTTACAAAACAAATGATTGTATCGATTACAATAATTATGTAATTAATTCTTGACAATTCTAGATTTGACGTTCTGATTACAAAATTAAAAATAAATGTTAGTCAGTAGTTGTACATGGCGGGGGAGACACGTCCGTTCGTCCATACCTTCTGTACGTACATTATTATTAATTGTGCTAACATCTTTTATATTAAAAAGTATAATAGAAAAGACCCTCGTGCCCTTTCGCAGCTGTTGCACAAGTGTGCTCTATTCCTATTGAATTCTCCTAACGTGTTTCTTTTGTTGATCGGTAGTCGGTACAAAATGAGTGACGTAAGTGAAAACATTCAACATTCGGCTGACTTGAGTAGCAGTATTCTGCTCACGATGCGTTCGGATACACGGCAAATATTTTAATGTTGACAGATCTATAATTGTAAAGGTTTATGAAATAAAACAAATAAGCATGAAAACTATAAATATTACAATTAAAACTTTATTTATTTTCTATACAGTGTAAAAAATAAATTTGACAAAATATCGTAAAAAATACGCAATAATTTATGTTGTAGTTTATAATACGGCTGCATTGTAAATATGCACTATTTGATTTTAATTAAAATTTTAATACTGGTCTAGATACAAGACACATGACATATATGACAACGACACTGACATTTCACATTTGTCAATTTGTATCCTGTATTCCTCCATAATTATATCACAAGTCTGTGGACAGACATTTTGCTATCGGTTCACCAAACACTACTTCACAAAGTAATTTAAACTTAAAAAAATATTAAGTCATTACTGTAAAAAAATGCTGAAAGCTACATAATAGGGGAGAGTGGTCACCATTCGTACGCGGGGCACATTCATACAGTTAGTATAACAGACAAACTAAACGGCACACAAGCGCGCGTTTGCTTGTGTGCATAGACATACCGGCCGCCATGTTGCTAAGCGAGTGTCGCGCCAGTCGCACCACGGTGCATCGGCTGACAAGACGTAACGTGTTTTCGCGCGCGGTGAGTAAATTTTTTACGTAAATTCAATTCGCAATTGTAAGTAGAATTATTATGTTTTTGACAAAATAGTGTTGATTAATATTAATGTTAACATTGATTATTTTGAGCTTTAATTGTTATATTTCTCAAATTAAATTAGAATTTGTATAAAGTAGTATTTTAATTTTGTGCAAGGTATGGGGTGCATTCGGACAGCAAAACAGGGGGCACATTCGTACGCGTACGAATGCTCCCCTTTAGATTTTATTAACCACCAGAACATCACAATAACATTTTTCTTTTTATGAAGTATTCTAATTCTAACAAATCGATATATTTTATAAAGTAAGCCTTGTATCTAATATTTTATTGCAGAATCATGGTACGAAAATATAAAAAAAAGGGTACGCGTAGCCAAGAGGTGGATGAAGAGTCCATGAAATTAGCAATTGATGACGTAATTCAAGGACGGCTGTCATATAGAAAAGCCGCGTTGCAATATAACATCAAGACATCGACGTTGGAAAGCAGAGTCAAGAAATTCAAAGATGGCTCTAACACCGATGAACCCTCACGAACATTTCATTCCAAGTTCACTAGTCTACAGGTCTTCTCCTTGGAAGAAGAGACACGCTTGAATGACTACATTATTAATTGCTGCAAAATGCATTATGGCCTAACAACAATACAGATTCGCAAACTTGCCTACGAATACGCGAAAGCGTCAAATTTAAAATATCCAACAAAATGGGATGAAAACCAAATGGCCGGGTTAGAGTGGATGCGTAAGTATAGAGAAAGAAACACCAACCTCAGTCTGCGAAAACCGGAAAATACAAGCGCAGCTAGATCGTTCGCTTTCAATAAGACTGCAGTCCAAGAGTTCTATAATAATTTGACTGCTGTGTTACAACGACATAATTTTGCTGCCGACAGGATATTTAACTTTGACGAGTCCGGCGTGACTACTGTTTTAGAAACTCCTAAAATTTTGGCTCCTAAAGCACAGAAACAAGTAGGACAAATCGTGTCAGCGGAAAGAGGTGAATTGGTGACATTTGGTGCAATTATTTCTGCAAGCGGAAATACTATTCCTCCGTTATTTGTATTTCCACGTGTACACTACAAGGACCATTTTCTTGAAGGTGCGCCTGAAGGAAGCCTCGGAGCTGCTAATAGAAGTGGGTGGATAAATGCTGACATATTTGTTTCAGTGTTAAAGCACATTCAGAAACACACACTGAGCTCTAAAGAGCATCCGATTTTACTATTATGTGATAATCACGAAAGCCATATCAGCTTACAGGCTATAACATATGCTCGAGATAATGGCATAATTTTTGTGTCTTTCCCCCCGCACACCAGCCATCGATTGCAACCCTTAGACGTTGCGGTGTTCGGCCCATTCAAGGCAAAGTTGAAAATAGCATTCAATAATTGGCATATGTCGAATCCTGGCAAAACAATAAGTATTTATAATATACCTAAACTGGTAAAACTTGCATATTTCGAATCTTTTACGGTAAAAAATATTACAAGTGGATTTGAAAAGCCAGGTATATGGCCGTTTAATGAAATGGCATTCAGTGATGAAGATTTCGCTGCCATTGACGTGTACGCTTCAAATAATTCGGAAAATGCGACACCTGACCCGGAAAGAAGCACTGCCGTAATAGAATCGCACCCCTCCACCAGCGTGCCCTCGACTGATATGAATGAGGCAGATATTCGTGAGCAGTCGCCTTCTTTGCTTCAAAATGACGAACGTCGAACTGACGAACCTTCCACGGCTTCCACCTCTGCAGCTGATACACAATCTGAACCGAGTGTTTATCTTCCCATAACACCAGAAGTCATAAGACCTTATCCTAAAGCTGTTACAAACAAAAAAAACAATAAAGGAAGAAAACCGGGTAAATCCCGTATATATACAGATACACCTGAAAAAACTGAATTAGAAGAGAGACATAGACAGAAAGAATTGAAAAAAATAGAACAGGAAAGGAAAGCCAGAGCCAAAGCAGTGAAACGTAGTTTGAAAGAACTTAGTTCAAGACAAAAGAAAAAGAAAGCTAAGCAAATAAAAAGTGATGAAGATTCAGAGGCATCTGAAGGATCGGAATTTAGCTTGCGGGAGAGTTCAACATCTCCAATCGGTTTCGAAACGGACGAAGAGACTAATGATTGCAGTAGCGATAATAATTTAAATGTGACACCAAATAAAATCAAAGATAATTGTTTTGTTTTGGTAAAGTTTGAAAAAAAGACTTCTGTTGTTTACTACGTCGGAAAAGTTCTTAGTCATTATTCGGGTACGGAGCTGAAAGTATCTTATCTTCGGAAGAAACCGGGATCATCATGGTCATTCTTTTTTCCTGATATAGAAGACATACACACTCTGTATATCAGCGATGTCGTCATGATCCTACCTGATCCACAACCACGAGCGGGCTGTACAGCTAGAATGGCTAGACTTTTTACTTTTGCAGTTAATTTAAATAATTATAATGTGCAATAACTTCTATAGTAACAACCAAATATGTATGATTATTGACTTTAAGTTTAGATTGTCAAAGACTGTGCAACATACTCATAAAAAATGATTGCAAAGAAATCATTAAGACTGATTGTTAAGCTAAGAATTATCAATAAGTAAACTGTGGATAAACGATTTAATTTTTTGTTATGTTTCTAAAGAAACATTTATCGACTATGAGTCAAGTCAAATATTTTAAGTTAGTTCTTTAATAAATAAATATTTTTGTAATAATTAATAAAAAAATAACGACTTTAATAGGCTTTTTAATTACCCTGTATGAATCTACCCCATGGCGTATGAAAGTACCCCACCTACTGTACGAACGTACCCCGTACGTGGGGTACGTTCGTACAAATATCTTATCGTAGAAAAAATACTATAACTCTTTAATCTTTTGACATAATAGTTTCGGATTTTTTTGTAACAAACTACAATATATTTGTTACGCTTAGGTATGTAAACTAGATAAATTCAACAATCCATCATAAATTAAAAAAATAAAATATAAAAAGCGTACGAATGGTGACCACTTTCCCCTATGATTCAAATATGGCAGTTTTTTTTAAACCCACGTTACAAACTAACAAACTAAAATAACAGTCTCTAAAACTTAGTCACATATCCCACGTAGCGTATGAGATTTTTTATAAAAAATATTTGGTACAAACTACAACGTGAAGTTATTTTAGGTTAGAATATCTCTATTGCAAGTTTTCGAACGCAACACAAGTCACACTTGGTGGATCATTCTAAATATACCGGTGGCGGCCGCGCAGGCGCGCCGTGCGAGCTGCGCGCACGCCAGATAACTACACACGGACGATAAGATACACACACTTTAAATAATATTCGTGCTACTTTCCTGTCATAAATAATAACGACGACGCAGATATGCGGCGGAATAGGTAAGAACAAATATTGTTATTTAACTTTTGTCGTGTTCTAAAAACTTTTTATAGTTTTTCTATCATCAAATACGTAAACACAACAGCGAGTAGCTAATAATACCAACTTTGTAAACATTCAAAAACTTCGCTTCACGTAGATAACATTTTGGAGGCAAAGTTTTTAGTTTATAAATTGTAGATGTGTTGCTATGTATCTTCGTTGGGTTATTGACTTGAATAATTACGGAAATTGGTAACATTGAAGTTCTTGAATATTTGTTTTTTTTTATTTCTTTTTTAAAAAATATTTTTAGTTTGTTTTTGTTTACATATTCTGTTACGTATGTATTTATTCACGCTAGCTACCACCGCGACGACTTTTATGGGAAACTGAGTTACCGGATTCGGGAGTCGAGGGAGCTCATCCAGTGTCCAGTCGAGAGCTGCGACGGCTCCGGCCACATTTCTGGCAACTTCGCGACGCACCGCAGGCAAGCGGGAAACACTGGCTGGATACGATTTCGCGTTTCTGTTTTGATGTCTGCGGCACTGCAAATTTTGAACATCGAACCTTATTTTTTTCTTTTTTTTATAAAGAACTCAAAATTTATTTAGCATAAATAGGCACACTTAAAATATGCGCACTTATTCTATTTTTTGGTGAAAACAAAACTTATTTTAATGAACCATTAATAAATCTATCGTGTGGTGCTAATTAAATTTTATTATTGCCATCCAACATTTTAACGACTTCGTCTTTATGACTAAAACAACAGAAGATTACAATTCTGACGACTCCAGTAACTTTTTAATACTTTCTTTGTGATTTTTCGTTTTTAATCTACTTTCACAAAACAGGAAATGTTCGATGTTTATCGTTTGTACGGCTATGTAGAACATCCACAATTGCGCCCCTGAGTGACAATTTGCGCATTTCCGCGCCAATTGGCGGCGTCCCACGGGATTTTGATGCAAACTAACCGCATGCCTTTATTAATATTCCACGTCATAAATCGTGCTATAACATTGTTTTACGCCTTGTTACTGCTCACACTAAAATGCGTGTTACTTGTTTGTGTGTGTATTAGAATTAGGTACCTACATACGTACATTATAAACAAAAGACTGATAAAATAAACGTGGAAGATGACATAAAATATAGTCTTACAACAGCTACATACGTCACGAATATGCTCGTTTAATGCATAGATCCAAATAACTATTATCGCCCACCTGATAAAAATTACATTACACACTACGGTTACAAACGGAGCACAAGTTTTTTATCGATATGGAATCTTATGACATAGAAGATAAAGTACTTATGTTTTTATGAACCAGTCCTCGACCTGAGAGTACATACGTAGGACGCCTGCATCTCTATTTACATACGTTGTATGTATGACATACTGCCTTATGAATCCATTAGTCTACTTTTGTTTTCAAGAGATAAGTACATAAACAATGACAAAACAATGTCGCGAACTCGCTACTGCATGCAAATATTCTATTGAAATACATCACGAAGAGATTTCACTGTTCAAACGATATATAGATTCATTCTCTGTTGAAACGATAATGTATTTCTTATTTGGTCTTAATTTAGTTTTATTAAATATTAGCCCTATTTCAAAGTATAGCTACACAAACAAATTAAAGTTACCGTAGGTATACCTATGTTTAAAAATCAAAAAGAAAAATACATCTTAAAGATTTCAGGAAACTGTTGATTTATGATTATTACTAAGCAGGTATTAGTAGGGATTTTGATTCTTTCTTTTTTTCATTTGAACCAGTTTTGGCATGGATATAGGTATATAAATATAGTCCCATTGGCCTAGTTGTAAGCGTCATGCTGAGCGTGAGGTCTGGCTTTCGATACCGTCGAGCGAAAGGGTTTATGTTTTTTTCTAAAAAAAACTCATTAGCAGCTCGGAGTTTGAATTTGTAATTCGAACGAAAAATATTTTATTCTTTTATGCGATACGTCTCTCTCACTAATTTGAACATAAATTAGCGCATTTAGATACGTGCTAATCTTCGGCAATCTAGTAGTACGCCTACAGTTTCATGTTGCGCATTAAGCTCTAGGACGGCTAAAATGAATCTCCGTAATAAAATGATTAATCAAACTTCATTGGCCTAGTAAGTGCTCGATTCGATGGTCGAACAAAGCGTTTGGTTTTTCTGTAAATTTCTCAGTTACAGCTCGGAGTTTGGATCTGTGACCCGTTAATGGCAATAGGCTCGCCCCCTATACCCTAAACATACCGGCGAACTATGTCATTACTGTACACCTCTGCCTAACCCTTCGGAGAATACAGGCGTCATAGTATGTTATGTTATAAAATTAGTAATAATGAGGAGGTGAATGTGAAAAGGTTATTTTGTAAAACATCAAAATAACTCCAGTTTTAATAATATAATGATAATTACATTCAGAATATCTCCTACTTATACGGAAAGTTCCTGAAGTTTTCACACGTGACAAACACACCTACATATTTATGAGCGTTCGAAATATGAAATCCCCGTGAGAGTTCTAAATATAAATTTATATACGGTATAACACAACCAACAGATGCATGCAAGCCGAACTACTTAAAAACTATTTTTACGATTACCGGTAAATTGTAAAATGGAGTTTATTTCATACAGAAAGAAATTGTTGTGGCGTGTAGAAATATGTAGAGCGAGTCAGATTTTTACAGATGTCACAATTTAACTAGCAATATTTATTAGATTATATTTTTATTTACAAACATTAATATATTCTCAAATTCATATAAATGTAAATCTGAATGAATAAAGGTAATGAATAAAGTCGCTTCATTAGTATCATCACTTATTTTATAAAAACTATTTTGAAAAACACAACAACAACAAAAAAACAAAAAACTACTTACACATTTTGAATGCCACAATTTTTTTATTTATTCATTTATTTCAGGCAACAAGGCCCATATAAAAATATAATAATACAATATAAAATAGAACAAAAAATAAAATACTATAAAATATATACAACAACAACTGTAACAAAAAACTGTAGCTCCAGCTCCATTGACCTTAATCCTTTGCACCTTAATCTCTTCTGACATTAAGAATATAATACTAATAATTATAAGTTTATACGTGTTAGAAAATACCCCGTTAAAAATATAATTAATTATCAAAGCCAAAAAGATTGTCACGGAACAGAAAGGCCTACGTACCTATTTTACCTAATAATTGTCTACTTTAATAGTTTTTCTATTTTTCATTCATAAATGTGGTAGTTTTCCTTTTTTTGGGGTATGTTATACAGCGTTACTACGGTTCTTAAATATTGTGAATGGACTCGTTATAAGGCCCCATTTAACCTTCTTTCGGCTTTACGGGTAGTTTTGTAACGTAAAAATCCCACGGCGAAAGGTTGCTCCACGCGAGGTTTATTAACATGGTACACTTACCTTAGTACTGGGCAAACCCCTGTTGCCTCCATCTATCTCGATCCTGTGCCAATTGGAAATAACAAGCATTCAATAGGTGGTAGTCTACTCTGCGCATGCGGCTGAGTTCGTCTGAGTTCGTTCGTTCGCATTGCCATACATTCTGGCGCTGAGCAGTAATGTGCCAACAAGTGTTTTAAGATATATGCCCAGGAATTTCATTGCCTACATTGCGGCAATGAAATTCCTGGCCATATAATATTTTTATTTGGGACATTTGACACAACACCATCTAGTCCCAAACTAAGCAGAGCTTGTAATATGGGTACTAGACAATGGATATAATACTTATATACTTTTTTTTTGTAAATACATACTTATTATACATAAGAAACACCCAGACAAACACAAATACTCATGTTTTATCCACACAAATATTTGTGTCCTGTGGGAATCGAACCCACGACTCCATGATCAGCAGTCCGGTACTCGAACCGCTCATATGAGGCTTAAAAACTGGCTTCTCATGATAAAAACGCGCTAGTGATACTACTGGTGTTGCTGGCGTCTTAGGCTACGGCTGCCGCTTACCATCAGGTAGTTGTTTTGCTTGTTTGTCATCTTATAAAAAAAAAAATATCAAAATTTTTACATCCGTCAAATGTGTACGCAAAATGCCTTTCGAGAATTGACCCAAGTTGCGCCGGGAATAAAGAGGTCCTATTAAGACCTTACTTTTAAAATAAATTAAATCAATTAATTTATACAACCCAGTTCAATTTTAGAAAGTGTCGATTGTTCCATCATGAATAAGGCTTAATTGAATTAATTCAAAGAAATTGTATTAAAACATGGAAAGACAACTAATTGAAAGTTGACGTAAGCATGTAGGTAGGCTACTGTTGGAACATACAGCAGAAATTATAAAGTGAAGTCAAAGTGAAAGTATTTATTAGGTAGGTACTGTAATTTTCGGTGATACACAATAGGTTTTTTAATATTAAATATTTTAACTAGATATATAATAGAATCATTTAGCATTAAATTCATCTTATATTCCGATGTACTTTGTTTTTTTTTCTTCAGGCATACAGTTTTGATAACAAGTAGTAGGTAGATTAGGATGTTGTTCGGAATGTCCTGTCTATTGTTCGTAATATTTAAATGTCTTTGGTCATCATTCCAGAGCATAATGACAATGTTTCTTCGTTCGGATCAGTATTCAAAATTCAACGTGTAGCAAATAAATTTCCTAATTAGTAATAATACTCGACTTCAAACATAGAAGTAGGTAAAGTTAAGACTATAAAATAGTATCACCGTAAAATTAACTTTAAGTCCTCACACATAGTGATGATTTTGTTTTTAATTTAAATTATATTAGTATTCTAATCGTCGAAATGTAAAAGTAGGTAAGTGATTATAAAACAGATACACTAGATATATTTAAGTCTAAACTTGTCTCGATGAATTTAACCTATAAGATCTTCATATAGCTAAACTGTAATTTAATAAAAAAAAACTTTTCAAGTATTCAATGTTATCATAGGCTCACTTCCCAGGCATAAGTATTTTAAATAATATCGAGGAACCAGTTCTGATTGTCCTAATACGATACAGTTTGATACAATTTAAAACCACGACCATAATATTTGGCATAGATGACCTTATATGCTGTAACAAAGAAACTACAAGTACCTAGTTGTCTTACGGTCCTCGTTCTTGTTCGACACCCCAGCTGCATAATTCATGCTATGTAGAACTTTTAGCCGATCAGCAGGTTGGTAGTGTGGGCGACTGCGCCCAGGGTGCGCCGGACGATTATTATTTTATATTGATCGTCATTCCTGAACGCTCATCATTGTCATCGAGACCCTTGGTAATACAAAAGGAGGTCTCCATGAGACAAAATTATTAAAATACCTCACAATTTATAAAAAATATGATAGAATAGGGCATCATAAAATTAATAATTCGAAATTGACAAGTTACCAACTTGTCATAGAAAAATTGAATCGAACATTAATATGCATCCAGCCCAGCAACATTCCCAGTCGATATCTTCCAAGAGTGCCCACCAGTCAGAATGCCGCGTACGCAAACCGCTGCAAGCTACAGTACGCTGCGCCGACACACCATTGTAAGCAGTCTGTTTATGTGCAGCCTGTCCGGTTGTCCGCGCGCCGACCGCTCGCAGCTCCAGCCGCATTCGCAGGAGCTCAAGTGCCCCACGCCCGGCTGCGACGGTTCGGGACACGTCACCGGCAACTACTCCTCGCACCGCTCACTCTCTGGCTGCCCCAGAGCCAACAAGCCTAAAAGCAAGCCTAGAGACGGACAGGACTCCGAGCCGCTGAGGTGAGTTCACCATTTGGTCTCATTCTGTGTTATGGTGCTGGGTGCAAAGAAAAACTAAATAGGATAAAATTTAAATAGCTATCGTTAAGGGTAAAACAAAACTAGAATAGCGGTTGAAAATTAAGACTTCTGGGGTTTTCTTCTTCTAAAGTTCTTAGTTTAGGAGAAGTTTTGTGGTTAGTTTTAGGCTTGGTGCTCAAACTTTAACTAACTTATCTTCTTCTTTATCATAATCCTTGCCTAAAAAGCTAAACTATCAAAACATGACAATAGCTATGGACAAATTCACTATCCAGTAATAATACAGCGAATAATTTACACGAGTAAATTGTAGTCTGTACCTACCTATCTATTAATAATCACAGTTTGTCACCTGACACTCGACATCTGAGCTGGTTCCAACTAATTATGTTCAATGTTTTGTCGTAATTTATGCACGGCATTGAATTTCTAGGATTTCCACAAGAAATACACGTGCATAGCTTTCAAACCTCTGACCTTCCAACTCGTTACAAACTATTGTGTTAAGAAGTATTTAGAGACAACCGCATTTTCTTCTGTAATCCAATAAGTTTCTTGGTTATTTCCACGCTGCTTAGATGCCCTATACCGGGCTGTGATGGATCTGGACACGCTACAGGGAAATTCTTATCACATCGAAGGTAAGATTGATTCTCAGTGGACAGTAGATGTTTGTGTAGACTATAGAGAATACGATAGTGTGAGAATGTATAGACTAAAGTTCATGTGATAATTTGTTTGATTTTCGCTCTCCAGTGCCTCGGGGTGCCCGATCGCGAACCGCAATAAAATGCGAGTTCTGGAAAGCGGTGGGACTGTTGAACAACACAAGGCAGCAGTGGCGGCAGCGGCATCGGCTATAAAGTTTGACGGAGTGAACTGTCCGACGCCTGGGTGTGACGGATCCGGACACATAAACGGATCGTTTCTAACGCATCGCTCGCTGTCTGGATGCCCAGTAGCCGGCGCCGCGACACCTACACCACAGCCAAAAAAGCCCAAATACCCGGACGATATCACGCCGTTGTACCCAAAGCCTTATACAGGTACGTAACACTCCTTGTATTTTTTCTTTACAAGAAGACTTCCCTTGTGGTAAAAAAATAAACAAACAGTACTTACCTAATTTATAATCTCCTCGGTTAGGTATTTTAAGATTGTCTCATACAACGAACATATGATTAAATCCACAAACTTACTACAGATAATGTTCTGGAATTCAGGGATGGAGATGAATATGCAGACGGGGAACGGCGAAGACCTGATGACCCTCGAACAGGAGATTACGGAACTACAGCGAGAGAACGCGCGAGTAGAGTCGCAGATGATGCGTCTCAAATCAGATATCAACGCTATGGAGACGCACCTTTCACATGGAGATAGGGTAAGTTTCATTTTGAAGCTATCTGACGCAATTTATTAAGTCTTTTTATTTTTATTCGAATTTCCTTTGGGCATTGCAATGCCTAAAAAGGATCCCACCATGAGCTGTAAACATCTTGATTCACCTCATGAAAGATTATAACCCAAAATTTTTGTCTGACAACTTAGATGGTACTGTCATGGCTCGAAACATCCAACTTTGAGTGCTACTAACACATCACAATGTGAGTACCACTTTTTATAATTTGGTACCACCATTGTTATTAGTAGCAACTCAAGTCTTAAACTTATAATTTGCCCGTTTCTCATAAATTCTGAGGCAATGGATTTTAAACGTGAATTTGACGATTTTTCAGGAGAATCAGACGATAATACAACGTAACAATAATCTGAATGAGTACTATGAGAGTCTACGAAATAATGTGATCACATTGCTAGAGCACGTAAGGATCCCAGGCGGCGGCACAGCGCCTGTGAGCACGGCTGGAGCCACGCCGGGAGCGCCGCCGCCTCCAGGCCCCGGAGAAAAGCCAGCTCATGATAACTTCGACTCATACCTCACCAAGTTACAAACACTCTGCTCCCCTGACGGCTACTGCCCCGACGAGAACCGACCCATCTATGAAACCGTGAAAAACGCGCTCCAGGACTTCACAGTGCTTCCTACGCCCATTTAAGGTTCACTAAGCGCCGCCGAGTCTGAGCGACAGTGAATTTAACCAACTTAAGTGCCATCGGCGGAGCTTATAAGTGATACAGTTACAGACTATGTGATTTTAGTACAATTTAGTGTGCGTTATAGTGCGGATGAACTTTCGGAGTTATACACCAAAGATATTAGACAAAGACAATGAGTGCAAAATGTTACCTATGTCAATGGACTAAAAACTTTCGCGATATGTAACTGTACAGCGTCCCCGTCATGGGACATTCGGACACGTATCTGTGTTCTACTAAGTATTAGATAATGATGTCTGTTTTGTAAACCGTTGTATACGATGTGTGACTTCTTTAAGGCATCACGTTAACACTCGAAGATTCGTTCGACTTTTTTAATCTATAAGCTGGACTATATAGACATAACATAAATTTTAAACACTGTTACTCATATGCTTAAATTAACATAATTGTTAGGAGAAATTTATACTATTGTATGTAAGCTATTTTAGCCACACAAACGCATAAAAATCAATTGTGTAAATATTGTACCTACATTTCGATATAATTAAATTACCTATGATTTAATTTTCTGCCCGCTGAACAGTGGTCAGTATAGTAAACTTTATAATTTCAGATGCAAACTCAGATTTTTACCAAGCAGAAGCAAATAAAATAGTAAATAAGGGAACTGTTCATCTGTCTTAAAAAGTTGATAATGCTGGGAATGTGCCAAATGCTTCAGAGTCACAGCAGCTCCCAAACGCTGACCTATTAAGACTAAATTAATGAGATAGAAGTAACGAAGAAAGTAAAAAATATAAGAACTCCTTAGAGGACTTTCTAGTCAGTTTGTAAATAAAATTGTGAATAACGATATAGTTGTCACGTCATAGGGACGTTTTTATTTGTATTAGGAAATAATGGGATCTCATTAGATCGTGTAAGTTAATAATTCAGTCACTATTGATAATCGATTTTAGGGATAAATGAATACCTACTTTCTTTGTTAGCCAATGTTCACTTCGCTGTGATTATGTTACGTGTTACTTATTTATTGTTAACTTTACGGAATATGTGATAGTTTAATTAACTCAAGTTGATGTTAATTTGCAATAAATTTAGTTAATACGCTTTACACAATATGTGCAATTTTATTGTTTGGACACAACTCTCGTTTTTGTTGTTATAATAAAATAAACACTTCATCGACACATATATTTCCTTTTTACAATATCACATTATGTACCAACACACAAATTAATAATATTCGCATTTAAAATACTAAAACCTATTACTATGTTACTACTCTGATTGTCATATACGTTTCTGTAAAATATTGAGTATGTGTTGTTAAAGAGAATAAAAATAATAAATACCAAGATTATTTCAATCGTTTTCATTTTCCTTAACAATAGCTGTTAAGTGAAGTTTAGGTACATACATTATTTTAATCCTTTCCTGTTACTTCCCTTGATTGAACATGTACTCATGTGCTACCTAAATGTAGGGACCTATGTATTAATAATTCAGTTCATTAGATATTTTAGGGCCTGTGAGCCTCAGAGGATGGGCTCAGTAGGCCACACGAGTGCCTTGGATAAGGATGCAAAGCAAAGCCTCGCCAACTGAAGGAGTCCAGCGACCACGACTACAGCCTGTAATGGCGATTGTCACGGAACCCATGACCGTGACTATACTTACAGTTTTTTAGTCGACAGGAGCCCGACATAGCCCGATGTCATTAGATAGATAATATTCCTCTATTTGGATTTCCTCTAAGATTGAGAGGAATCATTCTGTTGTACCTACCTATACTAAGCTGTTTAGATTTCCTCACGACGATACCCTCGTCTGCCGTTAGATAAAGATAAAACCAAGTTACATATATAGTACATACATATCTCTTATTAGTTTATTATACCTACCTAGTATCAATCATTCTACCCTACTGTAACTGACTCAATAAAAGATGTTTTTTAGGTTAAATCAGCTTAATCTATAAATTTAATATTTTCTGGCTTGTCGTAAATGCTTTGACAATATAAATGTCTATTCTTAGATTAAAGCTTAGATTATATACTTGTTTATTGTACAAGTATATAATCAGTGTCTATTATAAAGTAGGTAAGTAAATGCTTGGAGTTTGTATGTAACTTAAAAAATAATAGATATTTTAACGAGAGCACAGACTAGAGGTAGAGAAGGGTACCTAGCCTACTGCATACTTTCATAGAATCTTATAAATTTTCAATCAACAATAGCAAATTAAGGTGTTAATGTTGACAACTTGACATAATTCATTCATTTTAATTTATTACATGGCTAGTTTATTAGCACTGACATAATTCTAATAAATTACTATGATATATTATATTATATACTATATTAAAGAAATATTATAACAATCACTTCCCAATGATCTTCTAGGTAATAAATACTTTTAAAATTTAAAAGTTAAAATTTGATTTTGGCGGGCCACATCATGAACATCTTCACCATCGATTGTAATAATATTTTTTGTGATGGTTGAATGAGAAAAATAATTTTAGATGAAGTTCTAATCACACACTTATATTATCTTAATTTTCTAATTTTTAATCTCTATAAATCGTACGGCACAATCACAGATTATGCTTAACGTAACATAATCACAGATTATTCTTTAGGTAGCATAATCTGTAATATCATTTTATGATTGTCAACGTCAATGCGTATGGCATGACATTCTGACTTTTCTGACATTTCTGAGTCTGACTGAGGCAAGAAAACTGTCAAAAAAGTAAATGAAACCACATGTGAATGTAAAGTAAAAATATTGGAAAACCCTTTTCAAAGGAGCATTTTTAGTTTAAAGTAACTTAATACAATGAAGAATCTAAAAAAGGTACTTGAAATCTTGATTACATACCGAGACCAACGCATTAATGTTGATTTAAAATTATCATAGCATTTTGTTTACAGAAAGCGCCTCAACGCTACTTTGAGATTGAAAATAAAAACCCAGAACAAAATGATAAAACACAGAATCAAAATGTGGAAGTGTACAACATTAAAATTACACCAGATTTATTGAAAACACACAAATTCAAGGTAAGAATATGTTTCTTGCTAATAAAATTGAGCTCCGGTCCAATGTAAAAGTACCATTGGATAAATCATTATTTACACAAAGTTATTTAGCGAAGGAAAAATTCGACAGCGGGCAGGATTCGAACCTGCGTCTTCTGGTTAGGTACACCAACTAAAGGTAATTTTAAAAGGTAAGGAAATTTTTCCTTTGCTAAATAACTTTAAAATCTTAGCATGGAAAATGCCAAAAAAATACAAAAAGATAGTTAGTATGTCGTTCGACATTGAACTAACTGTAAAGTAAGTTGTGTCGGTTGAAAAGCAAGCTTTTCAATAGGTGTTACTGACGTCACCATAAAGACGTAAATTCTGAATGTGAAGGCAAAATTCGTCATGGCGGGTGGGACTCGCGGTGGCTTAGCGGTCATAGCGTCTGGTGTACCTAACCAGAAGACGCAGGTTCGAATCCTGCCCGCGGTCGAATTTTTCCTTCACTAAATAACTTTAAAATCTTAGCATGGAAAATGCCAAAAAAATACAAAAAGATAATTATTTACACAATTTTATAATTTCAGAGCAATAATAAAAGAAATGATAGAAGACCTGTCCATAAAAAACCGAATAAAAAATTCGAAGGCAAAGCACCTATAGATCCCAAAAGGTTAGAAATACATTCTCGTGGCGAGGGTGTTGGGAAGGGTGTAAGACATCCACTGCATGCTGAAAAATTGAGGAAACGGGAAAGAAAGTTCACTTATGCTCAAGAACAAGCTGCTAGAGCTGAAATACTGTTGACAGAAGATCAGGGGTAAGGAACTCAAGATATTATGTGCTTTTGAAAACCTAATATTTTTTAGGAACAAATTTTAAGAATTAAAAAATAAGTGCTAAGGACGGTTTAGTCATATGTTGGATACCATGCTATCAGTTAGCTATACACATACTCCTATCTCTACAATACAATTAAAAAAATCTTAATTAAAGAATGTAATGCATTTATTTTTAATGATTCTGTGACTAATGTAAATTATTACATTAAAATTATTGTTTTATAAATACACAGATAACAGACAGTTTCTAATAAATCATCAATAACATAAAATTTTAAAACATTATTACATTTTAAATGTTTAATAACTTTTTTGCCATGCTAATTTATAATTATTAACTCCCATTATGTCAATCAATATCTAATTCAATTAAAGAACCTATTCATACAAACTTATGCTAACATTTCAGTGGCCTTGAAGTCGAGGAAGACAGTAAAACAACAGCAATATCCCAGAAAATAATTTCTGAAAATGTAGATATTTCTGCTGCCTCAAAAATCTTTGACCTGAACCTAGAATTTGGACCGTACAGGGCTAAATACTCAAGAAATGGTAGGCATTTAGTATTGGGAAGCAAGAAAGGTCACTTGGCAGCTTTTGATTGGGTCACCAAGAAATTGCATTTCGAAATTAATGTTATGGAATCCATCCATGATATCAGGTAAATTTTGTATTTCTTTTTTTTACCAATATACTCTTCTCTATCTATTCATTTGCCTCAAATTCTATAAAGCTTAATTAACATTTATGTAAATTCCAGAACTTACTAAATATGTATTTTGCAGTTGGTTGCACACGGAAACTATGGTAGCGGCTGCTCAGAAAGAATGGTTGTATATGTACGACAACACTGGTACAGAGTTGCATTGCATCAAGAGAATGGACAAAATTCTGAGGATGGAGTTCCTCCCTTACCACTTTCTACTAGCAGCTGTTGTAAGTATAAATAAAGATATCATCCCAACAAATATTAAAATACTAATAAGATAAGTACTTCTGAAATCCAGTGTGAAACATTTCTATTTTCAAATAAATTAAATTCTTCTCATTGTAGTCTGTATAAAATTATTATAAGTTATAAGTCCCTGAAAAATAAACTAAAAAGTTTGTTTTTTTGTATTCTGGCTACATAATATCAAGCCATACAATTCCAGCATTAGCTAACCTTGCCTTCTATAAATTTTATGCACAAGGAAATGTGTATTTATATTATACTGAAGATGTATAGCATGATAATATTATGTAGTTATGTGTGTGCATACAATAACTACAGTAACATGGAAACTACAAGACTCAATTCTTATTTTTCAGAATGAATTTGGCTTCATGACATGGTTAGATATTTCTATTGGAGAAATAGTGGGACACTATAACAACCACTTAGGAAGGACATCAGTGATGACACAGAACCCATATAATGCTACCTTATGTTTGGGGAACTCCAAAGGAGTTGTATCCCTTTGGTCTCCTACTATCAAGGAACCTTTGGCCAAGATATTGTGCCATAAGACACCACTGACTGCTATTGCTGTAGATAATAGGGGAATGTAAGTTATTTTTAATTAATTTGTGTATAATTACTCTGGTCTGGTGTTACTTTGGACTGGGTGTAATGTAACTGCCTATCTGATTTTTAGTTCCATCTTTAAAAATGTTTGTGTTTCTGCATAATTATCATGGTTATGTTAGTTACCCAGAACTATTTTTATGGCCCTTTCGTCAGCATTTGATTATAGTCAAAACATCCAATCCAATTTATAATCCATCATTGTACAATACAAAACGATATTTTAAAAGAGTAACCATGGAGTTTCTTGCCGGTTCTTCTCCATAGGAAACGACTACTTTGGAACCGTGCACCTAGACTCGACATTTCATAAGTGCCTGTATATGGTTTATATGAAAATAAAACTATTTTGATTGATTTGATTGATTGATTGATTGCACATTTTTTCTTTTTGTACACAGGTACATGGCAACATCAGGAGTAGACAGAAGTATGAAAATCTGGGACATCAGAAACTTGGATGGACCAGTACAACACTACCGACTGAGAAGTGCCCCAGTGGACTTGGAGTTCTCACAAAAAGACATGCTCGCTGTCGGACTGGATGAAGTTGTAGAAATATACAAGTAAGTAATAAGTCCTTTGCTTAATAACTTTAAAATCTAAGCATGGAAAATGCCAAAAAAAAATATACAAAAAGAAAGTAAGTAACAGTCTTTGGCTAGTATGATGATTCATTCATTCAAGAAACGTGACCCTCCAGAGGGTCGTTACACTTGTTTTTATATTGTGTCTGCTAATTGTTCATTTGCTGACATCTAAATAATTGTAATATTTTAAACGACTTTAATTTGTCAAGCGACTATCGCGTCATGTAAAAATATTCATTTTGAAAACATTACAATAGTACGTTAAAACAATAGAGTAATAGCTGCAGTAGTATAAACTGTCGCAGTAAAATATACATTATGACGCCACTGAATTCAAAATCAGACTAAATTCTGTCATATTCTGCAGGT
Source organism: Acronicta alni (assembly GCA_964056405.1). Lineage (NCBI taxonomy): Eukaryota > Metazoa > Arthropoda > Insecta > Lepidoptera > Noctuidae > Acronicta > Acronicta alni. The sequence goes on along the minus strand of OZ043918.1, from coordinate 5,104,621 downwards.
ACAGATGGGTAATTTGTGTAAATTCTCTTATACATTTTTATTTTGGAGGAAGCAGATGTTTTGCAGAAAATAGTGACAATTAATACATTATTTTTCAGTAACTGCTGTTCACAAACAACCGAAAAACCTTACTTAAGACATAGGATGGCCAAAACCATAAATAACTTCAAGTTCTGTCCCTACGAGGATATCTTGGGCATTGGAACTAGAAATGGATTTACGAGCATTATTATACCAGGTATAATACAAGACATACTTTTTAAGGGATTAATTCTTAAAAAACATAACTACCTACATCTTTGGAAATTTAGTTTTTGAAGTGCACCTAGTATAAGGTAATATAAGGTACTCAAAACAGCAACAACTTTATAAAAAGATTCAATGAGTCATTAATTGAATGAAATACTTACATAAAAATATATGAAAAAAGTTGATGCAAACTGATTCCAATCTCGCATTATTTACTTAATTTACAGGCAGCGGTGAACCGAACTTTGACGCGTTGGAAAGCAATCCCTTCCAGAACAAGAAACAAAGGAGGGAAGCGGAAGTCAAGGCCTTACTGGACAAGATTCCCGCCGAACTTATAACACTCAATCCATTTGATATCACAGAAGTTGATGTGCCTTCTATGCAAGAACAAATGGAGGCTAGAAATAAACTTTTGGTAAGTAATGATAGACTGACTCCAATGTGTGACTAGTGGCAGCTGTGGTTCTCTCTATTCCAAGACTAAGCTGTCTTGAATATTATGTAGGATATTCCAACAATATAGATTGTGGCTTACACTAGATATCTAACTAAAAGAGCTATCTAACTAAACCAAAAGAGATTCCCAAAGTGGGAATGACTGTTCTAGAAGATTAGTGGGTCTATATCGATCTCCACAGGTCCACTTTGACCTGCATACCAAAATAAAGTAACGGTCCATGAGAGAGGTCATCACAAAAACAAATTGCGTCCTGTAAATCATTACGAATCTGAGTTTTCATTTAATTTCATGACGGTAATTTTACGATATCAAATTTTACGATATCAACTTTTTAAATCATTTCCAGTATCTCAAACCAAAGAAGGTTGACGTTACTCCCAGGCATAAGAAGAAAGGAAAGACGCACATAGCTAGAAAGAAGATCATAAAAGAAGCAGCAAGAAAGGTAATTTGTATGCAATTAGGGTAGTAAATTCTGAGTATGGAGTGGTTTAACTCTTTTTTTTTATGCCACTATGGTGGCAAACAAGCATACGGCCCACCTGATGGTAAGCGGTAACCGTAGCCTATCGACGCTTGCAACACCAGGAGTATCACTTGAGCGTTGCGGACCCTGTAAGACGAAATAGAAATAGTCGGGTTGGGACAATGTTTCACCGTGGAGTACTGGCAACCTTGCCCACCAAGAGGAACACAATAGCTCGAAGCAGTGTTATTTCACTTCGGTTATCTGCAAGACGGAGGTACTTCCCCAGTCGGATTTGAAACTTCAATTTGAGTGCCCTACTTCTCAAAATCGTACGAGGGTTTTTGTCACGGATTATACCTCTCCCCATATTAGCGTTTTGAAAGTCTAGGGATTGTGTTAATCATGTCCAATCAATTATGTCATATCAATGACCATTCAATTTGTAACATTTTTTTATGCGCTGACAAAATGTACCTACACCTTAAGATAGATAAGTGGTTTTAAAATTGTATTTTCCTTTCAGGAGTTTATTGAACAAACAAAAGAAGCAAAGACATTGCTCAATCTACCAGAAGCAGGCCAAAAGACGAAAAAGCAATCATTTGGTGTACTCGATAGATTCGTACTAACAGTTAAAACTAAGAAATAAAACAAATACTTTGCATACATATAAATCTATATTTATTTCTCCCTTTCATACATGTCAAAACGATTTGCCTTATTTACAAAAAATATTTACAATTTAGTATACAATTAAACAACATGATCAAAAATATGAGTAGTAAAAATGTCTTTAGAAACGAAATAAAATGAAATTATAATACTTGTCCTACAGCTAACATGGGATATCATATAAATCGCACAATCCTTCTGTCCCATGCAATGAAAATGAAAAGTCGTGTTTAGATGCAGGTGGGCTCAGTCTCAACAGGTATTCTGAAATTAAAATATTGTTATAATATATTAGGTATAATAATATGCATAAAATGTAATGACGGTAGTTTACGCGCAACTTTAGCACCTATCCATACAACAGTTTATATGATAGTGTTTATTTATAAATCAATTGACACAATGTGGATAGACAACTTTCTTTTTTCTCATATGAAATTATATTTGAATACACCTTTAAATATACATACGTAGATTGAAATGAGTAGTAGTATCTCAATTATAGTTTTCACATGAATGCAGATACTCACTGTTGGCAGGTATATCAGCATTTTTGTTTTCAGTATAGCTCTGTACTTCAGAGTCTTCCATATTTGCATCTTCTTCCACTTCCTGTAATAATAATGAAAAATGACTTGTATTTACAGTATGTTGGAGTGTAGGTCATAATAGTCGGAAGGAAAGTGGTAGTCGTCCCGCATCCCCGAGCGGGGCGGCATGTATAAGGAGATATTTCCCCACCCGAAAAAAAACGTACTTTTTATAACATTAAAGCCTAGCTAGTGTATTGTTATTTTAATATATTATTATAAGAAAAAAATGAGGCAGTGTAAAATCCAAATTATAATCACCAAAATAAAATAGTTTAAGTAAGCTTAATATTGATAAATACCTTTTCAGTGTCACTGTCACTTAATAGTATAACTCCAATAGATTCTTTTGATTTTAAATGTAAAAAATAATGCTGATCATGGTCCTGAAAATAAAATGTTTTTTAGATCACACCTATAATATTACTATTAATTACACAATGTATAATAAAGAAAAATATAAACATGAAAATTTAACATCATCCTAGCCTTTTCACAATTGTGTTGGAGTTGGTTCCCAGTATTACCAGATGTAACTGAATATAAGTATTTAAAAACTAAAATTTTGAACTAATATATGATTAGAAAAAAGTATTACATTAATTCTATTGTGTTTCATCACCCCATGTTGATGAGCTTCAATAATTTTCTGCTTAGTCTGCAAAAATATACAGAAATTGTTAAATTAACAACTAACAAAACCATTTATGAAACTTTCACTATGACCTACACAATTCAATTTAAAATTAGAATGATGATATACTTTTATTCTCATTCTAATATTTACACAATCCACAATCTTGATTTTATAGAACGAACACCACAACAGTAATAAATACAAAAAAAAATTAATTGTGCAGTGCGGGAGAAATGTGTTACCATAACAAGAGATCTCAAGAGATCAGAGCTACTATGACAGATCGGATAGACAAATTAGGTAAGTGGTAGGTGTGACAGTCAGGTACTGAATTACATATTGTCATATCTAAGTAACTATTAGTGAAAGTTAACATTAACTTTGTCAACAATCCATATAAATAATGGAAAAACTTATGCTGATAAATAGCATGCACCAATTCACCAATAAAAATGCTGTGAATGCAGATATTATATTGTTGTCCACTACCTGTACAAGTATAATTGTTTATTCCTGTAAAATTAAAAATGCTTACCTTATTACTAGGTACAGTACCAACTGATAAATTGGCCCCCAAAGGTGCTTCTAACACTAAAACTTGACTTTCTTCAAAACAGTCTTTAATATCTTTTTCAGTAACAAAGCATAACTCATCATTGTCTGTATCGTCCAAAACATTCTTTATACTTTGTTCAACCCAATGAAGCTGACTGAAATCAGAGTAAATATTATTTTTTTAGAAACTGTTAGCTAGCATGTCTAAATGTTACTTATAAAATGTATAAAATAACAAGTAAGTAGTTGATTAAAGATATTGTATTGTGTAATGTAAACCCTGATAGTTCATACATGAAGTTTGATTCTGGACACTACCAAACTTTATTTCATAATTAGCCTGGAGTGTTATGGAATATTATGAAAAGATCTTTAGGCCACTGATTGTATTTTATGTATTACCAACGCCAAGACAATATTTCATTTGGAAATACAAAATAAATTGATTTAAAGATTTTGATGAGACAAGGAATTGATGACTACTTACTTATCAAGCAATCTTTCATGTTCTTCTAGACGCCCTATCTGTCTTCTTAAAACTATAACTTTTCTTCCAATATCAGTAGTTTTGTAATCTGGACCCGCACCCCTAAAATAGATTAATCGTATTAATAATAAAACAAATAGACGTTATTTTGGTCAAAAGAAACACGGTAATAAAAACAATACAAAATTCACTCACTTCCACTGTATGCTGTTCTTACTTCTTTTCTCAATCAAACCGATGCCTTCCAACACATTAGTAATATCATATATTCTCCTTTTCTGTCTTACTTCCAACAAATTAGTTGCCTGAAATAACTAACAATTAATTTACCTTTAAAGTTCAAAATATTTATTTTTCGTGCTCAAATTCACTTGACAGATCAATGGGAGGCAAATCAAGCTACTTACAATTTTCAAATCCAAAACACCATCCTTGGCTTTTTGCATCAGGGACACAAATTTCGTTGTGAGTAAACCCAAAGACTTTTCATATCTTTTAGATTTCAAGTCCGTCATTGTTGAAATTCACAGTAATTTTATTCGTTTCCTCCTAAATAATCGGAGATTCCCAATGTAGAATTTTGCGTCGCGGCGGGATATTATGTTGGCAGTCCTGCGAAATATCATTTTTTTTACCATAGACATTATTTTAGCAAATTCTGTTTTTTTATAACGCCTAGTCGATTTATCCAATAGATACGTTTCGAATAAAAATCAGTAATACAATAACATTGATAATTAGAACTTCAAGTCACATAGTCTGTGTTGGGAATCGTACCCTACAACGCGCGGGAGTGCACAGCCGCGCGGAGACGCGCGGGGCGGCGCGGTAACCGCCTGAGTCATCGCGGTGAGCGGCGGGTACGCGGGCGGCGCGCGGCAGCGGGACGGCACTTGCTCTATAATGTACTCTGTGACTTGCTCAGCTACGCTCGCGCTGACTGACACCACGACGGACGGTCACACATCTATCATTAATTTAAATCTTCTGTTTGTTCTCGACGAAGTTATTTTTTGTGATTGTGGAGGAGAATAAACATAAACCACGCCTATATCTCTAAATACTGTTACGCCGGATACGTAATAGAACGACTGAGATGGCTCGCGAAGGTTCTAGAAACACGTGGAAGTTTAATCTCAACACTCACATCATCTCAACACATCTATACACGCGTAGGTATAGGTAGGTACTTATATTTATAAGTGCCTATAACAACACCTCAAGGACACGCGGCTCGCGACACAATTGGCTGAGGTCAACGCCCGCGAAACAATTGGCACGCGAGTACCTACTCGTATTTTTTGTAGCATTTTCGGGATTATTCGATTCTGGAACTTTCTGAGCCATATAAATAGCGGTCCTAAGGGGCCGGCAAGGAGCCGCCCGATATACCGTCGTCGCCGGCGAGGCCCGTCGCGAAGACCCCTTAACGGTAATCCTCCCCGTCCCTTGCTCGAGCCGGCCCGTGCCGAGCCAGTAGCTTTAAATTCGCCCCTAAATAATTTAAACCCAGATCCAGCCGTCCCTAGCTGCCCCCCAGCAACGCCCTAAGCCGAGGTCCGAGTCCCGCAGGGGACACCCTTAGCTGTGTTGCTTAGTTTATAAGTTGCCCCTGGCTGGAGGCATTTGGTGCCTCGCCACCTAGTCCGGTTAAGTTTTTAAAGCTCCCTCGAGCTAAAAACTATGTCCGTCAAAAAAAAAAAAAAAAAAGCCGGCAAGGCAGTTCAATTGTGGACACGGACAAGTGAAGATCGAAGCGACTACAGTGCGATATTGAATTGTGAAGTGAACTAGTATAGCGACATACTGGCGATTTGTGTTTTGTATTCGTGTGAATAATTAAAGTTTTGATTGTTTATCGGTTAAATTGGTGACATTTAATTTATCCCGAACCCCAGCTCGTAACCATACAGTCCAATTATTTCCAACACCCAACTTTAAACAGTCTGAAAGCCAAGGCGCGTCTTACTTACTTATCGCAATAGACGGTAATATCCGTATAAATGGTAACAGACTTTTACGGAATCCGCCACCTAACCTCTGCCACCCTGAAACGATAGCCACCCCCTTAACCCCTGCTGCCGCTCTTAGGTACAGTGCTAGCCGAAACAGCCAACTCCTTGTGGTTAGTAGAATCAGATTCTACTAACCACAAGGAGTTGGCTGTTTGCTGGGTGTAGGAAAATTTAATGCACAGATTCTGTGCATTAAATTTTCCTACACCCGGGACACCCGGCCTGTTGTAAAGGGGGGGCAAGAAATTCACCTGGCCTGGCATTTTTCAATTTCCCCGTTGGTAGTTAAAATGCATAATTATTGTGTAACTCTTTCTGTGTCTGCATGTTTATGAGGTAGGTACACAATAAAGTTTATATCAAATACCTCCCTTGGTATCAGTCTGCAGGTTGATATAAAGCGAAGTGACTGCCCAGGTTTAATATGAGCAATTAATCCATACCTTCTAATAATTAATTATTGTATATGCGAAAGTAACTGTCTGTTACGCTTTCACGCGTAAACCGATTTAGATTAAATTTAGTACGGATAGATTCGACCTTGGAGCCTTCTCCAATGTCGAATCTATCTCTCCAAAGAGCTTTTAGTGGATAAAGGTAGCCTATGTCCTTACATAGGATAACTTTATCCTCAAAAAGCTCTTACGGACGCGGTTGAAACCGTGGCAACAGTCAGTTTTTAGTGGATAAAGGTAGTCTATGTCCTTACATAGGATAACTTTATCCTCAAAAAGCTCTTACGAACGAGGTTGAAACCGTGGCAACAGTCAGGGGCGTGTTTACCCTAGGGCCATCCGGGCCATGGCCCGGGGCGCCAATCCGCCAGGGGCAGCGTCAGGGGAGGGTGACTTCTTTTAATTTTTCTTGTCAATCTCAATTTAAAATTAACAAAAAAAAACAAGAATCAGTAAGTAAATCATTTGGTCGAAAACATGCTTGTAAGTTAAGTTTCGCCAATATCTACGGAGCGCGTCTGTAAGTAAGTAGGTACACAATAAATAAGTAGGTACTGCTCCGAATATAACGCGCACGGGGCGCTGGCGCCGAGCGAGGTGGGGGCGGCGTGGCGAGCGTGGCAGGGGCGATCAGCCTTACGTACAAATACGTCGGTTTTTGGTATTTGATGACACCAAAGAGGAGACACGCCAGATGCAATATGTCTATTAAGAAATGGAGTGACGTGTGTTCTATAAGGGATCTGGTAACAAAAACGAGCGCAAGCATTCTGCACTCTCGGGATAAGGCGATCGGTTCGAGCCAATACGTAGGCCATACAGTGTCGGCATAATTCAACCATTACACTACAAGTGTTTCAACGATCTGTTCTCGAAGTTCTTCAGATAGACAAGGTCTTATTTTATAAAGGTCCGTATAGCGGTAAAAACAGCTTTGTACCGAGTCAGATACATGTTTTTCAAATCTGAGGTTGCTATCCATGAGCAGTTCAAGGTTACGGGCTTCAGCTACCCTCTCAATAGGTTTTCCTAACACTATTATATTCAATGACGACGGAAGCCTTTTAACATGCTGTTAATTGTACACCAAGATAAGAAGCAACATTCTGGAATTCATAAAACTAAAGGTACAATGGTGGTATTATCGCTAATAGCATTCCTTGTGTACTCCTTATGTACTACTTATGTACTCCTTGTATACTCCTTATGTACTCCTTGTGTACTCCTTATGTACTCCTTATTTACTGCTTATGTACTCCTTATGGTCGTATCCTTATGTACTCCTTATTTACTCCTCATGTAGTCCTTATGTACTCCTTGTGTACTCCTTATTTACTCCTTATGTACTCTTTAGGTACTACTTATGTGCGACTTATTTACTACTTATGTACTCGTTATGTACTCCTTGTGTACTCCTTATGTACTCTTTATGTACTCCTTATTTACTCCTTATGTACTTCTAATTTACTCCTTATGTACTCTTTATGTACTACTTATGTACTACTTATTTACTTCTTATGTACTCCTTATTTACTACTCATGTACTCCTTATGTACTCCTTATGTACTCTTTATGTACTCCTTATGTACTCCTTATGTACTCCTTGTGTACTCCTTGTGTACTGCTTATGTACTCCTTACGTACTCCTCATGTACTCCTTATTTACTCTTTATGTACGACTTATTTACTCCTTATGTACTCCTTTTTACTACTTATGTACTCCTTGTGTACTCTTTATGTATTCCTTATGTACTCCTTGTGTACTCCTTATGTACTCATTATTTACTGCTTATGTACTCCTTATGGTCGTATCCTTATGTACTCCTTATTTACTCCTCATGTAGTCCTTATGTACTCCTTGTGTACTCCTTATTTACTCCTTATGTACTCTTTAGGTACTACTTATGTGCGACTTATTTACTACTTATGTACTCGTTATGTACTCCTTGTGTACTCCTTATGTACTTCTAATTTACTCCTTATGTACTCTTTATGTACTACTTATGTACTACTTATTTACTTCTTATGTACTCCTTATTTACTACTCATGTACTCCTTATTTACTCCTTATGTACTCTTTATGTACTCCTTGTGTACTCCTTGTGTACTGCTTATGTACTCCTTACGTACTCCTCATGTACTCCTTATTTACTCTTTATGTACGACTTATTTACTCCTTATGTACTCCTTTTTACTACTTATGTACTCCTTGTGTACTCTTTATGTATTCCTTATGTACTCCTTGTGTTTTCCTTGTGTACTCCTTATGTAGGTACTTCTTATGTACTAATTATGTACTCCTTGTGTACTCCTTATGTACTCCTTACGTACTCCTTATGTACTCCTTGTGTACTCCTTATGTACACCCTAAGTACTCCTTATGTACTCCTTATATGTATACTATTTATGTACTACTTATGTACGACTTATTTACTCCTTATGTACTCCTTCTTTACTCCTTATGTACTCTTTATGTACTCCTTATGTACTCCTTGTGTACTCCTTATTTACTCCTTATGTACCACTTATGTACTCCTTATGTACCACTTATGTACTCCTTATGTACTTCTTATGTACTCCTTATGTACTCCTTGTGTACTGCTTATGTGCTCCTTACGTACTCCTCATGTACTCCTTATTTACTCTTTATGTACGACTTATTTACTCCTTATGTACTCCTTTTTACTACTTATACACTCCTTGTGTACTCTTTATGTACTCCTTGTGTTTTCCTTGTGTACTCCTTATGTACTAATTATGTACTCCTTATGTACTCTTTATGTACTCCTTATGCACTCCTTATGTACTCCTTGTGTGTTCTCCTTGTGTACTCCTTATGTACACCCTAAGTACTCCTTATTTACTCCTTATACAGTCGTGGTCAACGAATTAGGGACAATCTCTAGTTAAGCCAAATTGTGAATTATTTTTTTATTTTCCAACGAGTCTTAACAATATTCCATATCTTTTACATGTAAGTGTAATTAGTCATTTATGTGTGCGATTACACAAACAATAACAACTTCTTAAACATTAAATCTCTTTACAGTATAGCTGATAGATTATCATAGTCCTATATGTTCAAAGAATGCTGGCTGGCCATTTAATTAGGGACACTGAGGTATTGCATTCTAATTTCAAAATTGGAATTTTAATACGTTTTTGTTTCTTTTCTTATTTTTTCGTGGTTGTTTTGGCGGCAATCCAGATTTTTTATTTTAAGTTTTGAGAATTATTTTGAAGAAAAATGGGCAAAAATAAAAGTTGCGGTCCAACACTACGAAAAATTATCATGAAGTTTGTCGAGCGTGGTTGGTCCTACCGAAGGATAGCACAACATTTGAATTGTTCAAAAACTATGGTATGCAATGCAGTGCAACATTTCAAGCGCTATAACACAGCTTTAAATGTGTCCAGAACAAAAAAATCGAGAATAACGACTCCGCAAGAAGATAGAATGATAACCAGGTTAGCTAAGAAAGATCCGTTTCTAGGCTCTATTTTAATTAAACACAAAGTGTTTGGAGCTAACGAAAGAGCCGGTGTATCTGCGAGAACCGTTTGACGACGTTTGGTAGAAGCAGGGTTGTTCGGAAGAGTGGCTCGCAAAGTACCGTTGTTGAAGAAAGAACATAAAAATGCTCGTTTGGCGTTTGCACGTAAATATGGACATTGGACCTATGCCCAATGGCAACATGTACTTTTCTCTGACGAGACCAAGGTTAATTTGATTTCTTCAGATGGAAGGCAATATGTACGGTGTCCTGTAAAAGCGGAAATGAATCCAAGATTCACAAAAAGCAGGTGAAACATGGCGGTGGAAACATTAAAATGTGGGGTTCATTTTCTGGACGTGGAGTGGGACCTGTGAGGAAAGTTCAGGGTAACTTAGACCAACATCAATACAAGGCAATATTGGAAGAAATTATGCTTCCCTATGCTGAGGAGCATCTCCCTATTATATGGACGTTTCAGCAGGATAACGACCCGAAACATACCGCCCATTCAGTCAAGTAGTTTTTTACAGTCAGTCTGTATCGGTGCTAGATTGGCCAGCAAATAGCCCGGACCTCAACCCAATTGAGCACATTTGGCACGAAATCAAGAAAAATTTTGCCACTTATCGTAATACAAATTTGGATGAACTTCATGAAGCTTTTTGTGAGGCATGGGCAAACATTCCTGTCGAAACATGACAGAAATTGATAATGTCTATGCCACATCGGTGTCAAGCGGTAATTACTAACAAAGGTTTTGCTACTGGGTACTGACTTTACACGTAATAAAATGGAGCTGTTAAAGATATTATAACACTGCAGATTATAAGTTTTGTTTAACTGTATTTTTCATTATACTTTACTGTCCTTAATTAAATGTCCACTACAGAATTGTACCTTAATATTTATACATGTTTAATCTTTGATATTAAATACTTTTTCTATTTATTTAATCTTTTATTTACAGCCATTTATAGCATAATAATCGGATCACATTATGCAAATAATAGGTGCTGAGAAATCAATAGGGTTTTATATTTATATGTACATAACCGGTTATAGCCCTTCACTATCTTGAATGTCCCTAATTAGTTGACCACGACTGTATGTATACTACTTATGTACGACTTATTTACTACTTATGTACTCCTTATGTATCCTTATATACTCCTTCTTTACTCCTTATCTACTCTTTATGTACTACTTATGTACGACTTCTTTACTACTTATGTACTCCTTGTGTATTCTTATATACTCTTTATGTACTCCTTATCTACTACTTATGTACGACTTATTTACTACTTATGTACTCCTTATTTACTACTTATGTACTCCTTGTGTACTGCTTATGTACTCCTTACATACTCCCTTAACGATACAGAAGAAAATCCTAGTGGGGCAATATAAAAAAAAAATGTTTTTCTTGAATTATTCACATTTCTCTCTTTTAGTTTGTAATGTTTCACAGGTAATTCTGAATAAAGGGCGGAAAATAATATTTTTGCCCGGTGCGGCTAAACTTGGTAACATACATATTAAATGGATGTTAAAATAAAAATAGATTCATTGTATATTATTTTATTAATATCACTTACATACATAATTATTTATTTTTACTTAACTAAAAATTTCCTTGAGTAATTCACATTTCTCTCTTTCAATTTGTAATGTTTCTCTATATTCTTTTTCTTTTAATTGAATCTTTTTCAATTCAAGTGTTTCTTTTATTTCCAATTCTCTTTTGCGCAATTCTAATTCTTCTTCACGCAATTTTAAATTTCTATCATAGATTTCATCTCTCCACTGCTTCTGTTCTTCTTGTCTCCTAAGGTAATCTAGCCATTGTTTTTCTAATTGTATTTTCCCTTGAGATCTATCACATTCTATTCTATTGGCTAGTCTTATCTTTCTGAGTTCAATTACAGCTTTGCTTTCTTGGTTCAGTTTGACACTCTGGTTGCTTGCAAGGTTCATTTTGTCTTTCTTTTTATGCAACAGTTCAGTTATTGTGTAGGAATCACAATCAACATGGTATTGTGCATAGATGTCATTCATCATTTTAAAATATTTGAATTTATCATGCTGACCACTGTCAACACATTGCTTATATTTCTTTGTCAGAGCATTTATTTTCCATCTTACCTGATCCGGTGACATCTAAAAGGTAATTTTCTGATTAATAAATTTTGCCAAAAGTTTGTACAAAGACTAATTTGGTTATTGTTATTTTTACCTCAATGCCATGTTCACTTAAGCTTTGTGATATAGCAATCCAGATTCTTGTCTTCTTCTTTGGTGTTTCCAACATTTCTAGTTTGCTTTCATATAATTTTAACAGAGTTGTTGTAGCATTTGATGTCCAGACTGCACCTGTGTTATATTGGAGCTTATAAGATCATTAATTCATATCTGTCCCACTGCTGGGTACAGGTCTCCTATCAGAATGAGAGGGAGTAGGCTAATAAGGGTTTGTTTATAAGATAAAATATTCAACAAATATGTACTAAAGAAATGTTTAATACTAATATACTTACAGGGCTTATCAGAACCATCATTTGGTTTTCCTTCTGTATTCACAATATTAATATCACTGGTACTTTCACAAATTTCTAAATTATCTTGAGAGGCTGGAAAATAAACAAGTGGTACATTTTTGGTTTTTACATTTTTAGTTATTTTATCCACTTACATGCACTTTTTTATGAAAAGTTGTTGGCTGTATTTATTATTTTGCTTACCTTCTTCTAAAATACAATAGTCAGTAGCTTCACAAACTTCCATGTTATCTCATACTAGATAGACTGATACTCGAAACCGTATTAATCAATAAAAATCAGAATCAGTCCATTAATTAGTATAAGCTGGACTGTACGTACTTTAAACAAAACTACTCTGTGACTGACCGGCTGTACTGTTACAGTTGGGAATGCAAATGAAAGAAGAACCCTGGAAGGAGGATGTGTTTACCTTTTTAAGTATATGGAAACTGAATATTTTTTTATGGTCTACAAAATTTTATGCTTATAAAACAAATAATACCAATTTGTTTATTATATTTTGAGCTTTTATATTTCTAAAAACCAGTCCAAAACAAAACAAATAAAGTTAGCTCAGATTTCGTGCAGCTACCCAGCTGCACGTCAACCAAGTCACCCGACTTGACTGCATAGGTGACTGACAATGACAAATTGACATTGACAATGAGTCAATGACTGACATTATTGAATGACATATCATTTTGGCAGAATTGTCGACATCGGCATCAATTGCCATAGAGAAAGAGAAAGAGAAGACATATCATTGATAATCTCACACTTGACGCTGGCAGAATAGTCGACAACGACTCAATTGCCATCAAGGCAAAAAAAAAAAAAATTGATACTCATTGACAACAACAATTTGTCAATTTTTAGTGGTTTTGCCAGTTTCCAAAACGCAAGTTCAAAGTGTTATTGTGACTAAAAACTAAAACCATTTTTTATTGCACGGCCCAGCAATGCAACTACAAAATTAATAATGTTTTAGTTACATGATATTCGGTGTACACCACAAAGTTACTAATTACTATAATATACTATAGTAGGTACTAGACAATGGATAAAATACTAAAATATTTTTTTTCTAAATACATACATAAAATACATAAGAAACACCCAGACAAACACGAATACTCATGTTTTACCCACACAAATATTTGTGTCCTGTGCGAATCGAACCCACGACCGATCCTATGATCAACAGTCTGGCCCTCGAACCGCTAGACCACAGAAATCGTCGAAATATAACAATGAAATATTTCCAGTGAATACACCTTCTCTAAGTGATGGCATGATTAACCTTACATCCAGTATATACACCTAGTATCCAATTTCTTTTAATTATTGTAATTGGTTTGTACGGAGTACATTGTACAGTAAGGAGTACATAAGGAGTACTTACATCAAATCAGGCTATCCCAGTCCACTGTTGGACAAAAGCCTCTCCCAAATCGCGCCACAACATAACATAATTCATAGACATTTATTTCAAACAAAAAAGGGTTGGGTGTTTAGACAAGGCAACAGAAATTACATGAATCTAAGAAAACTATTTTTTAGATTAAAAATAACTAACAATAACTGAAGTTCTTCGTGTCTTTTATCTTTTTACCCGCCGCCATCTATTAGCAAATGCCAATTATAATTAAATCACTTTTTAATTATTATTGGCGTTTAATTATTAGTAAATACCGTCATTTTTTATTATTTGTAACATAAACAAGCGAGGTAGGAGAGGTTTAAGAGGGGTAGGGCATAGTAGGAGTAATGCCATACAAATTGGAGCTGCCTGACTGGGGAAGTACCTCCGCCTTGCAGAAAATCGAAGAAAAATAACACTGCTTTGAGCTGTGTTGTGTTTCTTATTTCAATACAGGGTCGGCAACGCGCAAGTTATACTCCTGGTGTTGCAAGCGTCTATAGGCTACGGTAACCGCTTACCATCAGGTGGGCCGTATGCTTGTTTGCCACCTTAGTAGAACAAAAAAAAAAAGTTCCAGATCGTACATTGATTGACCTCGGTGGTCATAAGTTCATAACATACCTAACTTATAGTGTGTGCAAACCATTGGACCATGACCTGATATTTTAAAGAGTTGAATCGATCTACGTTCGGATCGTATCGTTTCGATCCGTTCCGAAAATCGATAAGGTAGAACGTTCCAATCTTCGAAAAGATCGGATCGGATCGGCGCAATGGCGCATCACTATTTAAATATAAATGGGAAAATATTAATTTGTTTTGTTTGTTTAGGAAATGTCCCATGTAATGTACAGGAGTTACTAAAAAACCCGCAATTGTATCAATATATGATTTTGTTTCGTGTACAGTAGGGGACTTGTAAATATTTCATATTGTTTCTTATTTATTATATGTTATATTATTCTTTCTAGTTCTAAAAATTGTACTCTAATTTACTATAATAATTAATAATGTTTTTTTGTATCGATTTAGGCTGATGGCTTTGTGCCAACGCCCCAATAAATAAAAAAAAATGTTTTGTTTGTGTTGTGTTGTGAATGTTAAATTGTGATCAGTGTTGCCACCTTAGTGATTTTATCACTAGATTTAGTGATTTTTTGGAGGCAAATAGTGATATTCTAAAAAAAAAATCACCAAAAAAATATTTGGTGACTTTTAGTGATATTTCGGAGAATTTAGAAAATACATGCAACACCCTATTGTATATATGTATTGTATATGTGTTTATATGTATAAATAGCACTATCTTTTTCTCACACAGCAAAAATGTAAATAGGTGACTTTATTTGGATATGTTAAGGGATTTCCCGACTAATGATGAGAACCTAGCGCGTATGTAAAGTTTGAGTGTGTAATTAGTAGTTGCTAGACTTCGTTTGTGAATCGTATCGAATAAATTGAAGCAAGTTTTTGTGGAGTGTTTATTAGTTATTTCGTATTACCATGGAAGCCAGTTAAAAAAAAGACTATTTAACTACAAAAATATCGAAAAGAATGTGAAAACCTTGAAGAATTCAAGATGTGTTTACGGCCTGTAGCAAATGATACTACAAAAGCCTTTTGTACTTTTTGCTATTGTGAAATATTTGCAAGAATTGGTGACATTAAAAAACACAGAGAGACAAAAAAACACAAAGATAAGGCTGACTTAGTATCTAAAAACCGACAAATCCAATTTCTGCCCGCGTCTAAAAATAATACAGACACTTTAAAAGTTGAAGGAACGTTGTCCCTGTTCATTGTAGAACACACATCTATACAGGACCACTTGACTGAATCTTTAAAAAAATGTATTACTGATTCAAAGAGTGTTATGAATATACAAATGCACAGAACGAAATGCAGTGCAGTCATAAATAATGTGTTAGCTCCACATTTCAAACAAATGCTATTGGATGATGTTGGTTCACAAAAGTAAACCAACATCCGCATTATAATAATAATTTTTATTTCAGACAACAAGAGGATCCATATTTTGTTAGTAAGATTACTTATGAGCTAATGTTAGTATTAAAATATGGAACACTTTTATAAGGTAGACAAAAATAGTCCGTGCAGAACGCAACAATGCAATAAAGCCCCCCTTATTACCATTGCATTGTCACTTCCTCACTCAAATGCTAGAAGTGGAAAGGGCATTTAGTGCTATGAATATTGTCAAAAACAAATTAAGAAACAAAATGGCAGTAAGCACTCTCAATAGCATTCTTTTTATAAGAAATCAGTTGAAGATTATGAAGAAAAACTGTTACAGTTACGAGCTCCCGGCTGAAGTAATTACAGCTATCGGTAGCAATTTTAAATACTCTTTTAAGTCAAAAAAGTTTAACGAAACTGATGATCCACCTCAGCCTTCTACATCTGCAAATTATATGACTCCAAATCAAGATGAAGAAGAAATACCAGTAGAAGCATTTGATGTTGATTTTTAGCTTTTAGAAATTATTATGTTATGCTTATTTTCTATAATTACTTGTACAATTACATTATTTGTTGTACCAACATTGTGATTTTCTTTTGAATTATTTAGTGAATTCTAGAGATTTTTATAGTTAAAAATATACTGAAATCTAGGGAGTTTTCAGACAAAAACTAGAGATATTTTTTTCTGCAAGGTGGCAACACTGATTGTGATTGTATTGTATCCCACAGAAGAGTACAGTTTGCTTCGCAATTTATTTACGGTCGTGAATGAAATTGAATAATTAAACCACTTGACCGTTATTAGAAGCTTAATATATTGAGATAGGCACTTCCGGTTTCCGTCGTATTTTACCTCTCTTTCTACCTTATATATCGATCTCTTTCGCACATCCCCTCCTTTCACCAGGCAGGGCGCGCTGTTGAGCTAGGCGCACAGCGAGCCTTTGTTCGTCATTGGCTTGAAAGTTTCCGTCGTGATAACAACTGTGCTCCAAAGCACTTAAGTTACTAATTTAAACGTGCAGGTGTACCAAATTCACACATGTGTAATATTTTAAAGTGTACGTACACGTAAGTTGCACAAATATTCCTTTATTTTTCTAACGGTTTTACCGTTCGGTAATTATTTATTTAATATTTATAGAATATTTATAAATCTTTCTACCATTTATTATTCTGATGTTTAATTTGCGTTTGTTGGTTTATTTTTGTTTTTTCCTACCGTCAGCTTCGACTGCTTTTTTATTATTTTATCTGACAAGTATAATTCTTTTTACTAACTAGTTTTAACGTGTTACCCAAGTAAGACAAATTATAATGAAGTACTTGCTTTGGCAGTACTTATACTAAAATTGGAACGATAGGTACAAGATACCGGCTTAGTAGCGTTCCACATTTTTACGTATTTTTCTGATATTATTCGTAACTTTTGCGATGATGGTTGTGATGTAGATACCGGCTTAGTATCAAATTACCATCAGCTAATATTCTGCTGTTAAGCAATAACGCGCAATTGACAACGCGGTAGCATGTCTGCGACTGTCACTTACCATCGAAGTGATGGTAATATAATCATACCAGTACCTATGATCGTGTGTAATAAACTTTTTCAAGTATGTCTGAGTGGTATAATTGAACTAGTAAGCTATAAATGCTTAATGTGCCAACGCATGGTACCTACAAGCTATAATAGGTAAGAATGCCTCCGAGGCACTGTGTTACTGCCACATTGGTAATGCTCCAGAGCAAAACCATTTAATATGCTACCTCCGCAGGGCGAGCACTTACAGAAATTGCACTCGAAACCAACCCTCGCAGGGTGGTCACGGACATTTGTGCCAGTAATCCAGAATAATTCTAACCATGAACAGTCTGTAAGCCTGCGCCGAGCACTTACGGAAATTGCACTCGAAACCAACCCTCGCAGGGTGGTCACGGACATTTGTGCCAGTAATCCAGAATAATTCTAACCATGAACAGTCTGTAAGCCTGCGCCGAGCACTTACGGAAATTGCACTCGAAACCAACCCTCGCAGGGTGGTCACGGACATTTTTGTGCCAGTAATCCAGAATAATTCTAACCATGAACAGTCTGTAAGCCTGCGCCGAGCACTTACGGAAATTGCACTCGAAACCAACCCTCGCAGGGTGGTCACGGACATTTGTGCCAGTAATCCAGAATAATTCTAACCATGAACAGTCTGTAAGCCTGCGCCCAGCACTTACAGAAATTGCTCTCGAAACCAACCCTCGCAGGGTGGTCACGAACATTTGTGCCAGTAATCCAGAATAATTCTAACTGCACGGCTACCCTCGCAGGGTAGCCCTGGCAGGGATCTTGTCACAATGTACCACCGCATGGTACCCATACCTACTTACTGTAAGACTGCGCCGAGCACTTACGGGCATTACACTAGACGAACCCTCGCATGGTGGTCACGGTTAATTGTGCTAAAACTCCTCAATATTTCTAAACGTGAAGTTTTACCAGGTAAGAAATGCTTTGGCCTGCTAAGCAGTCCAGCAGTGATATGCTTTCCGAGAAAAACCAGCTAATACTGCACGGTTCCCCTCGTAGGGGTATGCCTGTAATTATCTAGCACCACATACCTCTTACTGTGGGTCTGCACCAAGCTCTTGCGGGCATTGCAATCGATTCCTACCCTCGCGGGGTAGTCTGGGTCATAACGGTACAATTACCTATATTTAAAATATCATACATTTTAAATCAGAAGTCCATTCCATCTCATGGATCCTGGACAAAACCTAAAGGTCAAAAGCAACCCTAATCACCATCTAACAATGTGGTCAATATAAAAGTTATAGAAATCTCCGATGAAGGAGAATGGGAGTCCTAGATTTATTTTAAAAATAATATCAGGGTATCGCATACCCTCTCGACCAAGGCATCGTAAGAACACCAGACAATATAATCAATTCAAATGTCGTAAATAATATTGTGTCAAATGAAATTACCAAGGTTTTTGAAGGTAGTATACCTCTTAGCCTCATCCCCTCCCGTAAGCAACACTATATCCCAGATTTATCTTGCAGAGATTGTTCTCCTTGCACATCATTATAAAGTTTTTGACCTACATATTACAAATATCTGTCGGCTGAAGTGTCGAGCATTATCAGACAAGGCAAGTTAAATCGCAGGGCAACCCTCAACTATTTAAATTCTCTGTCGAAATTTACAGCCCTGCCCCCCCCCCCCCTCGCCCCTCAACGTTCGGGTACAAATACCAAGGTGGCTTCAGAATTCTCTTTTTGAATTCTGATTCGCACACCACAATGAAGATGTTTCTCCTTGGAATATAGCTTCAACTACAATTCAGAGATACAGATTCGAAAGCTCATAGACCGACAACCGGTCTGCAGTAGCTTATCTTCGCAACGAAGGGGGGGGGGGGAGGGGTGAGGGTCCAATATCAGGTTCCTCCTAAATTCAGAAACATAATTCTAAGCATGTTGGACCAACAACAAATTCTGTTCAAAATTTATCGTATTCTCACAAATATATTCTATATAAAGTCTATCCTCAGGATATCGGTATTACCAAGAAATTCTGAGCGGAGGTCTGATGGCAGTCGCTTCGTGTAAAATGCTTACGCTCGACCGCATTTGGTTAGACTGGAAGCCAACCCCAACATAGTTGTGAAAAGGCTAGTAGGAAATGGAAGACTACCACTGGGGTCCTTCCGCCGAAAGTACAGGACATGGTTCTGGAGTTCTCGACATTTGAGGGTAAGTAAATTAGGTCATGGAACCCTAAACACATCTCTACACAAATCTTTCGTGTTACGTCCTACATGGAAGACTTCTTTATATACGTTGCAAGCGCTGAAAGTATTTGGCACAAGCAAAACAATAATAATAAATCCGATACGACTAGAAGGATCAGAATAGCCCAATTTTTATCTGAGCTTGCATCTTGAGTCTAGTAACGTAATACTAATTATACAGGGGTGCTAATTAAACATACCTACTTATGTTTAATAGCATTATTCGCCTCAAAAATCTACATTGTCTTCTAAATCAGTAAGTCGGCCACAATTAACGAGCGTCTGAATGATACTACCTTAGTCATTAGTTACCTATCCTCTTAGTCTCAAAACATTCTGATTTGGTTCTGGCACTCGCCGGCCGCTACCGCGGCACCGCTCGCTTCGCTCGCTCGGCTCGTGCGATGTGTGGTCACAGTTCTAACCTAACCTAACCGATATCTGTATGTAGAATTTTGCTGCTCAGTCAGTAATTTTGTCTATCAATAAGTATTGTTTGATGCCCGGTTTATTATATTATCCCATGATGTATTAATATACATCATGAAGAGGAAACCTGCATAGAGATTTTCTCGACAGCGTTTGGAGTCTCCCAACCCGCATTAGGCAAGCAGATTATAGCCTAATCTCTCTCATTCTGTGAGAGGTGACCCGTGCCCAGCAGTGGGACAGTTTAGGGGCTGATGATTATGATAATTTTTAATACAAAGATGTATGTACATCTTTGCATAGTTATACATATGTATAACTATATCATTCCCCTTCCTAAGTCTGTTATTCTATACGTTAAATAAGTAAAGCTATCTAGCAAATTAAGTGAAGAAGTTCGGTTATATACTTATGTTTATGTAAAACCCGAAGTCTCCAAATGCACCAGTTTGGCACATGAACTTGCCTACTACCTTATATTTATATACTTAACTAGCAACCTGCCCCCGCTTCTCACGGGTGCAATGTTACTGATAACATGCATGTGTATATTATACATAGTATAAACCTACCTCTTGAGTCACTCTTATCTATTGCTGAAAACCGCATTAAAATCCATGGCGTACCTTTAAAGGTCTAAGCGTACCTACAGACAGCGAGAGTGACTTTGTTTTTAAATTGAACTGTATTTAAAAAGTAAAGTAAGGTTCAGGTTACAGAATTGACGACCTTACGTTCTCAAAAGTATAATATCAACACTGATAATGTTATTATACATATTATGACCTCACTTTGGTTGAAAAACAGGTCTTATGGAATATAGACCATCACGTTGGAAACGGGTGTTAAACTCAGAAAATTTAAAATGAACCCTGTCTATTAGATTCAAAAGATTACAGCCCTTAATAAAAGGCGCTATAATGACGTATCCCGGTCAGTTCGGTGGATTAAATTCCTCATAAAAGCTGCTGGTATCCCATCAACGCTGGGAAGCGTATGTTCAGTGGTCTCCTAAGTTATATTTTTATAATATAAATTAAAAGACAAAAACATTTAAAAATATACATATATAAGAGATCCACCGGTATCGGGAACAGGGTCCAAGCTACTGGCAGTCGGGGCTCCAGAGAAAGGAATCACCAAACAATACGAGCCGTGTCCAGCAGTACTGCTTTCTGGATCAAGCCCTTGACCCAGCCGCCTAACGAGAACCTCCTAAGGCGTAGGTCGAGGCTCGTGGTTATTAAGCCATTGGCCGACACGACTATCGGTACAATGATCGCTGTGTCCACATCCCACATGTCGACAACCTCGCGAGCCAAGTCTAGTTATTATTGTTATTACTTTTTCTACATACGTATGTATTTGGAACCTTGTTTTTCGCTCATCTACCTTTTCAGTTTTCCTCCATACAAGTCACATTGGCTCAATTTTCCTTCACCAGGCGATAACAAACACGTCTCAATATATTAAGCTTCTAATAACGGTCAAGTGGTTTAATAGATGCGTTTTACCTGAAATAAAACGCGTATTAAACTACTTACCTTATTAGAAGCTTAGCTTTTATGCCTGCCTGGTGTATATTTCGTCGCAATGACGAACAAAGGCTCGCTGTGCGCCTAGCTCAACAGCGCGCCCTGCCTGGTGAAAGGAGGGGATGTGCGAAAGAGATCGATATATAAGGTAGAAAGAGAGGTAAAATACGACGGAAACCGGAAGTGCCTATCTCAATATATTAAGCTTCTAATAAGGTAAGTAGTTTAATACGCGTTTTATTTCAGGTAAAACGCATCTATTATATTTATTTTAATTGATCGATCAGCTAATACGGATTGAAATAGTTTTAATGACGATCCCAAAATATTTTAAATACTTACATAAAATACGAAAATAATGTAGAGTTGCGATCCAAAGGCACTAGGCACTTACTGTTAATTAAAATGGATAAACAGAAACTATTACTATGGTTTACCGAGGTTGCAGCAAGTAGTGAAAGTGATTCAAGCGAATGGAGTGATGTTTGCTCTGTAAAACCAGATACCTCTGAAGATGAGTACATTAGTGATGAAGACGAAGATACACTATTTTTTCCTCTCATGCAATATTTAATAAGATCGAGACGAAAACGAATAGACGATTATTTACATATAATAGACTCCTGGACAGATTCTGAATTCAAAAATCGATTAAGATTATCAAGAAAAACGGCGTACCGGCTAATTGGTAACACAACTAACTTCTGCAAATAAGTGAAAATTACGAATATAAGTAACAGTCTGATAACCCCTTTGTTTCAGATGAATTGGACAAGTCAGGATTTATAGCATCACATAAATTTGGATTAAAACCATTAGAGCCCAAGCTTTGTTTTTACATATTCTTATCATTTATTGCTAATACAGAACCACTTACTCCAATTGCAACAAGATTTGATATATCTATTTCATCAACATTTAGAGTTATAAGAAGAGTAGTTGCCTGGATCCTGACTAAATTGAATGACGCTATAAAATGGCCACAAAGCTTTGCTGAGATAAGTTATATAAGTGATTCATTTCACTCCAAGACTGGAATTACACATATGGTGGGAATAATAGACTGTACTCACATAAAAATTGAAAAACCCAAGAATGCAAGGGAATACTGTAATCCTAAAGGGTATTTTTCAGTTATTTTGCAAGCAACAATTGATGCAAATTTAAGATTTACTAATGTGTTTTGTGGAGAACCTGGTTCATCAAATTGTGCTCGTGTTCTGAAGAAGTCTCCTTTGTACAATACAGCATCTCAAAACAGAAATGCTTTATTTCCAGACAATACTTTTCTTGTGGGTCATTCAGGCTATCCATCTTTACCATGGCTCATGCCCCCATTTCGAGAGAACAAAAGACTAACACCACAGCAGAGAGATTTTAATGCCTTACATATGTCTACTAGAAAACTAAGCGATAAAGCATTCAGCCTTTTAAAAGGAAGATTTCGCCGAATCAAACTATTTACTGTGTACAGAAACATAACTTTTATAACTGACACTATTGTAGCTGCATGTATCTTGCACAACTATTGCCTAGATGAAAATGATCATTTAGAAGAACATGAATAATAAAACAAATTTTCAATTGTTAAAATGTAATGTTAGATATCTTAAAAGATACTGGATTACAAATATATTTTGTTTTTGTTGATTTCATAACAGGCTAATGAAACCAAGTGAAATTAATTATTTACATTGAATATAAGAAGGGTTGACCACATTAAATTTTGTGGAAAATATTTTTATTGCCTCATTAAATCCTGATCGGCTAACAATTTTCTTAGGAGCGCACATTTTTCCCTTTCAATTTTTAGCATTTCTTCTTGTTTTTTTTCTTTGAGCTGTAATTTTTTTAAAGCTAATGACTGTTTGATTTCCAATTCCTTTTTCCTTAACTGTAATTCTTCTTGTCTTAGTCTTAAATTTCTTTCATATCTCTCATCTCTCAATTGTTTTTGATCTTCTTGTTTCCTTAGATACTCCAACCATTGTTTATCTAATTCTATTTTTGCTCTCCTTTCTGCCCTAAGCCTTCTAAAAGGTGTTGATCCTTTGATTGAGATGCTTCTTTTATTTTTGTCTTTGTCTAAATCATCTGGGCTTTGTATAACACCTGAAGCAAGCCTGTATGTGCCAGTATTATCACTGTAGCGTCCCAGAATTTGATGCATCTCATTGAAATATTTAAAACTCATTTCTCCTTGTCCATTATCAATGCAGTCTTTATATTTTTTTGTCAAAGCATTTACTTTCCACCTTACTTGATCTGGAGTAACCTGAAATATGGAGTAAATATTTATTTATATAAATACTATATTTTAATAGTACTTTTCTCTCTACTAGTTTTAGTATCAATGTTCACTGTATTGTTAAATGATATTGATATTTATTTTAAATGATAATATATTTTAAATGATATTTATTTTTGTATATAGATTAACAACTACATACTTCAATATTTAATGACTTCAATTCTTCTGCTATTGATAGCCACATTTTAGATTTCTTTTTTGGGTTGTCCAGCATATGCATTTTAGTCTCGTATAAACTTAAAAGCATGACTGTTGCATTTTTTGTCCAAATCACATCTGCAACATAAATATTTGACAAGAATTCAGAAGCTGTTTATGATTATCGGGACTATATTGATATTAGGTATGTAATAATATTTCTACAGCATTACATACTTTGTTTATTGCTCTCATTGACATCTACTTCTTCTTGATTTATGATGTGTCCATGATTATAATTCGATAAAGTCATATTAGGCTTGTATGGGTTTGCTGAAATAAAATGTATCACAGTAACTTAGTAAATGTGTCGATCGTACGCATAACATTTTAGTAGGTAATATAAATTCTTATAATGTGCTCAATGTGTCCGATTTCATTTGACACATTTGTTTGTTTACTTACATTGATTGTCCAAAATAGCCAAAACGGCAACATTGCTATCAATGTTTTCATCCATTTTGTGTCGACAACTTGGGCGTTTTCCAACTAGAAGTAACCCGTGCACAACGGTATTGCTTTACAACTCCATTAAAGAACTCACGATTTACAGTTACTATTTTTAATGAAATGTATTCTAAGAATTTTATGGCTGTCGTGCTTAAAACGCTAGATATACTTTACTATGATACTTATCACGGTATAATAATATTACAATATTTTCTTCTACACTGTGCGTGTCGTGCTTCTATGACGAAAATCTAAATTGACGAATTCGAATCAGACATGTCAAAAAGACTGACAGACAAATGACAATGACAGATGACTGTCTCATGAAGTCAGGATCTCATTCTCATCTCATCAACTGATTTATTTATTTTTTCAGAGCCTACACTTGATTTTTTTTTGAAGCCTTTAAAATGTTGCTTTGAATAATGTACTGAACATTATTCATGAATTATTTAATTTAATTCCTTATGGAATGGAAACAAAATTATTTGAGACAGATTGCACCATAAATGTAGCCCTGGGAACAGGGTACAAAAAATATTTTCGCAAATCGCTTACTCTTTCAATTCTATCGTATATAACACGTAAATATAAGGCTAAAGCTTCTTGGTGTTTTTTGTATCCGACCAGCCGTTTGTCATAAAAACGATGTCGAAGGGATACTCTTATAAAAGGGTCAGGGACTGTTTTTCTTATTCTTGACCCTAAGGTCACTTAACTTGGACCTTAAGGCCCTAACCGTGAACATTGACCTGTTACTGCTCCTGAGATAAGCGGATCTTGAATTACGAAACGTTGACCTTGACCTCAAGGTCAATGGCTATGAGGTCAAGGTAAATGCCCCTTAAGGTGTCCCATTGTGTACTCCCACATCCCACCGGGTCCCGAAGGCTTGATATGGCGATGGTTTTTGGTGGTAATTTTTTTCATAGGTCCTCGTTTCGTATCTACTAATCTCCATTCTCTAGACACGCCCAAACCATCAGCATAATATATTCCTCTCAATTTTTGTCACTGCATCGTTTTTTAAATCGCAACGTTGCGTTATCACACTATTTCTCAATCTATCATTCTGGGTTACACCGCAGTTCAGACTACGGTGCAATATTATTTCGCTACATAGTAAAGCATATTGCGTAATATGCATGACTAAGCATGACGTTTACAACATTATATCGCGTCGATCGAGAAAAAGAGAATTTTCCTAACCACTTTGACATTGGCAGAATTGTCGACATCGGCATCAATTGCCATAGAGAAAGAGAAAGAAAGAAGAACATACAATCTGTCAAGAAAGTCATGAAAAGAACCAGGGCACTACGATTATTTAAATATTTCATCATCAACCCATATACTGTTCCACTGCTGGGCACGCACTGACCTTTATAATACAAGTATTATAGAAGTCAGTGTGGGCACGGGTCTTCTCTCACAGAATCAGAGGGATTAGGCTACATATTTACATAACATTAAATTAGTCGAAACGGATTAGGGATACCTATACATTTAACGAAAAGGTAGGCTCGGCTCTAGCAAGGGACGGAGAAAGCTAGAGGGTACCTACCGCTTATACCTATACCCTAACAGTGGGTGTAAAACAGCTCTAGGTACAACAACTGCAGGGCGTCATTATATTATCCCCCAGATCCACATTGCCCTAGTAAACTGGGTTGCTCGGTATTGGTTGAGTGGTTTTTAGGATTCTGTAGATTATTGTATTGAACTATTGATGGAAATTTCAAATAGGAAGACTTTCTTCTGAGTGAATTTAGTTTTATTTTATTTCTTCCAAAGACCTCGTATCACGAATCGGTCACGAATTATTTGATAAAAAATGAAAAAAATCAAGTTAGCTTTACTTTGACTTTGACAGTTGACAATTAAAATATGACATTAGTTTGCTCGTTGTTGACGTGACGTGACATCGGGCGATTAGTGCATTTTGCAAAATTGCATTTATTTAAATAAATAAATGATATTTACAATCAATAGTTATTGTCTTTGATCTTACTAAAATGGCTCAATGTGGTGAATTTATTAAAAGTCAATTCCCACTTATCGATGAAGAATTGATGAAATATGTTGAAGGTATGTTTTGTATAGGTTATAGTAATGGATTTAATTTTTATTTTTCCTTTACGAATTTTTTAGTTACAGTTGTTTTTTACGCTGAGATTAAAAGTATATGAAGATATTATAATGGTCGGCACACTGTCTTCATATTACACTTACGTATTTAGGAAATATTGGGGTGATGTTCATATAAAATGATACCTTGCAGATATTTTGTATAGCAGTGCCGGGGAGTTTGAGGACACGGAGGAAGTATACGAGGCAGTTGGAGAAGTACTTCAGGGAATCTCTGAAAAATCAGAAAAAGATATAAGGTTAGTTAGTAGTACCAGTTGTTGCCAGATTGTTGTACTATTTTACCCTTTTTATGACTAAAGTAGCCTTGCTCTATGTTTCCTTTTCTCCAATAAAATCGCTGCAATTAAATTCAGTGTTGAATTTGATTGCATCTCTTTTAATTAATTCAGTAAATCATCCATCCATCCATCACCATACTTGACAGGTTAAAACTGAACAAAATATTAATTCTCTTATAGTATATTCTACAAAGCAGAGTTTAACAAAAAAATAGTATTCCTAGGTCAAGTAAAGTGTTATTAGGTTTTTATATGAATTTCTCAGTAGCAGCTCAGAGTTTGGATTTTTGTATGGTTGGCAAATGTCAATAGGCTCTCTCCTATTACAGGTTTGCCTATTATCTAAATAGGCAAACTGTGGGTGTACATTATTGCACCTCTGCCTAACCCTTCGGAGAATACAGGCATGATGATGTGTTATGTTACTAACAACTCTTACACATATTGATTTCTGACACCTATGCAAATATTAGACATTGAAATAAAACTATGTTTTACGGATATCAATACAATGCGATAAAATCCATAAAAAGTAGTTTTATTTCAATTCTTACATAATGAACTTAATGAGTTTCAAATAAATATGTTTCAAAACAGGGACATATGTGAAAAGTTGCTGCATATGCTACAGCCGGACAAGCCAGGCAGCAGTAATGGCCCTAGAAAAGTATTAGATGCACCAATACACTTGGCATCTATGACCACACCTGTGACTGAAACTGAGGATCTCAGAAGCATATGGATTAATACTAGAGATGAAAATTTGGTAAATATAAAACAAATTTATTCCTATGTTATAGTAATTTGACTTCACCAAGAATGTGTCTAAGAGAGGTATGGCATAATAGGAGTAATTCCACTAAAATTGGAGCTGCCCGACTGGGGAAGTACCTCCTCTGATGAATTTTGGTACGAAATTAGACCTTGGAGCTATAAGCTACCTTTTGTCTTAAAAAATGCCTTTGGTATCCAGGTGAAACCATGGCCAACAGCTAGTTTATTATGAATTCCTTGTTTTAAAAAATGCATTCTGCATGCTATTGTGATGACATATTGGGAAAAAAATTGTTATACAAATGAATGTTTTTATGTTTTAATTTGTACATGATATTCCAAGAAATATTTTGGTTGACTATATTGTGGTCACACATCCAGACATCCAGCAGTCCATATTGTTGGTTCCATACATTTGAATGGAAAGATAGAAGATTGTGTTTATTATTTTAAAGGTTTAAACTTAAAATAATATGTGTAGTTCTACAGTATCGCTCTTCCCTGTTTACCTTATTAACACTCCTTACAAAACCTTTAATAATTTAGTATTATTGTATTTACTTTATATGTAATAAATATTTCACAAAATTACCTAATTAATGTTTTGTAGAAAGTAGATGCAAAGAAATTAGAGAAAGCAGAAGCAAAGTTACAACAGAAGCAGCAGAAACAGAAGGAATTGAAGGTACCATCATCAGCACCAGTCCTTCAGACTGCTACTGCATCGCAGGTGACCTCAAAGAAGGATAGCAAACTAGAAGCCAAGGGAACTAATAGAACTCAGGACATTAGGATAGAGAACTTCGACATTGCTTATGGTGATAGGTATGTTTTTGAATTTATGTTTTTTTTTCGCTCATTTACTACTCTCATGATTGCTTCATTTGTATACTGGTCCTAAGCGCAACTGCTGCGGTAGAGATCTTCCCAGGTCGAGCAGTGTTGTTGGGTTTTTCTATGTAATTATCAGTAGCAGCACGGAGTTTGGAAATTTGCTATTGCTATTGGCTCGCCTATTACATGAGACCTAAATATACTGGCGAACTATGGGGTGTACATGGTACACCTCTGCCTCAATCTTATATGCATGATGGTATGTCAAAGTCAAGTCACAGTTAAAATAATTTATTCAACTAGACTACTAGGTAGTCCTTTTGATCGCCATTTTAAAATTTTTTATAGCCCCCAAAACGCCTTTCACCGTTGTTTAAACTACTACTCCTACTGTTGGCTATACGCCCAAAATTTTCCTCATCTTACTTTAGTATACATTTAGTTAATAAATAATGTAGGTATATACAGGGTGGAAGGGACATCGACGCGCAACGGCTTACCATGACTTCAGTTCATGATTCTGGACCTCCCTGCGTTGGAATTTTTCGTCGGCTTTTTCTTGCGCGTCGATGTCCCTTCCACCCTGTATAATAATAGTTATATTATGTATTAGCATATAAGTAGTTTAGCTTGAAGTATGGAGACTCACAATCCCACAGTCAAACTGTTATCACAGTTTTGTGGGGCATTCGCATATTTGTAATCTATTTAATGTTATTATAATAATAAATAAATAAATAATAAATCTGTGGCTTTCTCTGTCCAATCATCTATAAAATCATAAAGATCGTCATGATAGAGCTTCCTCTGCCTGCCCTAGAGTCACAACTTTCATCTTGTGGCAATATCTGCCCCTCTTTCTGGAGGCATTCTATAAATGTGTACTATTCACTACAACTACTATAGTTAATTTTAATTTTATATTGATAGTTGATAAAGAAAAATACTAAATATTTTATTATTGCGTAAAAATGAGATTATTGGTGTAGTATGATAAAGTGTAATCAGTGTATTACTGCAATTTCTTAAGGACTGAACCCCTTAGCCGCGCGGTAGATTTTTGAGCTTAGATACGTGGTAGATTTTTTTGGAGATAACACATTGCTCCATGCAGCAGTAATTTGGTCTTGGAGGTAGCCTTATATTACTTCAAAGTTGTTTAACCATTAATATGATAAGAAGTGCCCAAAAACAATATAGTTTCTTTTATTCAAGACATTTATTGCAGAGTATTACTACAAGGCGCCGATCTAGTATTAGCGTTTGGTAGACGCTACGGCCTCGTAGGGCGCAATGGACTCGGCAAGACAACACTCCTCAGGATGATTTCAGCAAAACAACTGAAGATTCCTTCTCATATATCAATACTGCATGTGGAACAAGAAGTTGTGGGAGACGACACTATAGCACTCCAAAGTGTATTAGAATGTGATACTGTTAGAGAAAATTTGTTGAGACGTGAGAAGGAAATCACGTCACTTATCAATAGTGGGTAAGTATTAAGACATTTTGATTTCCGACACATACGCGAATATTCGAGATTGAAATAAAACTTATTTTTACGGATTTTATCGCGTTTTATTGATATTATTCATTCTGACGATTCAGATCCTTTACAGCGTCCATGGTCAAAAGTCGATTGAGGTGGTGGACGTCTTGATGTTATAATTACACAGACATATAGACACAGGGCTACAGTGTAGAAGGTCCGAAACGCCGGGATTAATAATATCAATATGACGCGATAAAATCCGTTAAAAGCAAAGATTTAAATCGTTAGATATCACCGTACATACCGCTCGAAAACGTGTCCATATAGAGATGAGTGCATGCACACATTCCATGTAGAGACAGAGAACGACAGTGTGCAATATTCAGTATGAGTGAACGAGACAATAATAGATTCGATACTTCCGATGTCTACCAGTTTACTTACGGAAACGTGACCATTATTTATCGGTAGGGCGCATCTAACGATTTAAATCTTTGGGTAAAAGTAGTTTTATTTCAATATTAAGACACGAATATGCTTATCGCGATATAATTTTGTCGTCATATTATTGCACATCTCGATTCGTCATAGATTCGACACGATATAAGCGACGACAAACTTATTTCAATGCGCCCATATTAGGCATTGCTACTTCTTGCTACGCATTGGTTTTTATCGGAATATAGTAAACCGCGCATCAAAATTACTGATTGAGCAGCAAAATACAGATATCGGTTAGGTTAGGTTAGAACTGTGACCCCACATCGCCAGAACCAAATCTGAATGTTTTGAAGCCAGATAAAAATAGTTTGAGGTGACTAATGACTATTTCGCTGTGCAATAAGTATTTTTGCAATCCTAAGATTCGGAATTATTTTGTTCAACAAAACGACTTTTTTTGATTTGTAGTTAGCTAGCCGTTTTTATCTGGCCTGCATAAATTTTCTTGACTTGTATTTACCTGTACCAGGTCAGCTTAATAAAATAATCACATTTATCGTTTATGGAAGAACTTGTAAAATGATGCAATCTAACAGAAAGATTTCTTCATCAATACCTGTTTTATAAATATCAGTTATACTTAAATTTACATTACTAACTAGAATAATAAATTAGCGCTTATTGGTCATAAGGGCGACTGCTACGCCCGAGGTCCTGGGTTCGATTTCCGGTTGAAGTCGATGATGTTTTTTTATGAAATCCTCAGCTCGGAGTTTGGAATTTGTGGCCCATTAATGGCAATGGGCTTGCTACATGGGACCTAAGTAAACATACCGGCGAACCGCATTACTACACCTTTGTCTAACCTTGCGGGGAATAGAGATGTGATGATTATGTTATGAAACTAAATTATTTCTTTATTTAAGGTCATTCTTAGTATATGCGAAACCTGAATATAGTTTGTTCAGAATAAGTAACTGAATCGATTCCAATAATTTTTACATCATGTATTTTTTGTCCCAAAAACATTTAAAAAATGTTACGAGTAGGACACCGAGCGGCACTAAGTACCTATCCGCAATCATATGCGCGCAACACAGGTCACTGACACGACACACTGAGCGCCCAGCGCGGGCGCAGTGGGGCGGGCGGGGCCCGGGGGTGAACCAACCACTTCAGTCAGTCGCCCGGCAGCTGTAGGGAAGTGTGCACGTATGTCGCTCCCGTTCAGATAAGTAGGTACATAACGCGAGCGCGGCCGCGAGCGCACGGCATTTCGGTTGATCTGTACCTATCGTATGTAAAAAACATAGGTAGTGTTCGTGTAAGAAATGGTACGTACACTAGCAGTTTGTGGTGATAACGCGAGCGCGCAGCAGTTGTTTCGGTTGACGTGTACCTATCGTACGTAAAAAGCATAGTGTTCGTGTAAGAAATGGTACGGATACTAGCGGTTTGTGGTGATAAGTGATAACATATTCCTGGCAGTGCGGCACGAGGAGCAATCTGACATTAAAGTATCGTCACACACATGAACACACGTTTTTAATTGTACCTACAGCCTGTTGTTGTTAAGTAATGCGATGTTTAACATTTTTCGTCCATTTTGAACTTACAGTGTTTGCTATAAGGTGCAACATATCGCATTGACTACATTTAATCACTTACGGCTGCATTTACAAATAAAGTACTTATTAATGTCTACCTACACTTGACCATTACGACCAAAGACTGCAAGTGTGATGGAAAATGTGGAAAGTGTGATGTATCATCAGTTAAATACAATGCAATCGGAAATCGCCGTACGGTTAGGTACCTACTGCCACATTATTATCAATGAGCGCCGCGACGACGGGGGCGCGGGGCGGCGCCCGCGCGTGATGAGCATGTTTTTGTACGGACAAACAGGTAACTTAACAAGCTTCTAACTTTGTGATTTTTCATGATACAGTTTTTAAGTTTTGTACATAGATTCTTTACATAAAAATACTAGACACGTGTTTCAGGTTTCGCATATACTAATAATGATGCTGTATATACACATTATTGTACACCAAGTAACTAAATAATATACAGACACATACATTTTGTATTTGAAGACATACAATGGGCGGCTTTATCGCTGTCTGCGATTTCTTCAAGGCAATTATATTATTTTTTGAAAAATAAATCTTACACATACACTAGTCATAAAAATTGGGCAATTCTAATATCAAAACTAGTATTTTCTTATGAGTCCAATATTTCTTTCTGACTTAGTTCGACTGATCCGAGTCTGTCTAATGAGCTGAGTGAGATTTACGTGCAGCTCGAGAATATAGAAGCGGATAAGGCGCCAGCTCGTGCGTCGATTATCCTCAGCGGTCTCGGTTTCACACCTGACATGCAGGCGCGGGCGACTAAGACCTTCTCCGGTGGATGGAGAATGAGGCTCGCGCTGGCACGGGCTCTGTTCTCCAAGTAAGTTTTAATTAACTAAGTAACCTGGTAGATTTGGCGAAGGAAAAAGGAAGAACGCCTTCAGGCATATTATATATCAATTATTATTATATATCAGGGCCAATTATATATGTTTATTTATCATTTTTGTACGGTCAGCAACGTAAGTCGCTGAACACAATAACATTTTGCATCACCACCAAAAATTTTAATTAAATTCTAGCCTTAGCTAGAATTTAATTAAAATTTTAGCTTTACCTTAGTAAAGCTTGTAATTATCTTATATACAAAGAAGTCATGCTACCTTCTCGGTTAAGTAACTTCTAGATAGTAAAAAATGTTAAAGCGTTTTGAAAATTGAATTAAAATACATATCTGTATAATTATTTACAGATATGTATAATTATATACAGATATGTATAATTTTATTATGAAATATACTCAAATAAACTCTTTTTCAAGTCAATAATATCTTATTGACTAGCAGTAGTTAGTAATTTATACATTAACTTTTACTATGGCAACAAAGACTTCCAAATGCAATGAATATTTTGTAAAGCGATTATAGCATTTAGAGCCCTGAAGAAGCACGCATTATTTACAGACCAGACCTACTACTACTCGACGAGCCGACGAACATGTTGGATATTAAGGCGATCATCTGGTTAGAAAACTATCTACAGAACTGGCCCACAACTCTACTGGTAGTGTCCCACGACCGCAACTTCCTCGACACAGTGCCCACCGACATTATGCATTTACATTCACAAAGGATAGACACATATAGGTAAGTAGTACGTAGTTGTAGTAAGTTTGATTGGAT
Organism: Acronicta alni; assembly: GCA_964056405.1. NCBI lineage: Eukaryota > Metazoa > Arthropoda > Insecta > Lepidoptera > Noctuidae > Acronicta > Acronicta alni. Next base: position 5,070,649 of record OZ043918.1, on the reverse strand, counting down.
TCGATCCCCACACGGAACAAATATTTGTATGATCTACAGGTAGTTGTCCAGGTCGGGGTGTTTGTGCATGTGAATGTTTGTAAACGCACCCATGATACAGGAGAAATACATAGTGGGGCATTGTTTAAAAAAAAATAAGTACCACAATGCACTTAACCTTCATTGACACCTTAATCTTTGTTATTGTCTTTTTGGACATTGGGTTATCCCAAGTTGTCTTCAAAATCCAGTCCACCCCAGCTACCTACGAGGTCATTGAACTGTCTGCTGGTTTTCTTGATATGCGTCTCGACAGAACAGACACAGCAAGCTGTGATATTGTTTTTTTTTATTAGGGTAAAATATTAGTAGAATACATTAAAATAACTTCCAAGCTGAAGGATTCTCCGGCGTGTCCTGGGCAGTCATCCTACGAAAGTAACTGTCTGTATGTTACATTCACGCCTAAACTGCTTAACCAATTTTGATATACATAGGCTACCTTTTTTTTCAAAAAGTCCGTTAAGTATCTGAGTGGACCATGGGCAGCATCTATTTGTGTATTGGGAATATCTATTGTTGTGAATCATGAAGACATGATAGAAGAATAAGAAATATAATAGAAACAGTCTTGCAGCACCTTCCATAGTTGAATTTTATTTTACCATTATGACACATGTCAATTTAAAACATTTTAAAACAATAATGTTGTTGATGTAAGATCCTGAAGAAAACTAACTTCTCCCATCATCATTTCAGGGGTAACTATGACCAGTTCCATAAAACGAAGACAGAGAAGCACAAGAACCAACAGCGGGAGTACGAAGCCCAGCAACAACATCGTGCGCATACGCAGGAGTTCATCGACCGGTTCAGATACAACGCCAACCGCGCCTCTTCCGTGCAGAGCAAGATCAAGATGTTGGACAAACTGTGAGTATTTACGTTATTTTTAAAAAAGGAACTCTTCTAATGAAGGGTTTAATCGAGTTTTTGAGAAAACTGTGAAATTATTCTTAAGTTAAGGCTGGTTCTTTAAGTTCTAAAAGACTGATATATATTGAATTTAAAGAACCAGTCTTTAAATTCAATATTATATCAGTCTTTTTGCTAAATGTTATATTCAACATTTTTTTTGTGAAGTTAAACATTTTTCCATTATTTAAGTTTACTGGGGAGGCTACAATGGCCACATTTATTTATTTAAATAAGTTCGCTAACGGTTATTATTATGAATCCATATAATATATAAACACACAAGTATATAACTAATTATAATATTGCATACTCATTTATGTCAATTTCTCTGCAATGATATATATATTAGAATATAATATAAAAAGAGGCCTTTTTAACCTAGTAATTGACAACTGAGCGAGAGAGCCTCGTTACTCATTTCTAAGTTAAAAGACCAAAGACGAATCAAATGGAAAAATTATACTCAGTCGAGAAATAATAATAATAATCTTTATTGACATAAATATTGTTACATTTTGTATGAAGTCCCTGGCTCTTGTGCTAAGTGTTAAACTTGTGTTACAAGAGCCAGTGATGATAAATGATAACATACTACCATTATTTCATTTCTGAACATCATTTTCTCAAATACTGACCATTTTAGTTTTCCCATAGGCCTGAATTAAAACCAGTAGAGAAGGAAATAGATGTGGTCCTCCGATTCCCCGAGACAGAGCCTCTATCGCCCCCTATCCTGCAATTGAACGAGGTCGGCTTCTACTACTCGAAGGACAAGGTCATATTCTCGGACGTCAACCTTGGAGCGACGTTAGAGTCACGGATATGTATCGTGAGTATCATAATATTTATTTGGTTTGTCCTACTGTGAGGTAAAGACCCCCTTATTTCATATTCATGTATGACCAGTGAGATGTGAGGTTTTACCCGCGATGATCTCGTTTTTCCTAATCTTGTAGTCACTTTCCAAAATCATATTTAATCGTCATGACGTCATGACGACGGTGCCGTGCGTAGTACTCGTAACTAGCGTGTGTGTATGATAAGATAACTATGAATGTGGACGAAGCGAAAGAAGTATGTAAGAATTGTAGTAAGTGGCGTTCTTTAGTGTCTGCCTACCCCTATGGGAAAAAGGTCTGAGTGTATGTATTTACGATTATATACAAATTATTATAATATTATGGTATATAAAATTTATAATCTTGCCAGGGCGCCTCGACTCACCATGGGATACCTACCACATTTAGTCTCAATAAGATATACATTTACAGAAATAATATGTAGCTGGGCAATAGCTGATGCTCGCAAGTAACATTGAATTGAAATTTAATCTCAAATTTAAAAAAATCATGAATTTTGGAATTGATTTATAAGACAATGTCAGGATCATCCCTCTCAATCTGAGAGGAGCCCCCGCCGGGGCAAGCAGTGGGACAGTACATGGGTTGATGATAAGTATAGTAAAAACTCTTTTTTTTTATTGATTTCTGACATTTACGCTGATATTATACATTGAAATAAAACTACTTTTTACGGATTTTTCGCGTATATTGATATTATTGTCCATGGTCACGGGTAGACTACCCGTGACCATGGACGCTGTAAAGGGTCCGAAACGTCGGGATTAATAATATCAATATAAGCGATAAAATCCGTAAAAAGTAGTCTTTTTTTTTGTTTACGATCATATGATTATTTTTTACTATTGATTACAGTATTTCTTTTTAAGTTCTTCGAACTGTTTACCTTCATTTAATTGGTGTGTCGTGAATCGTGATCATTTTGATACAAAGATGTCAAGAACCGTGAGAAAACGTTTACAATGACCGAGATTGACAGAGCAATAACTTGGCAGAACAAATTGCGAATACTTTTAGATCCTGTTTAAATGATTACGGTGACTATTAGTAACTATTATCTGCACAATGACACGATGTTTAGAAAATTATACGTAATCACGATTCTAATTCTATTAAACTTATTTAAACGTGACTACTAAATAAATTACTAGTACTAGTACTTTTTGGTGGTACTTATCATCTATCCATTTACTGTTTAGTGCCGGCACGACCAACTTCCACTAGGCCAACATGGTAGTAATTTCAATTTTTTTTAGATTTTGTTGCTTGGAAGTCATATTATAATTTATTTATTTGTACAAGAAACTTCACAGTTTACAGTTCTATAAATGGTTATATAAACTTATATACGCCAATCACGAAGTACAATTCAATATTAGCCTTTGCCTGTGGGCTTGCTCACTTTTAAATAAAACCAACCGTGATGATCTCGTTTTCGTATGGGTCCGCATACAGAAGAGAGGTCATCTATCTTAGGATCTATTCAACTAATTTATATATGATGTTAAGTTGGAGCATAATTATGTATTTCATCAGGCAACACAGAATTAAAATCTATTTGGTGGTTTTGCACAAACTCTACAAACAGTTAAGAATACCAAAAATCACACTTTTGGGTTTGGGGCATGTTTATATACCTATGGTCCATACCATAGGTATACAAAAAAAAACCGGCTTTGTTTTGGATTTGCGGAAACCAGCCCTCTATACCATTATAGAGGGCTGGTTTCCGCAAATCCAAAACAAAGCCGGTTTTTTTTTTGTATTATATACCTATCGAACCTATTTATTTTATTAAATTTGTTCAATATGTTCCTTAAGATACAGGCCAGACCTAGTTTAAGGGACAGGGTTCTTTTTTTGTGTATGGTATAAGCAAGCTTAAGTATAGCTACTGTAACCTTACAGTAACTACCATGTTAAGTACATGTTAAGCTATGTATAATTTTCTGGTTGGCTAATAAACTATTATTATAATATACAAACAAGTCCTTTATGATTTTATAATAATGTTTTTGTAAAAGGACTTTGTAATACTCATGCCTTCTGAGATCCTTCTAAGATAGAACAGAAACTTCCATTCGATCATAGCTGAAGTTAGTTCAGCAGAACCAGATCGTACAGATTTTTTATAAACGTAACATTATTTTTTTCCAAACTTATTCGTAGGTGGGAGACAACGGTGCCGGAAAAACGACTCTATTAAAAATAATCATGGGCATTTTATCACCAACTAGTGGAATCCGCAGCGTACACAGAGGACTGAAATTCGGCTACTTCTCCCAACATCACGTCGACCAACTGGAGATGAACGTCAATTCCGTAGAACTGTTGCAAAAGAGCTATCCAGGTATGTACCCTACAACCTTAACAATAGAGCTCATTTTAGAATGCATTTTTTTGAATGGGTAAATTAACTGTGTATATGTATAAAAAGGTTGATTGGTTTTAAGTCTTCATGCAAGCTGAGTCATCTGTATTAATAGCTCAAAGTTTTTATACGTTTTGTATGCGTAGTGTTTACATTTTTTTTTATACTTAATGGTTGTTTGTAAGTAATCAAAAACATGTTTTTGTTTGTAATTAATAATTTTGGGTGTTTAAAAAGTGACTATTGAGATTACTGTTGGATGTCCTGTTCTGAAATTGCGAAAATGTGATGATTTTTTTTTATTTTTTTTGGTTCAAACAACAATTCTGCGTTTGTTTATGGAGTCACGCAAACAATAACCACTTGTGGTCTAATTTTTATCGACATTTCTCTTTCTTTCTCATTTTTGCACTAATATCGTAAAGGAGACCGTATTTATTTTATATCTATTTTATCTTGCCAAAAAATAAAGATCCCTGTGAAAAGGTAATGTTACCCAAGGTATCAAAAATTTGCTTCTCTAATAATTCCGTGTTCAATACTTCCTTTAGGGTTCATCATGAACCCATTTACTGTCCCATTGCTGAGCACGGGTCTCTCACAGACTGAGAGGGATTAGGCTATAGTTCACCACGCTGGCCTAGTGCGGGTTGGCAGACTTCACACGCTGTCGAGAAAATCTCTAAGGCATGAAGAACTCGAGGCCTTCCACTTGGCAGTCCAATGGTCATACCACTAGGCTATCACTGCTTCCTTTAGGGTTGAATTGTTGTAATACAACTTCTTATATACTTACCTTCGGTTCTACAGGTAAAACGATAGAAGAATACAGAAGACAGCTGGGCAGTTTCGGCGTCAGCGGCGACCTTGCTCTGCAGACGATCGCCAGTCTCTCAGGAGGACAGAAGTCCCGAGTAGCATTCGCGAGGATGTGTATGGGCAACCCTAACTTCTTAGTACTTGACGAGCCGACGAACCACTTGGACATTGAGACAATCGAGGCGTTAGGGAAAGCTATTACTAAATATACGGTGAGTCTACATTTTCTTAGTGAAATATTGCAGTTTCGTTGCAATTTTTGGCTGTAGTATCATTGCGACCGCAATCGGTCTATTGTGATCTGGTGAGCACGTGATGATTGCAACGTTTTGATAGTTTTAATAATGTTGGTTGCTTCGAATTTCAAATGATATTTACTCAGATATCTAACAATGATATCGATTTATTGCTATACAATAGCAATTATCACAATAGGTCGATTACGGTCGCACTGTCAGTATAGCCGCGAAAAGTATCGTTATGATTATCGATTTTATTGTTTTGCCAACAATTTGTGGTCATTGCTCATCATGCGTTATTAGTCTATTTCCTAAGCGCGGCTGCTACGTTAGCGCTGCTAGGTCTTGGGTTCGATTCCCTGGTAGAGTATTAGGTTTTTCTATGAAATCTCAGTATCAGCCCGGAGTTTGGATTTGTGCCCGGTAATAGGCTCGCCCCATTACATGGTACCTAAACTGTGGTTGTACAATTAGTACACTACTGCTTAGACCTACAAGGAATATAGGCGTGATGGTTTGTTATGTATTTAAAAAAGTGAGACTTTATGTATGCACTAGGTTAAAAATGATCATGGTATGCTATTAACTGTCTTTTAAATTCTCAATAGGAATTACCACCAGGCAATATAGAGGCCCGGTGGTAACCAACAATGTGGTCCACGATAGAGTACACTTACCCATATACAGCAAAAACCTGTGTCTGTGCTGTTTTTATGTGTTTATGATCTACGCACTTTACGTTTCTATTTTATCAAGTAATAATGATAATAATCCGGGGCCATACCACGTGCCATACCAAATGATGGCATCAAGCGATCATTTTTAGGTTGTGAGAAAGGGATGGCGCTATTTAATTTATAGAGCGACATCCCTCTCTCTCAATCGGAAAACGATTTCAATAATAGGTGGTAGTACGGCCTCTGATCTCACACATCGACCTGAATAACGGAGAATTTGTTCCAGGGCGGTGTCATCCTTGTATCTCACGACGAGAGGTTAATACGAATGGTTTGTAAGGAGCTATGGGTGTGCGGCGGTGGCTCCGTCACTAGTATAGAAGGCGGCTTCGATGAGTACCGCAAGATCGTCGAGAGAGAACTCGAAGTGCAGAATAAGTAGACAAATATCGCTAGAAAAGTACTATTGTGCTGTGTCGTGTCCTCGTGCCGTGGCAGCAATATATTCCGTTTTATTCTAGGCTGATTATTATTATTGTCGTTTTTTATGGTGTGAAGCGCTATTGCTTGCTTCTCCTTGTTGGTCGTCCACGGCACGTCGATACGACATCACACAATACAATTCTCGCTTACTCGCAATTTTCACACCAACCTACATGTATACAATATATTCATGTAAAAAGTAACTCTAAATTATATCGTTGTAATATACTTTAGTTTTTCATTATAATTTATACATGGTTTATTGAAGGAGAAATGAAAAACTTATTAATATCAATGCAAATTTTTATTTATACCTTCAACCTCTCTCTCACTTTGTCTCCATTAAATACCTTCAGCATACATAAAACGCGTTGTTCGAAATATTCGAAAATATTGATGGCAATTAAAAAAATATAATTAACTTAAAAATGCATATTTACAAATCAATGATCAATACATAATATACAATTAAAATAATGACTAAAATAGGAAGAAATTAAATTATTCAAGAATTAAAAATTGAACTTATAGTCAGGCAGTACAACTTGAGACAAATAGGTGCTCTGGATTTAAATGCAAGTATTTCATATGAAATACGTTGACAAATGTGATATCGGAGGGAAGGATAATTATTGTGAAAGTTCAATAAATTAAAATTGTATTATATTGAAGGTATACATACACAAATATACTGGTATATAATAACTATACCGGTTTATTATGGCAATTTATGATTGTGAATATATAGGTAAAAATTAAAAAGTTACGCTACCAGATCACAAATACTAATCTAATTACTTATGTCCAGTTGGCAAAGACAAATGGCTGTTGGATCACTCGACTCTTACTACGAGTAAGAGGGGGTCGATGAATTAAAACTTATATTTATTGATGTTTTTTGCGCCTGGGTTTAGTTTTATCGGCGTTCCTCAATACTTCTGCGTAGGAAAGCTCTAGTTTCCTCAGTTTATGTATTTCCTGTGATGCAGTGCTTTGTTTGATGTCCCACGAGTCTGTCTCGGGGTTCCATGATTGGTATATTTTGCCCGTCCGGCCGCTTGCGCTCGGTGTAGGCGAATTCAAATTCCTGTTGTAGAACTGTAGTGTGGAGCCGTTCCACTCGCTCTCTGCTGCTCTAACGAGGGGACTCGCCTCAATGGGCCTGTAGTCCCTCCTCTTCTTGTTGGATGATTTCTGATAGGTAATCTTAGGCGGGGACGGGAAGACTGGAGAGTCTGCGCCCTGGCGTTCCTGGCTTTGTTTACGGTTGCGATGTCTGGACTTCTTTCTAGTGGCCGCTATGTACTCTAGTGGTTGACGCACCAGCGGAGTAAGAACACGCTCCTTATCTTCCTTACTTTCTCTCTCTTTCTCTTTTTCCTTCTCCTTTACTTTCTCCCTCTGGCTGTCGGTCTGATCTCGTGATGTTGTTCTGTTAACGTGTTCCTTGGGTTGACGTGCTGGGCTTGGCTTAGGTTTCTCCGTGGTACTCTCCGCCACTGGTTTGTTCTCCTTGTTACTATTTTCTACCTTCTTTGCCACTTCCGGCTGGGGTTTCTCTTTTTCCTTCAAAGTTGGAGTATCTGGAATGGTAATATCAGACACTGGAATCGACTGTTCAGACATGACAGACGAAAATACGCTTTGAGTGTCATCTGTGAAGTTGCCGGGCGGCTCCTCGGTCGCAGGCGTGACTGGTGGCACTTTGCCCGCAGTGGTGTCATCGAGGAGTGGCAGTTGTTCTCCTTCGTCTTTGTTCTCCGCCGCCTTCTTGAGGATAGTAAAGATTTCCTTAAACAGTTCGCGATACTCTGGTCTGTTACGGAATCGACTGTCCATGGGGCTGACGTCATCGTAAATGCTGAAACGGTAGTCTTCTCCGTCAGCGATAGTGCACAGGAACGAGCCGGGTCGCTCGCGTTCCGTCTGTGTTGCTTTGTTACTGGTCTCATCCGAAAAACCGGAGCTGGAAGTCTCTGCTTCCGAAAAGTCCGGTGTTTGGATAATCTTCTTTCGTGAGGTGGTTTCAACCTTCTTTGTTTGGCCGACTCCTTTCTGCTGTTCCTCGCCGTGTCCACTTTCCTCATCAGTATCCTTAACACTGAATTGGCTGTAATCCCCAGATGTTTGGAGTTCGTCCTGGAGAGATAGTGGTCCACACGCGTTCTGATTACTGGGCAAAACTGTCGGTTTCGTCTTTCTGATGTTCTTAACCTGAGACAGCTGAACTTCTAGAAGAGCTTCGTACTTCTGCACCAGTTCTCTGTAAGGGTTATCATGGCCATCTTCTTTATTCGCCCATATACCCTGAAGTAGCTTTTCCTTGGCATTCTGAAAAGGTTAATAGTGATTATTCGTTATTATTATGAACTCGGGGCGATAAAATATGACATGTACCTGCGCTTTTAATGAGTTTTAAAACAGTGTAATGCTTGTTAATTCAGTGATCTATTATTTTTATGAAGTTATTCAAAAGAAATGGGCGTCATAAATACTGTTACTGTAAAGAAGTCGGAATTAGAGTCGCAGGAAGTAAAATGATTTCTGAACATGACATGATCTTTGGGTAAAATAATAAACTTACGAGTAATACTATTTAATGAATATGATTAGTCAAAAATACACCCATCACTCCAATGTTATTAGTCAGACGTTCTACTACAATTAAGTTAGATAGACATTTATACATAATACCTACATTCCTTTATACAATTATATCTGTATTTTACGTAATACACATGTAGTATGAATAAAATTAGTATTAATATCCCACGTCCTTGTTGTGTATAATTTAGTACACATTTATCGCCATAAACAGAACATTCATTTGTTACGGGGTGATTGTTATGTCACACACATTCTTATTACCGTCACCATTTATCGTTCAGCGTGCACTATTCGCGTTTAGTATAGGTAATTACGTGTCGATAATGGACGTACCTTCGACTACATACGATATATCCAAAGAAAACTACTGCAAATGCGCTTCATAATGCATATGCAAAGCGTGAGCAACAACATCAGGGGCAGTTGGAAAAGCTTTGTCGCCTAGAAACGAGCGAAATTCATATGAGATTGCTAGGAAAGTCCAATGGCTATGTTTTATTTATCCAACACGATCTCCAATGAAAATGAATGAAAGTAGTACGTGTTCTGATTGCTGAATTATGTCATTCAGCAGTTGGAAGTAGAAATGAATACCAAATGATCGTTCAACGGAATTCCACATTAAACTACACATAGATTAGTTTTAGCGTGTTAATGATGTTAGTCGATTTGCGTATTACGCAGAACTGTGAGTTAATTATGTTACACAAGACAAGAGGTAAAAGGAAAATTAAATGTACACATTGTTAATAACAGAAAAGAATTTCTACAAATAGAAAATAAAGCGTCGATAGAATAGAGAAGTGCAATGTAAACGTGGTATCACTTACGTCGAATTTGACAAGCTTGTTGGTGACGAGGTCTTCTCGTGGACTGTCTTGGCCAGACGGAGGAAGAATCAGAGAGCTGATGGCACTTCTGTCATCATCGTCTCCGTCAAGCATTGACGACATATCGTCTCCTCTTTCTACGCCTCTTAGACATCTTATGCACAGTTGTCCTTGCCTGTGAGAAAAAAGATAACCATCAGTAATACTGTTGTGTGTTATACTAGATATACCTACGTGTCTTCGAAATTAAACTTGAAAATTTCATTACCTGACTTCCTCAAGGATTGAGAATTCCTCATGCATTGACTTCGGCTCATCTTCCCTGTGTTGCCAGTTTCTAAACTGATCTTGTATTCTGTTGTTCTCCTGTATCATTGACGCCAACTGTTCCTCCAGTTCCGTCACCCTCCTCTGTTCTTGTGCAAACGCCACTTTGCTCTCTCTGAGTTCATCACTAAGCCTGAGTAAGTCCTCATCCTCTTTAGTCAGTTCTGGGAGAGGCGCTACCGTCTTAATCGGCGTACTGCTTACGTCAGGCTTCTTGACGGTGAGAGTTAGTTCAACAGATTTCTCTTTTTCTTTGGATTTTTCAACTTCTGGCTTCCGTTCTGCCCTTCGCCTGGAGATTTCCAGCTGGGCATTTAAGTCGTCGACAGTCTTTTGTAGTTCCTCACATTTGCCCTCGAGCGTTTCAATATTGGCGCACAGACTGAAGAGATATAAAGTTGCTGTTTATAATATTGTCATAAATTCATATTGACTGATACAAAATATGGAAGCTGTATTATGGGATTAGGTACTTATTAACTAAAATTTTCATATGCGAACTAGAGAAAAAATACTGCGGATAGTAGAATATATTTATTTGTAGTAATAAACTTACGTCTTAATGTGTTTCTTGTCGGCAGCATGGTCGACGGCTAGCCGGTGGTTGGCTCGCTCCAAGTCTTGGATGCTCACCTCAAGTTGCTCGTAAATCCTTAACCGGGAATCATTCACCTCGCGTAGAGCTACCGTTTGCTTCGTTAAGTACTGCAATAATAAAATTAGCATTAAAATAATATTATGTTAATTTATGTCGGCAAGGTAAATTATCTTGACTGCCAATCTTTGTTAGTTATTGCGCAGTTAAAACTATTTTATTGGCCGTGATGCTAGTTTCGATAAAATGTTTGTTTATGAAATTCTAAGTGCTGAACAACTGATAGTACTAATTGTAGACAATTAGTGATGATTATTAACTACAAACGGTAATCAAAATCGTCATTATGATTAATTTTTTCCAAAGCAAAAAATGCGGGTCTACGAATCTGCCTATTACATAATAGTAGGTACAATTATCTACGTTGATGCTAAGTCATTATGGTTGTTGCTAGGACGTAATATTTTAGGTTTTGAGTAGGTACCACCGTACCAAAGAAAAAAAGTATAATTTTTTACCTCAATTTCCTGTGTTTGGTCTTCGATGACATTCTGGTGTTGACGAAGAGCTGTTTCAAGTTCCTTGTTTCTCTCCAGTAGGGTCTTGCCGAGTTCTGCTGCCAGCTGCAAATCTGTAATTAAAGACAACAAATTTAAATTTTATCGCCATGGTACAAATTAATAAACGAAAGATAAATTTCTATTTGAATACAATGGTGACCTATTGCAGTTTTCCGTGATGACCTTAATTTGTAAAACCCATCTTTCCTATACATTTATATCCTGTATAATCAAAGGATTGCACCAAATTAAATATTAGATAATTTAAAAATCCCCTGGGCATACAACAATCTAGGAACAATTGGGGACGGTCTATTGCACAGCTGGTAGCTCTCTGTCTAGTCTAGCCTAGGCGTTGACGCGTTAAAACTTTGACATGCTAATAGTAAAAGACATCGCTTTTAAAGATAAGTTAGCTAGCAAATTGGACAAAGTAATTAAGCTACCTATCAGAACACCATCGCGCCGGCGCGGCATATCTGCAGCTGACTGACAGTTGGCCGCCGTGTGCGTTGCGACAGATGTTAAGCGGCCACGGGTAACTGAACACCTGCAGACCTACCTACTGTATACATTGCTTGTCGCCACACAACTGCCAACCATAACTAAAACAAAAGACGCAACGCATAACGCCTTCATCGATCCGTCCGTGAAAGGTTTTTGCAAGTAACCTTGCCCGCACTGAGAATGAAACATTAAAGTATAAAATTTTTGTTCGAAATTCAGGTCAATGAGTATGTACGGAACGCACGTAGATGAAAGTTGATGGACATATCTGGGAAATTGTGATTTATTAGAGATCTTAATGTCTGAATCTTTATATCTGCAGATCAGTTGTATCGAAAAAACTTGTTAAAATGTGTATGAAGCTTTCATTAGTCGAAATAATATGTCAATTACTGTTATTTTTTTGTATTGTATACTATCTATTGTGTAGCTCTGACTCATCAGTTGATACTGACTCGCAGTCGGTGAGCAGTCGACTTGATAAGTGACTTCAAATATTAATTTGAAAAGCGACGGTGGATATATGGAAGCTGACCATCATCATCATATCTGCCACAGGAGTCCACTGCTGAACAAAGGCCTCCCCCAAAGGACTCCCACTTCCACTTCTATGCAAGTACGATGTAACCAAATTCTGTCAATTTTTTGGGTCTAGTATAAAATGTAGGTAGGTACGGTCAACAAAAGAAGTATGCAGGCAGCTGATTAAACATCTAGCTGTGTTTTATAAAAATTAAGTAGTAATGCATCAAGCAAAACGCAGGTATTGCAAGCTGCTACATGCCTTGCAAGCTGCTACCCTTTGGCGCATAAATATTTAAGTATATCGCAATCTGTATAAACTAACTCTTTTGTTGACTGTACATGTACAGTCTTCTGGCGAGAATCGGAAAATTTCTGTCAGTGTGTGACGTTGCTAAGGCTTGTGGGATCACCTACATTGTTTTCTTTCACGTTCATTGTCTAACTGCATTGCAGCAGCCGCAGTAGATAATAAATATGACAGAGACGTTGATCAACATCAATGTTAATGTTTATACCTATACGAGATAAGACATTTAAAATTATGATACACTAGGAAATACTTTTCGCTCTAAATAGTAAGTGCTGTGATATACAGATTAATATGTACTTGTTTCGTGTTAATCACGTTTCATGGTAGGTGGGACATTGCAAAGATACTGTTGAATTTTAATTGGAGGTACTCAGATGAGACGGAGATTTTAAAAGTTCTTACTTACTGCACGTAGATAGCTAATACAGAATTTTTAATGGCCGACGTTAGTTGATACAAAAAATGGTGTTTCTTTCAGTTAATTCACACAAACCGGTTCTGGTCTTGAGTTTTTTTTAAAGTGAGTATGCGTTCACCAGTTGAACTAACGTATGATACTATAATGGTGTTATAAAACTTGTTTGGGCCCTATTCCGCACGCACAGGTTATTAAAAGGTAAGAAAAAACTGACGCACATTAGTTATGCACCAATGAAATTCAAAAATTACATATTCTATAACCATCGCATGCATATTACTGCGTAACATATCTGAATATTGAGTTTTATTTAATCGAAAATGCTTTTTATTCTTTTAACCGGTCGCGCCATCAAACCAGTGTTTTTGCTGTCGTTTTTTGAATCGTGTGGAGTTGCAGGTCAGTCATCTATTACGGATGTATATATTTATAACTTAGCAAATTCATTTTAGCAAATTTAACTTACGTCCGTATTGAATTGTGAACATTGTTTTTTATTGAAATAACATATTACGGATTTTATCCCGTTATATTGATATTAAATTTCGGACCCTTCTCAGCGTCCACAGTCAGTCTACCTGTCTACTCAGTCTACCAGGGACCATGAACGATGTAATGCGATAAAATCGGTAAAAAATCGGTCTAATATTCACGTGTTTGTGTCAGAAAACAAAATTATTTTCTATGTTAGCCACAGAAGTCTGCATGCGTAATCATCATTATCAACCCATATACATTCCCATGGTTGCGTACGGGTCTCCTCTCATGATGAGAGAGATTAGGCTATAGTCCACCAAGCTTGCCTAATGCGGGTTGGTTAAGTCTGCATGCATACAAGACAATAATTCTGTAATTTAATGATCACTACAAAATGTGCACACCGAGTAATTTTGTGAGTTAAAACCTGCATGCATTGTACAGACGCCAGCAGGTCAAGCTATCCAAAACTGTCAAATTTTCCCAATTGAACATGAACCTTATTACTTTGTATTAAAGTTGAAAATCTATCAAAGAAATTTGACAGATTGGGGTAGCTTGATGTGCTAGCCTCTGTACTTTCCATATAATTTTATCGGTCACTTAAAATTCTATTACAGAGTAATTTCGTTGCACTTATATACGATATTATGGAAACAATAGGTACGGAGCTCTCTCTTGGCCATCGAGTTTTTGCAAAGAATGTAATCTGCTATAACATGATGCGAAACTTTCTCGCACGATGATATTCAGATCATCGCTGATTTGATGGTTTTCGTTCAAAGAGAAAATTGTGTGTATGAGTTGTTTTCACAGACGAAGGTAGGGGTAACCTGGGCTACAGTTGGGCAACCCACCTTTGCTCAGCAATGGGACAGCAATGGCTAAATAAAAAAGTCACAACTTGATGAGCTGTGGCCCAAAATTACGTTCAATTGTTGCCGTGAAACTAACATCTGAACCGAACACGAACCAAAGAAAATTATGACTAGTATGGTTCATACGACTTTAGAACTATCGGACAGGATATGCTGAAAAAACATTAACAATTTATTGAACGTCGACGACATAGCCAATTAATGTTTTTTTAAACTTCACCTCGTGTTTTTTTTATTTATGCAAGGAGCAATGTCATAAATAACACAAATTACTGCAATAGTATGTACCTATGTATGAAATAAACTGAATACTTATTTACCTACCTACTACAACATTTATGAGATATTACAAAAATTAAATTAGAAGTTGAATTAATTTGTAATGAATTCACAAATATGTAATTTCAGTACCTAGGTATTATCGAGTAATTTGAGTGATGCGTACAGTGCAATTCATGGTTGTTATGTGTAGCTAAATTAACCTTACGTTTTCTCTTCTATAAATCGTAATCATAAAATTATCTCCTTATGTAAATTGTTTTTTTTTGCCCACGAAATGAAGTGACTACCTACAGGTCGTTACTTGCCTACCAAGACTGATGGCATTCTTATAAATTTTCATAGTTTTCATGTCAAGCAATTGTAAGTTGGTCATTAAATAATTAATAAATAAAGGCTAAGTCGGAATTACCCGACATGAAAGCTATGAAAATGTATGAGATTTAAATTCAATAAAAATGTAGGCTCATTGTATTCGTGACGGATTAACGCTACGAAATTAATGACCACTTGTCGTCTGTACCTACTTACTATCTATTCAATGGTTTGGGGTCAATGAATGGTAGGGTAAACCGTCAATAAAGATAGGCAGCTTCTTGGGATGATTAGATAGCTTATAGGAGTAGCATACGGGAGCACTATCTGCCAGCTGGATGGATGGCTAAGGGCTCCGAAAACAGATATTTTTGTCTAATATCTAGAACTAAATTCAACTTTTATATGTCATCCTTATAAATGGTTGCATAACTTACAAGCTAAGCGAAACAAAACCTCTTCAATTGTTCGCATTGTATGACATACCAATAAAGCAGACGTCACTCAACAATTACAGCCAATGTGACAGATGCATGATAATGACTCACACAAACAAAGAACGACCTCTGACTTATGACTTGAGCAACTCTACGTACTTCTTACCAATGGATGATCTTTACTTTCGGTCAAAAATATTTTGAAATTACATTTCTGGCTTGATTGTAATTCGTTGTCTATCTTAATGTGCTAGACTTCGTACTTTAGATTGTTATCTATTACTGCCGATTTACCCTATTGGGAATCCCAATAGGGTAAATCGGCACTTAGGATAGATGCATATTCCGTAAGTAGGTAGGTACTTAATTTTTTAAGTTGAGTCAAATTTTGATATCTATCTATGTATGTTTAATTTTAAATCTTCCAATTTCTACTGTCAAATTTAACATTTCTCTATGTCAAATTTAAAATTTCATCTGTAAAATTTCTTAGTTCTATCCGTCAAATTTCTATCTCTGTCAAATTTCAAATTTCTTTAAATGTCAGGTTTCTAATTCACCACATTTTTAAATCCGTCAATTATTAGTGATTTATAGTGGTCACATAGACATACCTACCTACTACAATATCGGTTCAATTCCGATTTGAAATGACAGAAACGAATTATAAAGCTCCTACAATTATTTCATTTGAACTAGAAATAAGGTAGTTTGTCACAAATGTGGCTCTTGAATTGTACATTTAAGATAATGATGTATAGTTTATTCATTAATTCGCTTGACATGTTCACACGCGATTGTAGTATAAACGCGATAAAAAAACTTGAAAAACTTTTATAACTAGCACTTGATGCTGAGTGGTTTAATTAAACGTAAGGTTTAATATCTCAATCTATTTAGTTAGATAATGTTTTGACCATTAGAGAAGATAACTTGATGAGACATTCAATTAGTCTGTAGGTATAATTTGTAAACAATGGTGTTGTTGTGAACAAATTAGGTACAGTATAAATAAATGTCAGGAAAAAACCCGGATAAATAGATTTTTTTTCACATTATTTCTCTATTCTCTATAAAAAGCTTTCTGCAGAACAAGACCGTCATCATTCCTTTACCTAACTATGTAGACTTTTTGTTTAACCAGCTAAATCTCAATATCCTTTAAATAAAATGGATATCAAGTTTTTCAGGCCTACCAACAACGTGATAAAATAAGAAACTCACTAATTACTAATTACGAATAATGTAATTAAAGACATAGTTATGCCACATAGTTTGATTGATTTCCTTACTAAAAGCAGTATGAAACGGTTAAGTGGCGTACGTAACTTCTGCTTTATTACGGTACTAATTGGTACGACCACAATGATACGAGTTCATTTAACGCCTCTACGGAGACTACTTAATACTCGTTTTGACGTCACGCGTAAAAGAGCGTAATAATTAACGTATTAAGTGGTTATAAAAGTTATTTCACTGCCGGGTGTTGGCCTGTTATTGCGAAAACACTGAAAAATACAAATCGTAGTATACGAGAAATAATGACGGCTTGGTTGCGCTTGCGCAGCTAAGGGTCTTCGCCGCATTCTCTTTGCGTTGCATCAATTATGTGCTTATTTTAAATGTTACAAGCAAAAGTGTGAAATGTAATTTTAATTAATGTTAAGCCACTGTGACTTGTGTGTTTTCAAAAATATTATTTCAAAATTGTTTTACCTCTAATTATGCGGTTTTGTTGTTTCTAATTTCATAGAAATGAGCCTACATAGGCATATGAAATTGGTGTACTTAGTTAATGTGTTTACTCATTACTCAATTCTTTATTGCATTCCATAGTTTTTAAACAGATATTATGTTATATACATTGTTAAATAGGAGCGAATAATGAACCCTGTGGGGCATAGAACACACAGTTTAGTAAGATAGTAAGATAGTAAGATCTATATTTAAATTACCTACATCACAGCTTAAAAAATAGTTATTAATTTTTATATTTAATTATTACAGTTTATATTTAATAAACAACATACCATCACGCCTGTATTCCCCGAAGGGTTAGGCAGAGGTGTACTAATGTACACCCACATTTCGCCGGTATGTTTAGGTCCCATGTAATAGGGGGCGAGCCTATTGCCATTAACCGGGCACAAATCCAGACTCCGAGCTGCTACTGAGAATTTCATAAAAAAACCCAATAACACTTTGCTCGACCTGGGGATCGAACCCAGGACCTCTAGCGTAGCAGTCGCGATATTTAATAAAATTGAGTTTATTTATGTTTTTATCAATATTATTTGTCTTTTATACTTATTATTATATTTGATTGCAGTAATATTTTTATTATTTAATTTATGCAATGTTATCATTAGTGTTAGGTATCTTGACATAAAGTAAATATTCACCAAGAAGTTTATGATTAATAGTTGTAGGTATTTTATTATTTATGTTTGTACCTACTATCGTTTAATATTCACGTGGAGTCGAGACTCGGAGAGGTCAAGATCAAAGTCCTTGGTTAATTTAACTAGCGACTAAAAAGTTAGATTTATTCGCGCGAAAATGTAAAATGGCAGAAATTTAAACGTGGTCTAGCCGATGCCAACGTGCTAAAACGCTGCTTTTTGTTCCTCTTATGTTTTCAACGATATTCGTATATTTATGACCATTGGGCATAACAATGTCATTATATTGGTCAAAGCTCTCTAGTGTATTCTCTGATGAGTTAGAAAAAGATTGTAGGGGAGAGCGGGGCTAGAAGTTACCGAGGTAAGTTGTTCCGATTGAAATAACTCCGCAAGTAAAAGTGATAAGAATATTGAGTAAATACGTCGTGAAATGAAACGGCACAGCGCACCAATGGCAGCCATCTTAAACAGGCCAGTGGCGCCCGAACATCCGAACCGCAGTACATGCGTCGCTGGTTCACGTAAGTAAATATTTTCGTATTTAGTATTTTTGGTCTATCTCACGAATGTTAACGATTAGCCTTTGGTGTTGCAGTATTTTAAAGTAAAGATTTATCTACTGTTTTGGTACACCATGCGTAAATAACGTATGTTTTGTAATGTAACCTGTATCTTGCTTTTTTTTCGACACGTGTGATTGGGGCTAGATGTTCCTTTTTTTGGGGGCACATTGTGACCTCGGAACAACTTGCCCCAGTTCATTTGTACCAACAATGGAATATAAATATTGATATTTTATTCTTTTCTAGCATGCGGACTTATACCCTGAAGTCAACACGAGGTTCAGTGTTACAGAAACTGATGCAAAAAGCAGCAGATGCAGTTATCAAAGACGGCAGAAAAATAAAAACTGTGGCCAAAGAATTAGATGTTGGAGTGAATGCACCTTTCAAAAACTATTGTGCTAGGCTCAGGACAATTGGCTATGCAGTAATCCTGCAGGACAATGTCGATATATGAGATCCCAGAAATTGTTAGATATGCGCTACTTGGTGCAGTGCCCCCATAAACGTAATGAGCGCTTTCAGAAAAACTGGCATTTGGCCTTATGACTCCAACATTTTTACAGAAGACGACTACGCTCCATAGTATGTTACAGATCGTCCTTGAGCTTCTGTAAGCGCACCAGATGTAAATGCCTAACACATCGGATGTTGCTTTAGGCATTTCTGATGACATCACCACGAATAATTCAGAAGCAGTATCAGAGACTGTTACTTAGAATAGACGGCAATGCATCTGCAACTGTCTGTCTGTCTGCCTGCATCTTCTGGTATCATAGAAGAAATTGGAGATGCTTTCTCTCCAGAAGCAGTACGTCCGTTTCCGAAGGCACCGCCAAGGATTGGAACAAACAAGAGACGTCTTAGAGTCTTAGAAGAAAGTGTTTTAACTGATACTCCAGAGAAACAAGCCTTAGCAGAAGAACAAAGCAAGAAAAAGAAAGTGAGCATCAACAATACAGAAGTAAGAAAAAATAAGGAAAAAAGGAAAGGTAAAATAAAGCAAAGAAATGGAAAAGGAAAGGAAAAGGAAAGGGGAAGTCTGTTAAACGGGAGGTTTTACAAATCAGTTGTGAATTTTCTGAGAATGAAGAGGATAGTTTAGAATATTATCGTCTAGTGTGTTGTGACAGTTAATCCAATCCATGTTCTGGAGAAGAATGGGTTCATTGTCAAGAATTTTAAAAACTGTTCCCATTCTAGATGTAGGCAGAATCTAGACTTATTAACCTACGTATGCCCAAACTGTAATTATGACATACCTTCTGATGATTGATGATGTTAACCATATTATATGAATAATGTTGATATTTTCAGGCTAAGACAAGGCAATTAGATTGAAGTCTGAACTAATTATCAAGGCTGATTAGCTACAAGTTATTTGATAAGCTGTTAATTACTTTATGGTTACTAATTGTTTAAGTACAAATTATAGCTACTTGTTCTTAATAACCTACAAATGTTTACCTGATGATTAATAATATCGAATGATATGTTAATTATTACTTAAATATACAGTATTGATTTGATAGTTTATTGTTTTTTTATTTCACAAATAATAGCCTAAACAGATATGGTAACAAATTACCCCGGCATGTTAACAACTTGCCCCTAGTCGGGGTAAGTTGTTACTTTCCGACTTTAGGCATTAAATAATTAATAATAAAAAAATCTCATAAAAAATGACCCTAATAACGGTCTTAATATCAAAAGTACATATGTAAGTTGATTTTGATCACATCGTATGGATACTAAAATCAAGTATTCTTGACAAATTTTGAGGTTAACTAAAAATCGGAACTTTTGGCCCCGCTCTCCCCTACATTGATAGGTGTATATTAGTATTAAGTATATTACTGCCTAACCGTTATACCGCCTAACAGTTCGGCGGTATGTTTGGGTCTCATGTATTAAGGGGCATAATCCGAACTCCGAGCTATTACCTGAGAATTAGTGTTATACATTGCTCTACCTGGGTTATTCTATATTCTAGAATCGAACAAGCGTAGAAATCAGCTCAAACTTTTCATTAACTGCTAACTAACTGCTATGCTCATGAAGATCAATCACTGCTCATTCTTTTATTTTATTAACCTTCTATTTATTTAACTTTTTGAAGTCAAGGTAAATAACTAAAGCAAAGCAAGTAAAGAAGCTTAATATTCTAAGTGTAAAAGAGTGATTTGGTCTATACCTAGGTACCTATTGTATGTTAATCTATTTCAATCTTCGTCACGGCTTCACGATAATGACTTGAAAGAATTATCCTGAACTGGTTCGTTTCATGTTCCATTGTGATACAATGACTATCTATTTATAGACTATAAGACTTTGCTTAATTATTACGTATTGGTAATATCAAACAGAACAGGTAGGTACGTGTAGCATAGACGACGTTCGTGGTCTAGTGGCTCGAGTTTTGGAACGCTGATCGACGTCGTGGGTTCGAATCCCACAGAAAACAATTTCTTATGTGACGGATATAAGTGTTTGTCTGGATGTTTCTTATATTATGGATATATATCAAATATAATATATGGATATATAAAAAAGAAGTATATAAAGCAGATTGGGACTAAATGGTGCTGTGTAAAATGTTACAAATATTTATTATTAAGTATTTATTTCTAGTTGCGTTTGTTTTCTGCTGCAGGTAATTGTATAGGTAAGTAGATAGATGCCTGAAGAATAGGTATTTCTATTTTTTTCATAATATTTCGTACATATTTACCTAAATTACCATATCTTGTATTCATGAGCGTGCATAATTTACCAGAAATATTGTTATTCAAGAGGAAAATTTACACGTCACAGTAACATTTAGTTACCTACAGTGCTTAGTAATAAATTGCAACAGATGCCTTTGCCAAAATCGCCGAAAAAAGATAAAAAGTTATCAAAGTAGATAATTACGCCAATATCAGGGAAACGATAACGCTGCGCTGTCAAGGTTATTGCAATTTTCATAATGTTAACCTTAACACTAAAATGGGTTAGATGTTTTATACTAAAACGCAATAGCATGACGAACATGATATACTTCAGTACCGTTAGAAGACGTACGTGCTTGAAGGTGTTAAACGCATCGGTTTTACCGGTAAATCCATATAACGGCTCATATTATATCGTCCTATGATACAATTCCTATATCTATCTGCCCTTAATCTAACCATTGTCAGATTCTAGAAAGAAGTACCCAACACCTTTTAAAGGGAAATGCTAACAAATAATTGCCACAATAAACAACAATACGGAATACATCACTAAATCTTTCCTGTTCAATGTTCGTGACAATAAATATCCTTTAGAAAATAAACTATGATAATCGATGGAGATAATCTAAATCTAACTAGAAAGGAGGACCTGTAGAAAGCGGTACCGTAAACGGTATCGTAACAGACGTAATTCAAACAAATCCATGCTTCAATTCTATTTCGTTTTGTTCTTGGCGTTACGAATTGTTTGGTGAGCGCAACGTCTAGGGCGACGGCCGCGGCGCCTCTCACACAGCCTTGCGAAACTAACCTTCGGTTCCTTGCAGGCACTCCAGCTCGACAGTGTAGTCCCACAGATCCAAGGAGTTCAGGCCGTTCAGCTCCCACGAGTTGAACGAGTCGCACTGTTCCTGTTCCTCGCTCATTTTCCATCCACTTGTTTGAGGTCACTCACGAAGGCTTTGCGTGTCGGCGTTAATGGCCATAGTTTAGCTAATTCATTGTAATGTTTGGTGTTGGAGGTGTAAGAGACGCGGCCGGAGCGGCGGCGCAGAACGGACTGAGGCGAGACCGCCGCACCGCCGGCGCTCGCCAACCGCAGCTCGAGTGCGGTGCAATTACCGCGCGCCATCGCCTGTCCGCCCCAATCTAATTTCAATCTCATTTCTTTCGATTACTCGCTCAGAGGAAGAAATTAACGAATGTTGTTGTACAAACGACGTTATTCATAATCATAAATGTAAAAATAAACCTGAGAATTTATGTTGGATGGCCAAATTGCTGAAGTCCAAAGCAAGAAGTTTCTTTTGGAAATTATTTAATCCTTAAAAATGTTGGTTTACTTAAAAGATGATCATGATCTCTATTTTTCAAAAATTGGGGTCAAAAGTAGATCAAATCTGTTCGTATTAACACTGCGTACGTATTGAAAATTACTTGTCCTGCACTGCCGCGGACTAAGATTGAACAAAAAGTATACACTCTACGCCAGAGAAAGTACCCAGCTCGACATGTGCCACTGGCAATCAATCAAGGAGGATATTGGTATGGAAATATACCTGAATGACTATAAACTAGAAAGTGTTTGTATGTACAGAGTACACAATGCTTTACATTCGCTAACATCATTATAGATTTGATCTGTCTATCATAATAGCGGCAATTTTCTAATCTGATGCAATTATGGGAGAATCTGGGTGATGCCTATCCGATATCTAATGTGAGCCCCAGGTCCAATTGCTATTCAAAACAACTATAGACTCGATTACTTTGTAGAGCTAGGAGAACACTAGGAAGCACAAGCAACGTCGGATGACACAGCAGGTGCGATACCGGTGTTTGATCGCCCCGAGGCTGATCGAATGCGATCACCAGACCGAAACTACGCAGCGATTGGTCTATTGAATAAATAGGGCTTTCGTTACGCAATTGGTTATAATTCCAACTCCAATATCTTGTTATACAGTAGCTTGGATATCATAAATGCATTTTACTAAAAGACTTTTGTCATGTTTGCTGTCCTTGTCTAAGAGTCTTATAAGCGCAAGTCTGCGTCTTTTAGTTTGAAAAAAATTTGCGCATACTTACTAACTACAAAGTTATCTACAACTATATTTTTTTGACGACCTCTGTGGTCTAGCGGTTCGAGTGCCGGACTGCTGATCATGGGGTCGTGGGTTCGATTCCCACAGGACACAAATATTTGTGTGGATAAAACATGAGTATTTGTGTTTGTCTGAGTGTTTCTTATGTATTATAAGTATGTATTTACAAAAAAAAAAGTATATAAGTATTATATCCATTGTCTAGTACCCATAGTACAAGCTCTGCTTAGTTTGGGACTAGATGGTGTTGTGTAAAAATGTCCCAAAATATTAAATATTATAAACATGATTGAAGAGATTGGGTTTTATTATAATTATTATAATTCACAATAAAATTGCTGTGAATACCAACAAAGTTAATTGGAAATATTTTGCTCTAGTTAGTTGATTGTAGATCCGGGTTCCTAATTCGGTGTCAATATATCTTTATCATTACTTTTATCAAAGTATTGCAACCTTATCGGCAGGTATTAATTGTCGGATTGGTGAATAATGTCCTCGCGTGGTTTCTTAATCAATTGCTCTGTCCTCGAACCAGGGTCATTGGTTCTATGGGTCAGCTATAAATTACTACATCTAGTGATATGAAGTAGAAAATAGAAAGTTCCTCCAGTATATAATTAATAGTTCTGCGACAAGACACGGTAATTCCGAAATTGAAACATTAAAATTATCTTGATTTATTTCTTAGAAATTATATGTTTAGTGCTATTTTGGGTCACTTCATTCATTGCCTATATTTGCGATCTTTGTACAGAGGCCAGCACATCAAACTATCCCAATCTGTAAATTTTTTTGATAGATTTTCAACTTTAACACATTATAATAAGGTATAGCTTGGATAGCTTGACCTGCTGGCGTCTATACTTTGTCTGTAAGTAATAAAAAGTCAACGATTACTTACGTCAGAACGTGATGTGAGAAGTTACCATATAAATAAATAACATTTCAAGAGGTGTTTTTAAGAAGAGCAACATACCCACGGTAAAAAAAATATAATTGTGGTGCTCCAAAAACAAATATTCAAATGGACGAAATCAGTTTGAGAACCTGTGATTTAAAGAGTAAAATAATCAACAATGTCAATCGCATAATAACATGGCTACCTTCTGGGCCCAAGTAATATAAAAATAATTAAAAATATTTACCATTGATACGGAGAAAGAAGAATAATCGCATATTACGATAGTGAAGAATCGTATATTATACCTAATATGAGATTCTTCTTCTTCTTCTATGTTTATCATGCTAAATTTCGTAATGTAGTTACTACTAATATACGTCGTTAAGAGGAATCGTTTCTTTTGAAACCTTTGATGAGTTGGTTAATTAATAATAAATATGAATCTCCAATTTGAATGTGTGAATGAGTGAAATATTGTATGTCAGATATTCAAAGAAGTTGCCAGACTGTTTCGTGGGAACGTCACGCAACACATGACATCTACAAAGAATGAATGTGTGAATAAAATGCTCTTTCAGATGACGTGTTGAGTGGATTGTATTTGTCATATGAATTATTTTGTAAACAACGATTGCCTAATGTTCGTGTCGGCCATAGCATGTTCGAGTGCGTTGACACAACGAACAATAGTTATCTCAATTATCTGCTACCAGAAGCGAATGTTAGCATAGTCACGCTAGCTCTACTAAAGGACTTCTTCTTTTGTGATAAAGAAGGCACCATGTGCTAGGATAGGATATTAAGTTAATTCATCCTATCTGGTCTTATTGGGAACAATTGATGTTGATTGGCTGTTAATATTAGTAGTTAGAATTAATTGGGACATCCAAAAGAATTAATGGGCATTTATGAATATTAAAATCTCTAAATATGAATGTTAAAATTAAATTAATTAACTATATAACAAGCCTAAACGCAATCCTTAAAGAAATGCCTTCCTATCCTTCCCTTTTTCCTACACGCCTATTGTAAAAGTTTCAATTATGTACAGGTATTCAACTTCTGTCAGAATCAATTTAAATTTAGAACCCATAGCTATTTTTCTAATGTAAACATAATAAGATCAATCAAAAGCGGTCTATTTGGCCCAGCAAGTCTGCATACAACAAAAAGAAGAAAAAAAAAATCGCTCTTTTGAAAAGGAAAGCAAACGAGAGTTCTTCCGATGTTGACTCGGTCACACAATCAGGTGGATTGATTGCGAATGGCCGGGTAAGACATGATTGGCAATTTATTTTTGAGTATTTACCCTGCAAGTTTCATAACAATATGTCATCCTCCACCGAATCTTTTAGGCTCGGTGGGCTTATTCCAGTCTTATCAGATGCGGCTGGATATCAGTATTTTACACGAAGCGACTGCCACCTCCGCAACTCAATAAACTGGTAATGGTTGTCAGCTTTTTTAGGTTTCTGACCACAACTGACGATTGTCATAGATTATGTAGGTATGACAACCGGGACCGACGACGGCTTCACGTGCTCTTCGAGGCACGGAGGGGTCTCGATGTGTTAAGAACGGTCACCCATCCACAGCTTGACCGCGGCTAGCGGAGCTTAAGCTTGCAGATCGGTTGATCAGCGTAGTTATTACTGAGCCATGAGCCCCTCAAGTTTTATAACATGGACTTTATGGAATTTATTGAAATTCTGTTTAATTTAATTAAATAGTGTTTCATTTAAAAATAAAATCGAGACTTGGGAATTGGATACGTCACGTCGGTGTATTTTTGCGACGCATTTGATAATCGCGATAAAATCTGATAAATTACATATAAATCTTAGCTTGAATATCGAAAAATACAAAATGATATCTGACAAATTAGTTTTATTTTACATTTTATGGAAATGCAAGATAATGTACTTAAAAGATTCATTATGTATCATTTCCACGTTAGATACATCGTAACTACATTATACTTATTTTATACCTGTTTCAATAAATTCCAAAGTAAAAAAGTTTTAAGTATTACGATATACTATAAACATTATGGCGCAAAGATGTTGAAAATAAATATCTATTTTTAACTTCGTCTTAAAATCATTGAACGGTTTATACGCATTAATTACGAGTACCTGTTTAATACTAAGGTCAGTTTATTTAATGAAGATCAAATTGACACTTCCTTTGCTTCCTGGGTTAAGTGCCCGTTTTTGAGATTAAAAAAAGTATCTATTAGGCACTCGTTACATATTTACCTACCACGACAAATGGTAAGAATCATTAGGCATTTCATATACTCATTTTTTATTAAACTTCAAAAAATCAAGCATTCTTTTAAAAGGTCCTACCTTGAAGCCATTGACGGGTCGGATAACACATTTCTTTATTTTTTTTTTTTATTGTTGAATCTACTTTAGATTAAGAAACAAACTTTACAATGCTTGCAGATATTTTTGTTTGATCGTCTCTATCCTTAACCTTTTGACCGCCACTTCAATAGCGAAAATCCGTGTTCTCTACGCCAAGCGACAAATTATAGTATATAATAATGGGTAAAAAAACAACATTTTGTATAGGTATGTATTGTAAACTAAAAAAAAGTGGTGTTTTTGATGTGCCATGCCGTCGTTGGGGTCGTGAGCAAGTTTGCATTTGACGTCTATACACGTCCGTGGCGGTCAAAAGGTTAAAGATTGCGACGATGACGTAAAAAATACCTACTATTTTTTTCGGTGAAGATAAGTCAATATCTTGAATGAACGGGCATAACCTTTCTGTAGATATAATAATAGGTACTATTGGTAGGTGCAGATTGCTAACACTTCATGGGCCATTCGTGCGTTTAAAATTGATTAGGCAGCCCCACAGTTTCCAGCCAGATAGTCATTACGCGTTCGTTAGTCTATGTCTAGCAATATTAAAAAAAAATAAGTTTTGGTTTTTTAATAGTGATGGAGTCCGGTGTATATTTCTATAGGAGAGTATTGCGTAAACGTTTGTCACAATAGCAAAATAGCCTTGCCTACGAGGCCAGGCAAACACTATCGTTGTCGTACGTCAGTCTTAAGGAAAAAGGACGCTACTGAACACACATCATCCTAATCTTTTTCCAAATTTTTTTTTATGGTAGATGGAGGTAAGCGACAACAGAGGGGTTGCAAGTGCGTTGTCGGCCTTTGAGAAAAAAGAATAGGCTCACTTCTTGAAGGTTGCCAATTGCCATATCGTACCGGATCGGAAATACCACCGTTGGTAATTGATTCCACAGAGCAGTCGTTCGCGTTAAAAGTTTCTTGAGAAACGCACAGTAGTGGCCACTCATTATTGTAATAATTTATATTGTGGTCGGCTTCCAATAATCAGATGCGCTGAATACTAAATTCACGTTTTTTCGAACTTGGGGCATAAAGTTTTTTTTAGGTATATAATATTTTTTTAAGTAATGCCCGATTGAGACCAAATATAACCAAGTTTCGCTTTAGTTAGGCTGCCGGGACTACTAAAAGGAATTATCGCATGCTTTAACGAATGCAAAAAATAATTTAGTTGAAAAGCGACTTCGGTTCAAGTCTGTCTGCGTTTGCGCAGTGGCGTTACTTGCAAATATCAAACTCATCAGTGGTAAGAAATCAAATATTACCACCGTTACATAAATATGTTACAAAATATTTGCTTAATACACGTATCAGTGTACGGAGGCCATAATCAAAGAGACATTGTGAAATTGGTACAATTATCTTTTTGTATATTTTTGGCATTTTCCATGCTAAGATTTTAAAGTTATTTAGAAAAGGAAAAATTGGACCGCGGGCAGGATTCGAACCTGCGTCTTCTGGTTAGGTACACCAGACGCTATGACCAATTGGTACAATTGCTTAGTTCCGTTGTTGGGACAAAAAAATCTTTTACATAAACAGTCGGTTTTATTTCAATAAAGTGTACGACCACTTTTGGAACGTTTTACGATCACTTTTGCAACTTAACGGACACTTAAAGAACTGAATTCACATTTTAAATGGGTTAATTAGGCACCTTCAAAAGTTTATTCCCGAAAATGTCTTATAAACATTTTACTGTAATCTGAAACAATGAACATCTGAAAATACTTGTGTTTGTTTTGTAATAACGTATTTACAAAGACAATTAGTCTAGAATATGTTAAAACAACTACATTCATAGTTATTTAGCGAAGGAAAAATTCGACCGCGGGCAGGATTCGAACCTGCGTCTTCTGGTTAGGTACACCAGACGCTATGACCGCTAAGCCATCGCGAGTCCCACCCGCCATGACCAATTTTGCCTTCACATTCAGAATTTACGTCTTTATGGTGACGTCAGTAACACCTATTGAAAAGCTTGCTTTTCAACCGACACCGACCTTACCTACTTACTATCTAACCAGAAGACGCAGGTTCGAATCCTGCCCGCGGTCGAATTTTTCCTTCGCTAAATAACTTTAAAATCTTAGCATGGAAAATGCCAAAAAAATACAAAAAGATAACTAGATTCATATTTATAGGTTTCCTACCGAGTTTAAATATATTAACAATCGAGGTGCAATTTATTAAGTGACTGACTTTGCTGCGTTTTTTTACAGCATTGAATTGAATTCCTAAGGTAAACGATTTTCCAAAAAGTATAGTAGTTAATATTGATTTATCTACTTTTGAATAATAATAATAATAATTATGCATTACCTAACGTCACATAGGAACTTTAATGGATTAAAATGGATTTTTCATGTTTTAATACCTAGTTGACCTAGACTACCTCATTAGTCCGGTCGTCGTTAGCGTAACTTGTTATGCTAGAAGTCTTGGGTTTGATTCTCATGTCGTGCAACATGTTATTAGGTTGTTCTATGAAAATCATGCCGGCGAATTTGGGTGACATGTGTTAGTACACTTATGAGCAGTGATAGCCTAGTGATATGATCATCGGACTGCCAAGTCAAAGGTCTTGAGTTCGAATCCAAGACTTTTCGAAGTCGTGTGCGTATTAATAATTAATTATCACTCGCTTAAACGGCGAAGGAAAACATCGTGAGGATACCTACATGCCTTAGAGATTTTTCTCGACGGTGTGTGAAATCCGACCCGCACTAGGGCAGCGTGGTGGAATTTAGCCTAATCCCTTTCAATCTGAGAGGAGACCCGTGCCCAGCAGTGGGACAGTATATGGGTTGATGATGATGACGATGATTTCATCTTCTGTTTAACTCTTCGGGGAATAGAGATGTGACTGTAAACATACGCGTATATGTTTAAGTAATGCCTAGTTTTCAGCTCCATGTTAGTTGCGTCTTATACGAAATTTATCGCTTATACACGATTAAAATATAAAGTAGATACAGGTTACAATAAGTCAGTTAGTTCCCAAACAAATTTCAGCAATTCCTGGTCAAGAGAAAGTGTTCCAGACTGGATAAGAAACAGGAAGGGCATGTCTGCGGCCACAAATGTCAGCTCATCGTTCCCATAGCTGCGCGGGCGCATGCCGCAATCTGTTGAAAGTAGAATCAATTTGTTTTAGAAAGTAGATTGTTCTATAGCCTCGCCTTTTGCGAATGCTTTGCGAATTATTTTTATACTTGCTGTTTTAGAGAGGAAGGTTCCAGCTAGAAAAGTTTATTATATGATTTGTATTTTACTCTAGATCACTGTAAGGTTATCGACCTCTTGAATCACTAATTTGGTAGTCCAAATTAGTGATTGGAACAGATCTCATTCTTCATATAGGTATATTTTCTGTCCTTACACAACCTTATTCCTTATATACCATAAACCCGAGATGGTTTACGTTCATATGTCTGTGCCTCTCAGAATAAATTTTCTTTCTTTCTTTCTTCTTCTTTCATATAGTATGTAACATCTGCGTTTTTTTTTCGATTTCAGGGTAGTTCCCACAGTAAAAGTTGATTATACTGATGAGTACAACGACCTCATTGTTATCAGGTTTATTGTGTACAATATTTAAGTTTGTAACCTTTACAATGTACCCTATTTGAAATGTGTTATGAGTCTATTATATTATACTCTACATCTTTAATGAAGGGTATTGTGGCAAATGTCTATACCATAGTCGTATCATCTACGTCATCTACTAAAAATTTAGCAACTCTCTGGCGTATTCCCAGAGAATAGGTAAAAAGTTCATTGTTCAGTGGCTATGCCCGTTACAAAATTTCGATGACAGTGATGTAGATGTAGACGTATATTTATGATTATACACTTAAAAACCTGCGGTACGACCCTGAATATATTTACCAACGTCTGCTAAACACACTTTTAAAAAAGCAAACCGCATTCAAGTTAGTTATGACTTATGATAGATGGCTGGAATTTTACGGTGTGCACGCATGCGCAATTGAACTACGTAACACATGACGAAACGTCAAGACAGCGACGACAAAACGCTGTAACGAAATGCAAAGCGCTGCGGTGACTCACGCGCATAACTGCAAAGGCTTTATTGTTTTCTTTTTGTTAAGCTAACATCAACTTAGGTCGTATGTATTTAAATAAAAAAATATCACAATGTTTTTAAACATGATTTTTGGTATGTTATGTATGGTTATATTCAAAATATTTAATACTTAACCTTTTCATCATGATTCATACTTAACTCGGTTGACAAACTGTTAATTATGCATCAAAATAGTTACCGTCAAACTGGGTTAATAGGAATGCAGGGGTGAATTGAGACAAAACTTTGAAAGGGATTTTTAGCTTTCATTATTATAGTTTGTTGGTAAAAGGGACTCTAATATTGTTCCTAAATTATAATAAACCATTAGAAGACCTTTTTGTCATCAAAATATGATAATTAAAGCTGAAAATCCCTTTCAAAGTTTTGTCTCGATTCACCCCTGCGTTCCTATTCACCCCGTTTGACGGTACCTAAAGGGTAACTAAGTGACTTTTTTTTTAAACCAACCAGTAGTAAATGAATAAGTCTTATTATTTGAGGATAAATCGCAATTCCATGGAATCGATTCATATTTAGAATTCTTAGTATAGATCCTGGATACTATATATTTTTTTATAAAAAATGCATAACATACTTTCGCGCGTCTATTCCTTGAAGGGCTAAGAGGTGTACTAATGTACACACACAGTCACAGATCGATATGTTGAAATCCTATGTAATGCATGGTGAGACTATTGCTATTTAACCGGGCCAAAAATCCAAACTTCGGCACTACATAGAAAAACCGAAATATACCTACTGCCCAATCTGGGAATTGAAGCCTCTATTTTTTATGATTCATCGGAAGTGGCCATATTATCCCTGTAAGTCACACTAATACCCCTATTAATCTGCAATCAATCTTTTATTCCGACATAAACTTTTTATCTATTTAGGTAATTTATGGTACTGGAGTCCCAACAAAGATTGATTGACACGAAACCGTAGAATTATTCAAATTAGACCGCAATATAAGCAGAACAAAGAACGCATAGAGTCGTGTTCTACTTTTATCTCATAATCTTTTTGCAAATGTCGGCTTATCGGTGACATTATTACATACATTACTGTCAGTATGACCAAATCAAAACTAGATGGTAATTCGTCCAGATTTGTATCGTGTGAAGTAACTACTCAAATAACACTTGCATCACTTTACTACATAATTAAGTGTTTGTTTATGTACCGACATGTGGGTATGATGAGGTCACCGTGTTCGACTGAAGATCACATGGGACTCATTATGTTACAAGTTAATTGGCCATTGCGTAGTCAGAATCTGCGTACGTATTCTGTTGAAGGAAATATTGTTATAAAACTAGAGATAGATTCGTATTTTGAGTTAGTACTACCTATAGAGTAGTACCTATAGAGTAGGTAGGTACGCCTCTCATTCAATGAGTATAAACGTCCTTGAGATTGAGAAAAAGGTCCTTTTAAGGGTCGTTGAAATAAAACTAATTTAAGAGATGAAAATAAGCATTGTTTTAAGAAAAGGTTTTCTTAAAACACAATGGTTCCTGGTCAACAACTTGTCTGAAATAACTGTATGGACATTGTCAGTTGATTATGATTCGGATGACAACGAAGTCACTGCAACGCCTCGCGCCATTAATAGTTTTCTATGGTTACTTTGAAATGTCAATATTTTAGCATTCAATATATGATACAAGGATTAAGTTTAGTACCTAGTTGTTGAATAGGATATTATCTATATTTAAATGGTAGGTGCAGTAAATGCCTTGGTTTTACTAAACGTTTTCGAAATAAGACACAAGGATTAACTAGTTTTTGAATAGTATATTATATTTAAGTATGCACGAGCCCTTCCTACATCATTTATAATATGATTGGTTTTACTGTACATATACAGTAAAACCAACCAAGTCATAGGTCATAGCAAATACAAACTAACAAGATTAAACATTGCTTACATAAACTTGTTTGTAAACAACATTAAAATAACATTAGTACTTAGGTACATTTTCTTTCCCGCATTCCGATCTTTATCGATTTACCAACAAAACAAAAAAAAACTTGTTCCGCTCTAGTATTCAGTATTACTAAAAACTCAGTGAGCATTTTGTAAAAAAGTTTGTTAAATAATTCCGAAGTGTAATACCTATACTGTACAATACGTGCACTAGCTATTATGAGAGGCGACTCAGGCGACCTGTGCCGAACAGTGGTTCAGTAAATGAATTGATGATAATATGATGAGCTGATCGTGTCGTATATGACTTAAACAGGCGAAAGAAATTAATATAAAATTGTAAGAAGAAACT
The DNA here is from genome assembly GCA_964056405.1 of Acronicta alni. Classification (NCBI taxonomy): domain Eukaryota; kingdom Metazoa; phylum Arthropoda; class Insecta; order Lepidoptera; family Noctuidae; genus Acronicta; species Acronicta alni. The sequence goes on along the minus strand of OZ043918.1, from coordinate 5,037,731 downwards.
GAAGCAACTCCAACCTATTATTGTTCTTCTCAGTTGTTCCCGTGAAAGTGCAAGTTAGATCCCATATAATATACCTATAGGGTGGTTGATATATATATATAGTCGAAGGGTAATCATTTGGCTTTATTTCGTAAGAAGCAGCCATTCTTATGAGCGGAAAATTTCAACTTGTTTTTCTTCTTTCGCGCTAATGATTCTCAGTAGATAATGGTCAGATAGATAAGACTTAGGATTGTTCATGAAGAGTTTAAATAAAGGTTAGACATAATATTTTTTAATAATAATATTATCGATATACATAGAAATTAAATAATTTCACAGATTTCTCGTAATCAGTAAGTTATTAGTCTTTTGAAAACTTTACAGGATCTCTGACAAACTGACTATTTTCTATGAAATAATACGCTATAGGGACAGCGCTATCCCAGGCATCGGCCACTAGCGTGAAGGCAGATGTGTTGCTTTTTTAAGAAATAATACACTATAGGGACAACCCTATCCCTAGCATCCTTGTTACTGGTAACCAGGCCACATGTCGCGTGAAGTAGAATTAACGTTGATTAAACACAACGGTCTATGACAGAACAGGAACATAATAATTTATAATTATGAAATGCATATCTTCGTTGTGGGAGTAGCAGGTTTCTATTACCACTTGAAGGACCAAATAATGGTTAAATAAGTATGTGTGACGCCTAGTCGACTTCTATAGATTTGAATCTAAAATTAAAAAGTCAAGATCTAAGGTCAAAAAAAAAAGAAAATCGAAAAGGACCTGTAATTTATTTGAATAATCTGTCATTTATTTCTACGGGGTTTCCGAGATGATCTCATAAATTGCTTAGTGATCATGGGTTCTGGAAATGCATCCCAAATATGGGATGCATCCTACATGCATAGGATGATGCATGAATTTTGTTAAGTTGGAAAGTCATCTTTAGTTTGCACATCATGTTTGATTTCGAATGATCATTTAGGATCTATCACGTAAATCGTTATAGATCCTAAATGGTCAAAAGTTAAGTTTGTTAGTCAAAACTTATAATAAAACCGTGATAAAGTTCTTATATAATCGGTGGAAAATAACTATCAAAAAGTATTAAATAAAAAAGTTAATTTGAAGACCCATTATTGGGAAAATTGGATCCGGTTAAAAATGTTTAATGGGTCCCGACTGTTAAAGTCGCTATGTTCCTGACGGCTTGCTTTTTCGTTTCAGCCGGTTTTTTTATTCATTTACGTATTGCCATAGGACTCACGAAATTGTAACTTGGCTTTTGTATTCTTTAGTAGAAGACTATATAAGAACAAACAAATTATATCTATCTCCACAAATTACATTGTTAAGATAAGCTTGATATTGCTTGTGTCATTGTGAAAGAATTCGTTATTTAACCTTTGTAATGAATATTGTAGATTAATGTTAAATTTGTATAACTTTGTCTCGCCACTATCTTTATTATGACCTTTTTGGAGAATTATTGTTATCAGTAGAGTTTAATTTAGTTTGGTAATGTATCTTTAAGATTGAAGTAGGCAAAGTGCATCATCTATTCTAATGATGATACGTTTATAGGTACAAATTAATTATCTTTTTGTATTTTTTGGCATTTTCCATGCTAAGATATTAAAGTTAAACAAAGAAGTTACAAATTAATTATTAGGACGTTAAAGTTTAGAGACAGGACCACACTAGCGCGTTTTACTTACAACAGTAAAAAAAAAGGTTTTTTTCACTAAACTTTGTCTCTAAACTTTAACACTTTTGTCTCTAAAACCTAACAATTATGATAGATTAATCGATTAAAGAGTCTATACTCTATAATCGATTAATTTATCATAAGTATCATAAATATGAATTTCAAAATAAAACACGGATAACAATAATACCGGATTAAAACTCCCTATCTTATCTATTACACAATATTGTTCGATAGTGGATATAACAGCTGCTGGTCTTAATCAAATGCTCATCAAGGTACAGACGCCTGCTGGTCAAGCTATCCAAAACTGTCAAATTTTCCCAATTGAAAATGAGCCTTATTATATTGTGTTAAATTTGAAAATCTATTAAAGAAATTTGACAGATTGGGATAGCTTGATGTGCTGGCCTCTGTACTTAATTGAATTAAATTCGTGTGCAAGCAGCAATCAGGCTATATTCTCAATACGGGTTGTCGTAATGGGCGCAACGCCAATTTCTGGCGTACACACGGTGACACAACAAGCTATATAGTATGCGGTTTAGGCCGCCCGTATTCTGTTGTAATAACGGTGATATTTGTCGTGCAACTGTACAGCTTGGTGTGCTGCCGTATGTACACCAGTAGCATTGACGATTTCTATGAAAAATAAATTGATTGCTGAAGTATTCGGTAATAAAATGCAGCAAGAGTCCAGTCATTAGGGCGGTCTTAAGCTGTCTTAAGAATAAGCGACGCTGGGATGAACGACAGACACAAAAAACGAAATGTTTTTTTTTAATCAGTTATTGTCGCCCCCTAGGACTATGCACACGGAGGTCTTGCCCTTACCCCCAGCCCTGCTTCACATGCTGCTGCAGGGAGTTTATATATGTACATATAGTATTACCATACTATATAAAGCATTTGACTATAGTTTTTTCTGATGGAAAGAACAAACGGATTCTAAGATGGAGAACGTAATACAAGTAAATTGAATTTCGGGTTTTCGTTTCACATGCACACGATAGAACACACTTAAAGTTTTATGCTGATCTTATGCTGGTGGATCCTTAGATCCTAACACCAATAAAGATTAAGAGTTCAATTTATCAGCTTTTTAGGTACAGTCTGTGCAAAATAAATTTCCAATTTTAAGGTATACAATACATGTATAATGGGGAACAGTTTCTGAGGAAATTGAACGGAATATTTGTGAAATGCTAAAGCAGGGTTGATTCTTATTGTGTCCTGTCCTAACCCCGAAAACCCTTCAATGGGGTCAAATTGTACATAAAAGCATGAATTGACAAAGATTCTGCGAGCTTCAGAGAAAAATATTTATCATCTACGGGAAGAACAATCTCCGTCCTTTAAACTACAGCAAAGCCATAATTTTAAATGCCAACAAAAAAATCAATGTAAGTACAGTAATTTCGACTTCCTGAGCACTATACTTATACAATTTAAAATTTTAACTTACAATGTGGTAAAATATTCTCAAAACCGGTCCAGCCATCAGCCCAGTGTGTTGCTCGGTTCAAGGCCAGGTTCAGATCCATACAAAGAACATTAAAACGGAAACTGATCTATAATTAGCTCTCGAGTACTTGAAGCATGCACTCGAATCGAAGACCTAAATTGTCTTAAGGATTTTATATCTACGTTTAAAACGAAACAGACAACACAATCGGTCATTGATTTTTAAATGCTTATTCAAAACAGCTTTTCGGTACCTACCTATTGTTCTATCTTCAGTGAATTTTATAGGGTGGTGGCACAATAGCTACACAAATCATACGTTTTAATAGGCAATCATCTTCACAAAATTCATATATGGACACAAGAATTGACCTAATGTCATTTCTGAAGTACAAACGGGTCATCACTAGTTGACTTTTAAAATGACCGTTAATATTCTGTGTTTCGTAAATAGAACGAGTAGATTTTAAATTAATAAATCAAGAAGCGTTTTGCTGGCCAAACTTACACGCATGCAAGACATAGAAAGTAGCATTACATACGTAGAAAGTTCAGCCGTCAAAGAACGGTTTCTAATTAAAATATTAATTTAAAAACTTTAGAGATAAGTTATACTCCTTAGCCTAGTGATTGTAAGCTCCTATGATTGAGGCACTGGGTTCGATTCCCAGGTCAAGCAAAATTGTATTGGGTTTTTCTATGAAATTCTCAGTAATAGCTCGGAGTTCAACAATATGTTCGCCGTCGCCTATTACCAGGGACATCAAATAACGGCCAACTGTGGGCGTACATACACACCTCTGCCTAAACCTTTGAGGATATAACCGTGATGATATGATGGGTTTATTATAAGCCTTTTGTGTCATGTACTAAATTGTATTGCATTCGCTAAACAAGTACCAGCAATATAAACCACAAGTAACATGAAACTTTGGGTATGTGAACGTACCTAATATACCTACAATATTTTATATCTCACAGGTTCTGTATTACTTTAGTATACATTCAAATACATAAGTTATACATTCAAATGTAATAAAAGTCTTATAGAATTGTGACTACTATAAGTATTTTAGCGTTTTTATTTTCCCATCTCTATCCCTGATACAATCGCGTTGAAACGAATCATTTATTCAAACATTGATTTGTTTGTTATTACTTTGAAACTTGTTATTATTTCGTCTATAAAGAATAGTATGAATACAGAACTGTTAAAGGTATCGATTTTAAAACCCTATAAAGTTTTACAAGCGAGGGGAACGGTCATCGCCCTCGGCGACGCGCCACGATGCAAAAGTTTGCCAAAACGGGGCGCACGGGCACTCGCGTCCAGCATTGACAACTCAAGTTTTCAATGTCATTTTATTAGATTCCTTATGAGTGAGTCACTGACTTACCATTTTGGCTTCAAAACGAGGTCATGGAATCATGACACTGGAATTTATGGGACAGTAGACTCTAAATAAAAGCTTATGCTTACTCATCAAATTTTTATTATTTCGTCAAAATTCTTTTACGAAACCTATAAGTAGTGTTAGTAGGTACTGGTAACATATTTGAGAAGTCAGATTTCAGTTATGGATAGTTGAAGAGTGTAGACTGTTTTGAAAGCATAGTAAGCTTTATCCAAATAGAAATTCGCATATTGTGTGTGTCAGATATTGCACACTTAATTATATTTTAATCAGGTAGGTCTGTCAATGGATAACCTACGTCAAAAACCCATTAAATTAGCTCGCAGATATATTTTTTATAACATGCCATGGTATAAAATTATATTACCATAACAAATTCTTATGATAGTACGATGGTAATTTTGTCCTAATTCTAATGAATCGCTGTGTTAATTGACCTCGAGTTGAATGAAACCGATGTTGTAACAAGTGACAATCAACCACACGCTACCCGCGTTATCAAATTGTAACTAGCCTAAACATATGTTAGGATTACAATTAATATCGCTTCTTATTAAGATAAGAATTGGAGTTTTGAGCAATTAGCTCATGTCCGTTCATACGTACCTACTGATGTTTTATCTATTTGAAAAATACATAATATTATTTTATCTATGAAAAGTGGATTTGGATAATTCATCAATTCATTCATTCAACTTTTTGCCAGATTTGAGTATGGAATCATTTGCTAAAAACACACTCGTAGGTAAATGTGTAAACAAGCGCCTCTGCGGTCTCCGGTGTCCGTGGGGAAAATCAATACGCATTTCCATAAATCGTCGTGCTATGTCATTACAGACACAATCTTTGTTCCCACTTAGAATTTGATTCACACAATGCACTCCATACATGATACATTCTTTATAATTCCACTAAAATTATTATGACGCATAATAATTGCATTATATCGATCGGACTCACCGTCTAACATGCAGCGACGAGACGCTACATCATCCTCGTCAAAGTCCTCGACGCCTCCGGCCTTCTCCTTAGCTACATCCATGATTAATCACCCACTTGCACTCTCAACACTGTTTACATCACGCAAACTTTTGGGGCACAGTATTTATCACAGTAGGAAGCCATACCGAATTCGCGACTAACACCAGCTGATCGCGAGGATGTGTGGTGTCGCTTGGAGTCGCGCGGAAGCGCCTTAACGCGTTAGCCGTAAGCAAATAACTGGTTGTAATCGACCGGTCGACCGCCGTACATCGGTCGTTCAATGTCAGTATCGAATGGACAATCAATTATGCGACACTGTCGCGTAAAGACGAGTCGTGTCGCAAGTTAGCTGCCTCCGTGCCGCGTTGTCTGGTATTAGGCCGCACATGCGTAGTGTGAGGGTAAAGCAGAGGGCGCATGCGTGGACCGGTGACATGACGGTATCGACGAGCTATGGCTATGCCCTATGGCGACGGCAGGACGCCATGGCGGCGACTGGCCGGCGCGCTGCGCTCCCTCTCAAATGGAATATAATTAAGCAATTTACTTGCAGCATTGATGCGAACGCACTCAAGGTCTTCAACTTATTTTGTTTTATTTTCATATAAGATTCAATTAAAAGTTTAAATAAAATAGGCTCAGGTAAAATACACAAATACAGTAAAATAACTAGCCAGTAATTACCTACTTATGTATACTTATATAAGTAGGTAATAATTTTATTATTATTACGGAAGTTTAATAATAAGCATTAGGAAGGAAGTAATTTATTTATCTTATGAAATTATTTGAATAGCTAATTAAAAACGTCATAGAGCAATCGGCATAACATAGATCAAGACGAGGAATCTACCAAATATCACTTCCATCAGTGAATAAATCTTATAAACATTTTAATGAATTGCTAAGATATTAAAATTTAATAAAATTGTTTACAGGAGTAAACCTTGAAAACAGGACCGACCTTCTAGGTAAATATAATTATTATGTATCATCATCAATATGAATTAAGAATAAATTAAGTCATACTCAGTCTATGTTTATAATTTAAAATTTATTCCAAAAAAGTATACTCATAATTCCACAAAATTAATCGAATATAAATAATCTCATTCAACTTTTCTGTTAACCTCGCCGTCGTACAAACGCCTATGTAATTGCTAGCCAACAATGTAGCGAGAGTGTTATTGCTTAGCAAAATAAGCCAGGCGTTTAAGTATCGAGTCGAGTATAAATTATAATAAATAAATTAATTACGAATCACTTTTTAAAAGTTATGGTCATTTATAAATAAATAAAATATTGTAATAAAAAAACTACAAGTTCATAATGACTAATTGTTTGACATTGATAAAAACTGGTTGAACGGTTAGAATAACAAAACCTAACCCAAGTTAAAATGACAGTGACATCATTTTGGGGCTGGCCGAAGTTCATCGTTCTATCCGGTTAGTTAGCATCATCATCGTGAATATTAACAATGATGTAAGGCACGTTAGTAAGTGCACATCATTATTCTAAGCACAACTTTATATTTCACTCACCTTATTGGTAGATCGGTACGTTGCTCACAAATTATATAAGGAACCAAGCAGTTTATAGAATTGAATTGTCTACTTTATTATTAAATCGTATTTTTCGTTTATATTTATTATTTTCCGTTTGGTATATTTTGGGACGGGCCCGTGGATAAGTAATAACTACGCTGATCAACCGATCTGCAAGGTTAAGCTGCATTAACCGCGGTCAGTCTTTGGATAGGTGACCATTCTTTAGATGCCTTCGTGCCTCAAGAGCACATAAAGCCGTCAGTCCCTGTGGTTATACTAACACCTATGACAATCATCCGTAGTCAGAAGCCTAAACAACCTGACAACCAGTCTATCCTCAGGGTATCGGTATTAACCAGAAATTAGGTTACGGAGATCTGATGACAGTAATTTCGTGTAAAATACTGATATTCAGCCGCATCTGGTTAGACTGGAAGCCGACCACAACATAGTTGGGACAAGGCTTGAGAATTATGGTATTTTTCGTTTATGGATATTGGGTGAAATATAAATGTCAATTCATCAATTTTTGAAAAAAAAAAGAACTTGGTAGCTATAAGATGGGCAGAGATAGATTATGGTAGATACTCATCCGTCTTGATATGATAAATGATACTCCTTTTCATGAAAAAGTTGGGCATGTGTCCAACTATCGGGATATACTTAGAAATATTTTGTAAAAAATCATCTCTATTCTTCTGTCTGCGAAGAATAAAGATAATAATATACTGAATTATTCATGTTCATATCACATCAAAAACTCATTGCTTAATTTATTTTTTATCATCGTTAATGTTACGATAAACAGTCTTAAAATACAAAGGGTATATGTAATGGGTGAATTTCAACAAGAGATTTTTATGTATCATTTCGGTGGGATTTTTTGTTTTCAATGCTATCTACATATTTTTAGTGACAAATAAAACTGGCCTATTTTATAACATTGTGCGTGAGTGGACACCAAATATCATCATATCTTACATAAATATTTAAGGATTAATTTTTAAGAGTCCACTGAAATGAAAAGTGTCTACCGAAATGATAAAAAATACCACCGAAATGATAGACTGTGCACCGGAATGAAATAAACCCACCGAAATGCTTAATCTTCTTCTTCTTAATTTTGCTTAATCTTCGCCTTAAATTTTTAGAATCTTCTAGAAGTGTTTTCCGCTTTACGCGGGATTGAAATGGGATAATGAGTCGCGTAAGTGCCCTTTCTGAAACAGTATATAGGTCCAGAAAAGGACAACAACAAAAAAAAAAAACAGCCAAACCAGACCGACGGACTGGAAGTAGATTTCGTGTCGAACGATTGCAGGCTCTCTTTTCTCTTGGAGTTTTGTTTAATTACGTTGTCATATTGGTAATATAATGCACCTACAGTTTACTTTTAATGGTACCTATTTAATTTGGCGTGACGAGTAAACCAAATTGCATAGCATACGACCAATGAGGCGGATGATTGAAATTGTAAGATTATTTAGTTCTTTTATATAGTTTTTTTTATGCAGCCACTATACATTCACACCGTAACTAGATTCTGACGGAAATACGTAAGACACTATTGTTGTAAGTGTTGATACCATTATTTAGGTACATCGATCTAACTATAAATAAAAGAATCTGGGAACTTAACCGCATTTTATATTCAAATAGAACTACGTTGCGGTCCATAATGAAAAACCAATAAAACTAAATTACCTAATTATACACTTCCGGCCACACTGCATGCTTTAGATGCAATAAATGAGAAATCCAAATAAAATTACGACCAGATAATAGTTGTGTAACCATTTTGATAGCACACGACAATAAAATTAATAGTACGAAAGTGTGCAAAACGATTCGGAGCCTCCTACAACAAAGGTCCATTCACATTGAACAACAATGGTTACATTATTTTACGGCCGAGCAGCGAAAGCACTTGCGTAAGCGCATGTAAACGACGATTAAAATAATTAATGGTTAAACCTAATGACTTACATCACAGTGCGTCTTTGATCGCCCGTAACAATGCTGCTTAGTCGCTCTCATTAATAAAAATTGGCAATTAAGTCGTGCCTTTCAGAAGTTTTGATGACACATTGAAAGAAAGTAAGTATTGTAAGATTGTCAATAAGACACCTTTTACATGGTAATTTTTTTTTAACAGTCAATTAGTGTATATTTCTATGTTTATGTTTAATAAGTAGGTTTTTATTTTTTGGGACTACTTTATCCCGTAGGCGCTACGCGACTACGTCATCGTAGCCCGTAGCGCTCTAGCTACGAACATAATAGATCGCTTCTATTCTTTTTAGTCCAACATTAAGACATTGTATTGTCTAGTCTACATTGTGACACTCACAGCATCACTTATATGCCTAAAATACAATGCCTGGAGCGTAAGAGGCCATGATTATCAAAGTATGTTTCGGTGTGTCTTCTCAGAGGTCGTCAGATAGGAAATGCGGGAGCGCATATGGGCGAAGTTATATTTCAAAAATATCATTTCATTTCATCATTTCATTTCATTATATTGTTGTTTTACTCCAACGACTGATTTTTCAATTCAATTAGTAGAAGATAGCTTTTGTCACTTTTGAAGACAATTTCTCAGATATTGCATTTTTTAATAAGGTGCATTAAAAATATCAACCCTAATTTTAGATTAATCACAAGTCAAGTTATGTTTTTTTTATTCTCATTTTATTTAGAGGCTTTTACCTTACAAAGGTATGTCAGCCTCATCGTACCCTTAAGCGATTAGCTATACATACAAGTTATTATACTAAACCTATTGTGACACATCATCCGGAGAGGGAGATAGTGAAGCAGCTACCATTTTATATAATAGTTTTGCTTGGCATGAACTAGGCCTACATAATATTTTTATAAAGGCTCCGACATCATATTTATTTATTTTTAAGTCCCGCATCACCAACTCTCTCTCGGTCCGGTTCTTTTCACATTCCATCAGCAAGTGTTGGACATCTTCAATTTTACCACACACTTGGCAATCAGGTGAATTTAGTTTTTTCATTAGATGTCCAAACCTCCTAGATGGAAAAGTCAAGTTATGTTAATTTTATGGATGCGTAAGTATTTTCTGGAATACACATGGTTACATAGAAGTTTTATAAGGATGATTTTATTTAGGTAGGTTAAGTTTAGAGGCAGGGTCGTGAGGAATGTAATGAAGAACATAGAACAAGGAAATGAAAGAGCGGTTTTTAGTAGGTACGTGTCCAAATACCCTGCCACCTACCCTGGCGGCAAACGACCCAGGATATTTCCGCACCATAAAAAAATTTAAAATTGATACATCAGTTGAGTTTTAATTTATTTTAAGATTCGCAATCATATTGTATCTTTGACTCTGTGACCGTGGACATAATTAGCTTCCCAAAGATGGATAAAAAATGTTATTAAATTTTGATGTATCGCCATATTATATTTAGCTTGCGTATCGTCATATTATGTGTAGCTTGCGTACTGCTAAGATAACCACTGCAAGTCTTGCAGTGGAATCGTTGCATTACACGGTGGATAGCTTCAAGATGGGATCTCGTAGTTAATGGTGATGACGGTGTTCTGTACAAAGTAGCTACCATTCGCACGGTATGGGCTCAAGTACAATCAGTTACAGAAGTGTGAATATATGAAATATATTTTATTTTTTTATCACCAAATATTTGTCAAATACACAAACACACCCGGAACAGTTGATCCGGGACAATTGTTTGCATTACCTAGGTAAAGCATCTATTAACGAAGCTATTGCCATCAACCGGGCAGAAGCCGAGATGCTACTGAGAATTTTATAGAAAAACCCAATAACAATTTGCTCGACCTGGGAATCGAATTTACACGTGCGTATTTACTGACGATGCTGATTTCAACTAAGTAAGTATGTGAAGTGTTTGCGACAGTCCTTTTTTTACATAAAAGTGTAAGTAAAGATTTGCTAACACTATTATTATAATGTGTTTTTGTGTATCCCGTATGATAAAATATGATGATTATCCAATTTCTGAAGGCTCGCCGCTATTAAATGAGACTTAAAGCATATTTTGCCTAACCCTTTCGGTGAAAACAGGTATATAAATATTATGTTGACAATCGTTTCTATAACTAATTTCAGAGTTCATTGTCTTCAATACCGATAAAAATCTCTTTCTCCTAAGAATTAAAAGTTGCAATGATCCATCACTTGTGTAATTAACTGTACCTAGCAATGCAACACATCGCGTTCTATCTTCAAATCTGAATAATAAGTAGGTATGCTGTTTAGTTAGATAACAATACACAACATGGCGATGGTTTCTTTAAACGTCCATTCATTTTGTGTGCTGATAATTAACACCTTTAAATTATTTTACTGACTTACGTAATCTGGTGGGACTGGGAATGTAGGTACATCAAATCAAATGTACATTTGATTCTTGTATGTAGGTACGAACTGTACATAGGTACCTCTTTGGGGTCGAAACGCTGGGGCTGTGAAGAGGAAGTTTCAAGGAAATTTCAGGGAACCAGGTGAAATTTCTTTGATTGATTTTCAACTTTAATGCAAAATAATAAGGTTCATATTCAATTGGGAAAATTTGACAATTTTGGATAGCTTGACCTGCTGGCGTCTGTTTGTAATCAACATCACAATAGTTAGGAACTCAAATGAGAAAAAACTTCAAATTAAACCATTATGACCATTGACGACCTCTGTGGTCTAGCGGTTCGAGTCTAGACTGCTGAGCATGGGGTCGTGGGTTCGATTCCCACAGGACACAAATATTTGTGTGGATAAAACATGAGTATTTGTGTTTGTCTGGGTGTTTCTTATGTATTATAAGTATGTATTTACAAAAAAAAAAGTATATAAGTATTATATCCATTGTCTAGTACCCATAGTACAAGCTCTGCTTAGTTTGGGACTAGATGGTGTTGCGTAAAATGTCCCAAAAAATATGATATTACATATATTATTATATTATAAATTGTATGTAATTTTTTAAAATAATTTGTGGTAATTATTTTAAAAAATATTGAAGTTTTTTACCAGTCAATGGAGTGGTGCCCGCCCGCATTAGTACGATATGGATTCGTCGTAAAAAGCGTCACGTGCCTCTCGTCTTATGATTGTTCGGGGCACAACATAAAATATGTTATTGATTAGGTCAGGGCAATCAAAGTTATTATGAATCATCATGAAGCATCATGGTCTCATTCATAACAACTTTGATTGTAATATCAGGCGTCTTGACTGTAAAGTTGGAAGGTTAAACTTTCGTAATGACTGTTCATACGACTGAACTAGGTGATATACTGCATACGGATAACACAGATAAACTTAAAAATAGAAACTTTTTGTTGATATTTATCATGAAGGTTCAACACCTCCCTTTTAAAAGGGTTTCTGTAATAAACTTGACTACTTCTAGTTTTCCTAACATCCGGTTCAACTACAACATTTGAACTCTGAGTTGAAACCTTATCCTTATCAATACAATCCTCAGGATATTCAAAATCACAATTAAGTATACAGTAGCATATATAATCACAAATAAAAAAATAAAAATAAAATACAACGATTATACTGCAAAACATCAATAGATATAGCATTTGTGCACATCGATAAATTATTAAAAGAATAATTTGGTAGGTCAATTAAAAGAATACTGGAATCCCATGTTTCGCAATTGAATAAGCGATCACTGTTATTTTTTTATATCTCCGACGTGACATGAAAACCTAGCTCACGCCTCACAGCATGATTCAATAGATCAAGATGAACGATAAGATGCGGTTGGCGATTGTTATATATATTTTTTCGTCCGTCGCGTGCCGACGCGTGCAATAAGAAAATAGCTATTGTCACACTTAATGCTCAGGCTTAGAAGAAACTAAATTTGTTTAGTAGTTAAAGTAAGTGTTGAGAATCAATTGTGAATTTTTGTGTGATTCTTGTTTAATATTTTTTATTCAACCAACTGCAAAAGGAAGATGTCGATGCGGTTTTATACAGCCTTTAATATCTTTGTAAAGCTGGGTTTCGTTATAAAATCAGAATATTATGCTGCGCTTGAAGTCCTCAACTATGGATGTACTTTAGTAGGTACTCTGCCTAATCCTTCGGAGAATGCGGGCGTGTTGATAATTTAATTATTCTAAAAATAAAGAGTACTTTTGTATTCATTTTACTTATTGTTCATGCGACGTACGCAAGTACAGTGTTGATTCCAGGATCTTGGATGACGCTATGTTGCTTGCCACGCGGAAAAATAAAAATATTCTTTTTGTATTTTTTTTTGCATTTTCTGTTATCCATTATAGAGTAAATAGATCCACCACTAGATCTAATCTGATTCATTACACCAAATCAGATCTGGTGTATGGTAATTGTCATACATTATGTATACATAATGTATGACAATTACCATACACCATACAATGACATTTATGAACGCTCGATTTGTCGGAAGCTTATGTCATTTCCATACATTTTGTTTCTATTTGAACGTTAGATTGCAATTTGTCTTACAGGCCTACTTATTATATCCTATACATTTGATATTCTCAAATCAAACCTTTCAAATTGTTACCTACTATTTAATTGTTTTTGGTTTTTAATTACGTCATTTTCAAAGGATGTTGGCAGGTTGTGTGTCAACTTAATGAGTATCTTACGTAATATTATTACTTTTATTGTACCTTATAGGTAGAACCTATTTCCTGTAATGTAATTCGTATTTTCTTTACTTGCAGCTTACATTCGCTTCGTTAATAATTTATTATCGTGCTAACAATAAGATAAAGTCACGCACATATTTCCTAGGTTTTGTTCTGGGTTCCTAGGAGATCTAGAAACTTGTCACCTGGCTAACATTTCAAACATTTCCGGAGAAACTTAGTGAGCATTACGCTACCTATACTTAATTACGTCATCCATTTTACGTAGGTATAATTATAGGTAGGTATTTAACTATATTGTATATAACAATCTATAAGGTGTAACATATTTGTTACACCTTATAGATTGTTATATGATGATGAGTGTAAAGAATATAGGGGTATGTCTATTTTATCCGCATGTCATGTTAATAATGTACAAAGTTATACATAATTTACCAATACGCTTGTATCCCGGAAAGTGGAAAGGTGTAGAGAGTGCAAAGAAGTCCCCGAAAGTGCAAAGAGATATACACCTACAATTTGCCTCGTATTACTTGGGAACTAAAAAATAGGCCCCAAGTAATAGGGGGCGAACTCGCACAAATCAAGATTTTTTTGAGCTTGCGACTGGTCGAATGTATCAGTTAGTAAGTAGGTACCTAATACGCGACCAAATCAGAAATGAGGAGATCCGTAGAAGAACGAAAGTTGCGGACAGCTGAAAAGCTTAACAAGCATAAGTGGCATAGGGCGGGGCACATAACTCGTAGAATTGATGGGCGCTGGGGCAAAAGGGACTCGAGTGAAGACCAGTAGACCACCCACTGGAAAATGAAGCGGAGGACGACCTCCAAACGAGATAGACGGACCACCCGTAAAGGTCGCTGGAAATTGTTGGATACAGATTGCATGTAACCGGTCCTCGTGGAAGTTTATGGGGGAGGTCTTTGTTCAGCAGTGGATTTCTTGTGGTTGATATGAAGATGATGATTCTACGTTTTACTCAGAAATAGGGTTGCGCAAGTCTGATGGCAGTGACTACCTACGTGTAATAACTGATATTCAGCCGCATCTGGTTAGACTGGAAGCCGACCACAGTTGGGAAAAGGGTCGGATGAAGAGGAACAAGAAGAAAATAATGATACGACCTCTGTGGTCTAGCGGTTCGAGTGCCGGACTGCTGATCATAGGGTTGTGGGTTCGATTCCCACAGGACACAAATATTTGTGTGGGTAAAACATGAGTATTTGTGTTTGTCTGGGTGTTTCTTATGTATTATAAGTATGTATTTACAAAAAAAAGTATATAAGTATTATATCCATTGTCTAGTACCCATAGTACAAGCTCTGCTTAGTTTGGGACTAGATGGTGTTGTGTAAAATTTCCCAAAAATATTATTATTATATATTATTATACGTTTTAGCGTTTAGTTTTAGAACTTGTAGAACAGAAGTAGATCATTTACTTATGTACTATAACCCTCTTTTGGTTTATTGATTTCTGACACTTCCGCGAATATTATACATTGAAATAAAACTACTTTTTACGAGTCTACCCGTGACCATGGACGCTGTAAAGGGTCCGAAACGTCGGGATTAATAATATCAATGATAAAATCCGAGTAGTTCTACCCCTTTTGGTTTGTTATACCCATTACAAATCATAAACAATGTAATAACTAAATTATATATTATTACAACATGTTTTACACAAGAATTCATCAATCAACAAGGAATAAGGTCAAGTAAGTAATCAGTTACTTATACTTATATAATGGCACTTGTAAAACTTTGGCCAGTAATGACAGGAAATTGTGTTTATGCAAAACATAAATAATAATCAGCTACGTAGATTGTTATAATTATCTTATGTGTTAGGAATTTGTCGTAGGTAGGTGCTTATTTCAAAGACGGATGCTATAAGTTTTAAGGAGATATATAACAGTGAAGAGAGGTAGGGCATAGTGTGAGTAATTCCATTCAAATTGGAGCTGCCCGACTGGGGAAGTACCTCCGTCTTGCAAAAAATCTAGGTAGAATAACACTGCTTTGAGCTGTGTTGTATTCCTTACGGTGGGTGACCAAGGTTGCCAGTGCTCCGCGAAGAAATGTTGGGATGGCAGTGGGGGGACTTTTGATACCCCTGGTGTTGCAAGCGTCTGAAGGCTACGGTAACCGCTTACCATCAGATGGACCGTATGCTTGTTTGCCATTTTAGAGGAATAAAAAAAAACAACACACCGTGCCTTGTTGCCAAACCTGCTTATACGAGTAACTGTTGCATTTATTAGCCTATATATAAACCGTTACACTTGGTAAGTATTGTGTCTGTAACTTACCGTAAAAAAACTGTTTCCAAAAACAGTGTTAAAATATCTTATTACGGTACAGTAGACGTATGTATCCTGGCACAAATATTTTTAGCTGTCTGGGAAATAGGTACCTACTATTATAGTCATAAGTGATTCACAATGCTATGCTATGCTTCTTTTTTATATATATCTATTGGTAATGTAACATTTCATGATACCTCCGACTGTAGGTTTCTCACTTCTTTTAACTTAAATATTACTTATGTAACGTAGGACCCGTTATACAGTAATGCTATTACTGAGAAGATGTTAAAGTAACCGACGCGACGTATTCCGAGAAAAACCAGGAAAGCTGTCAAGAACTACAATCAAGTAAGTGGATAGTTCGTTCCGTTTGTGGCTAAGATACAACGTTTCTATAAATTGCTTTTAATTTAATAGGGAAGTCATATTTATTAGCAAGAAAGAAATAAACTTTATACATTCTAGTATTTTATTTTCATTTTTCACAGCATTTTATTGTATAGTAATACATACCGAGTAGTACAGAGGCCAGCATATTAAGCTACCCCAATCTGTCAAATTTCTTTGATAGATTTTAAACTTTAATACAAAACAAGAAGGTTCATGTTCAATTGGGAAAATTTTACAGTTTTGGACAGCTTGACGTGCTGGCGTCTGAACATCAATAATTGACGTATATATTGCTGTTCTCAGAAAATTCAAACATGACATGATTAAATTCGAATATGACGTAATTTAGAGTGTGAGTGAAATTAAAGGCAAGCGGTTTTATATTAACGCTATCTTAGTTACAATTTCGAAAGCCTAAACCTGAAGACAAGGATAAGCAACATTAAATCTCTTCGGAATCAGCAAATTTTAGTTTTAACTAAGTAATAGGTACAAAAGTGTAAAAAGCAATGATAGCCTAATGGACTACCAAGTTGTAGGTCTCGAGTTCGAATCCAAGGCACGCACTTCTGACTTTTCGAAATGATGTGCGTCTTAATAATTATTAAGTACTCGCTTAAAGGTGAAGGAGAAAACATTGTGAGGAAACCTGCATGCCTTAGAGATTTTCTCGACGGCGTGTGAAGTCTGCCAATCCGCACTAGGCCAGCGTGGTGGACTATAGCCTAATCCGAGGAGCCCCGTGCCTAACAGTGAGACAGTGTATGGGCACTGTCCATAGGGTGATGAAAAATGTAATGATAGGTACAATATCTTTTTTTTAATCCTACCTAGATATCAAAGTAACGTATAGCGTAACTTGCAACCATTTTGTCTCTTGAGTTTGTTCACATATTATGACGAAAAACTTTGTCTCTACATTCCTCTAATAGATACATGTGTAAATCATATGACGAATGATTCAACCGGCTTGATGTCACAACTTGCTAAGATTTATTATAAGTAGATACTTTCACAGCAAAGTTGCGAGTTAAATGAACTGAAATTGATAGCTCGACGTAAAACAGTCTTTACTTGTAATAGGCACATGGCACACAAACATAATTGATAACACATAGTCTCTTATTAAATTTTGTTTGATTTCTCGAATTTTTTGTACAGTGAACAAAAGAGGTATTATTCAGACCGCGATTGAAGTCTGCGTCTTTACACAGATTACGATAAAAATAATTACGCGCCAAAGCGTTTATGTAGCAGTTTACAATAACTGCGTTTTGAGTTGACACAGGAACTCGAGCTACTTACCTCAATTTCTTTGATAGATTTTCAAATTTAACACAAAATGATAAGATCCATATTCAATTGGGAGAATTTGACAGTTTTGGATAGCTTGCAACAACAAATTGAAAGTATGACAGTTATTCGATTAGTTTGATATTGTAATTTCTTTTAATTAATGTAATTATTGTAAAAGCTATGATAGCCTAGTGATATGACCATTGTACTGCCAAGTCAAAGATCTCGTATTAATAATTAATTATCACTGGCTTAACCGGTGAAGGAAAATATCGTGAGGAAACCTGCATGCCTTAGAGATTTTTTCGACAGTGTGTGAAGTCTGCCAGCTCGCATTAGGCCAGCGTGGTACACTGCAGAAGACCATGCTGAGAGGGATTAAGCTATCCCCTCATTCTAAGAGGAGATCTGTGCTCAGCAATAGGACATTATATGGGTTGATGATGAATGACTGTGTCCCGTTAATATTGTTACTAACGAGCATTAATTTTGCATGCTGAATTAACCTCTTAATCACTTTTTTTTAGATTATTGAAATAATATAGATGTAATTAAGATTAAGTGTAAAAATAAGGCGATGTCTATGGCTATTAGGTAGTATAACTTTAAATGTATAAAAGAGCAGAACGCCTACAAACTGCTTAGTAGTATGGTGATGAAAAGTTTGTGACTATGTATTACTTATCTATGATAAAATAAATAAATAAAAAAAGTAGGCGGAATATTTATTTATTTATTTATTTTTAAATATTCCGCCTACTTTTTTTATTTATTTATTTTATCATAGATAAGTAATACATAGTCACAAACTTTTCATCACCATACTACTAAGCAGTTATGAAGAACATATTGTTATTATTATAAGATCTTGTACAGTACCATATTTCAGACGGATAAATTATTATTATTAATAATACTTATAGGTCAGCACCGGTGAAAATATGGGGACAAAGTAATTTAAACTTTCGTCTTCGTGGTGGCTTCGTCTCATCGCGTAGGCGGTCGCTTGACATGACATGACGTGACTTACGATTTATTGCACACATAGCAGGAAAACTCACAGTTTGTTTGGTTACAATAATTAAAATAAGTACTATTAAATACTGTAGGTAATACAGAGGTTGTAATGCAACGCGATTGCAGCGCCACCTACCGGGTCCAATTGTGAGTCTAAAGCGTCAAATACTCAAAAAATATAACCAAAATCGGTTCAGCCGTTTTTGAGTTTGAGTAGAGAAATGTTTTTTTTTAAAGTTGCACCAAACTTAGATTTCCTCCTGTTTAGGTCGTTAATTGCCTCATTAGTCTACTTGTAGTAATCCCGACTGCTACACTAGAGGTCCCGGTTATGTATATCCCGTTCGAGAATCGAAGTCACAACACGTGGCGCAAAACTGATTCCAACTGATCTTTTGAATTCAGTTCAAAAGTGTAAAACGTGCTGTCACGAAATGCCAAATGTTTCCAAACATTTTATATATCTATATTATTTAATGATTGATATCGATCATATATCATAGCTCTATTACCTACTCGAAGTTGCCGTAATCGATACTGTTGAATAACCTCCTGCCGAATAAATGGCTATAAAAATCGAATAATAATTACAATCACTATCAAAATAATATATGTTATTGTCATTAGATTGTAACAGTTTCTTCCTGTAAGATAACAAAAGGATGTTACGAGTAGCCTATTACAAAACATAAACAGGTTTCACAAAGAAAGTCGGTGATTAAGCCCAAATATTATCACCACGGGCTATATTGTAATAAATGTCGGATATTTTATCAATCACAACCCACATCTAAAACATTACCAGGAGGCATAGCAATTAGATCGATACACCTCCGACAATCGATTACGAAGCTCATACATAACTAAATCGATCCTTCGTGACTCGATTGTTTCTGTTTGTTTAAGACGTCATTCGATTGAATGGGCTGTCGTTATGTGAATAAATTTAGTACTGTTCATATTACTAATAATATAAATTATATTTAGTGCTATTCATATTACGGTTATTTGAACATGTGAAAATGTTTTTTAAGAGTACTTTTTGCATATCTACGCTTTCGCGTTTACAGCGAAATGTTACCTACTTTCCATGTTAATTCTTGATGATTCTTCCATTGATTCATGAGATGCGGAGGTAATTACAATCTAATTTCAACTTTATCGGTCGCGTGTTCAATTCCCTGATAGAGCAAATACATGGATGGTATCGATTTCGTACAATGTGGGATTTGTGTCTATCGTTCTACCTACTATTTATTTTCTTAGACATTACTGTCCCGCTGTTGGGCAAAGGCCACCAGGTCCTTCCAGGTACTCTTTTCTTTACTTATTACGGGAGAAATTAAAAAGAATAATTATTTTTAAAAATGTAGATACTGAAGGTTAACAGGGAGGTAGGTCGCTTGTTAAGCAGTTCTATGCAGGCAGTATATATGTATAAACAGGTGAACAATTAATTAAGTAAGTGATTATTTCCTCTAACTATGAACGCTTAATCAGTCAGTTGATCAACAGACATTGAATAGACTCACGATTTACGGCAAGATAATGCATTATGTTTTCAATTTCCTAATGTTTTTTTTATAATAGAATGCATTTTTAAAATACCTATAGTATTTCCTTTTTGTTAATAGATATTATGAAACGATCCTATATAATATGTAATAATAAACATATAAAACCTTGCGCATTATGATGATATAAGTTTTTGATTTATATTCATATAGTACCATTTTATTAAAAATATTCTGATAGCATTCATTATAGTCGTAACATAACAAGTGGTAAATGTATTACAATAAATCCACCTCACAATAATCGAGCACGAGCTAAATCGATTTAAATGCCACTGATTAATCAGGTTGCATCGATTATGGCGAGAGCACAATAAATATGAATATCGATCGTACTCGCATGCAATAAATAATCGATTACGTAAACTGTGTCACCTGTCGCAAAGCGGGCGGCGACCTCACTATGATATAACGGACGCAACCCATGAAAAGTAACTGGCAGTTAATTTAACAGGAAACGTAATTGGATACAGGCATGCGGATAAATGCTGCAGTTAAAACACATCTGCTTTAGTACGTAATTTGAAAGGAAGAGTTTGTATGTCAATTTTAACGTCTATGATATAAAAGTTGGAACTCGTTATTGTCAAACTTTTTAAGGTTTGCAAGCAGAAAGGAGGTTCAATTATTTTACTTTTTTGCATTTATTAGTTTTTTTTTTAGAATTGGAAACTGTCGTATAACAGCTATAATACAACAACTGGGCTTCATGAAAACATTATACCTACATAGAGTGCCAGTGTGTGAAATTGATTCTAAATCGCCCAAAAGCTTAAGGAACTTGCGCTTTTTGACCCGGATAGTAATGTAGTCCGGATAGTAGTAGGCAAATTGTTTTTGATTGCGAATTGCACTGAATTGGATATAATGACGTAAAAATGTTTTTTCTTTTTATAATTAATATAAAAGAGAAAGTTTATGGGGTCTTCTTTACAACTGTTAGGTTGATTCACATAATTTGTTTCGCATCAAGTGATTAGCGTTATATTTTATACGGATGTAAAGTAACTGCATTTTAAAAACCGATTTATCATACGGAACCGGTATTTTGTTAATATTTCACGGGCAATCGTGTCAAAGTTCATGCAAGTCATCAAGATGGACGCCTATAGCAATTCAATGTTACCGACAAACCCAGAATTCGAATGAACCCGCGTTAATATTGCCATTATTAAGGCCAGCTTATTAATTTACAAATTGCACCTGTCAAATGCATTTTATGAAGATAGCATACTTTCTTTGAACAAAAAGTTCTTAATTGAGTTGGAGAAATTACGACGAGATTCTTTTTAAAGGCTTGCCCGTTCGTTGCTTGGCATGTCTTCACCGTACAGGACTTTTTGCGAACTATTAACTTACGTCATTAACCCGGTTCCATTTGCCATATTAAATATCAATTAAACTGTTGCGGAAGTCGCACGCGACGATTCGTAATCATAGATTACCGTTCCTTTGCTGTATCATGCGCGTGAGTTAAACGTTGGTGTAATTATTACGCCATTATAGGTTTTTTTAATTCATCAGTCAAATTATTGATGACAACACGTAATTGAGCGCTTAGTAATTGAAACCTTTGTGACCGTGAGAAGCAATCCAAAATTTCCTCTATGCACGCTGAGAAGCAACGCGCGTTGTGACGTCAACAAAACAACAAAACGCAGCACGTTTGGTAGTTGGATCTAATGATCCACCTTGGCTTAGGGCTCGTGACTAAGTTAAAACTACGCTGATCAACCGATCTGCAAGGTTAAGCCGCAGCAGCAGCGGTCAGTTTGTAGATGGGTGACCCTCCATGCCTCGTAGAGCACGTAAAGCCGTTGGTCCTGGTTTTCATGCGAACACCTATGATAATCATTGGTGGTAGTCAGAAGCTCAAAAGACCTGACAACCAGTCTCCTCAGAACATCGGCATTACTCAGAAATTGGGTTGCGGAGGTCTGATGGATCGCTTCGTGTAAAGTACTGATATTCAGCCGCATCTGGTTAGAATAATTGGTTCGACCTTCGAGAGGATCACGGTTTCTTAAAAACACTTGGAGCCTTTCTTTGTCTACAAGATTGTAGCCCCAGAATGAGTAATTCTGACACACTTACGAGTAAATTCTTTACGCTTAAAGTTCATAGAAAACTCTGACCATATCATATGCGCATACGTGGAAATGCTTCTTCATGTCCCCATGAAGAAGCATTTCCACGTACGCGAACACAATAGTCTCGCTACTGTTCCAGCGACAATGGCCGCTTCAATGGACGCTTGTCCGAAGAATGAAGAGATGAAAGTTGAAGTGTGTCCATCATTTCCCATTGTGTACAGACACCAGGTAATAGGGTCAAGTGTAAAATGCAAGATGGTGTACATGCATGTTGTACTTGGAATATAGTAACACTAGCGACCCGCTCCAGCGTCGCACGGATGCAATGTACTAATACCATGAATACCTTCTGAAAACTGCATTAAAATCTGTTGAGTAGTTTAAAGGATCTCAGCGTACAGAGGGACAGACAGAGGAAAGCGACTTTGTTTTATATCATGTATGGATATGGATGATCAGCATTTTCGTGGCATTGCACATAGGTCAAGTTTTTCAAGTCCTAGATACCTTTACTAAAATATAGATTTACTCATGTTTGTTATCAATTTGTCTGCACCTACTTCTTCTTCATATAGTGTCAATGGTTAAAGAATTTGCGAGTAATTTAAGGTCATCTCAATAGCGTTAGGCATGGCTGCATAGAGAGCGTCCACCTTATAGATATTTATTTTTAAGCCTCGCGAAGTAGTCTCATATAAATTCTTTTGTTTTTGTTTGAACTCCAACTACACTTCGAATATTTTACCGACATGTAACCGATAGTGTGATTTAGTACATCAATGTGATTTAGTACAAGTCAAAGGAAAAAAGAAACATCGGAATCGGTTCACAATTGAAGAATACAAATAAAACAAACAAGAGTTCTTTTAAAATATTGCAGTCTCGACGAACTTCGTTCTGTCCAAATAAAACCGTACAAAATTCTCATATATTTTTTTATATTAGAATTTAGTACGACTTATTTGCACTTCCAGTTTTTCTCGAATTTTCCAAGTTTCTGGACAAAATTTTAATTTTTTCTTTATTAAAATGTTATTGGGACTATTACGAATATAAAAAAAACAAATAGCCAAATCGGTCCAGATGTTTTCGAGTGATGTCATGATGTGCTTACAAAAACAGCATTTATTTTTTTATTTATACAGATGAATATTTATTTTGCATCGTAAGCATAAAACAATGGGGAAGTAAAGCAGCCTACATTATAATTATTAATTAGAGTGAAACCTAACATCGTGACCATAAATCTAAAAAGGAATTAACTACAATACAGCAGCTTAGAAGAGTCGACTTGTAAATGGTAAAATACCACATCCTATTGCGTTCTAATTGTATATTCAATGAACATTCCTGATTATTATTTATTACTTCATGTGCGAACATTGGTTTGAGTTAGCTTAATAATTTATTCTCGAGAACATATTTTTAACTAAATGGTCGCCTTTGACTAATATTCTGGCCGCATTTGCCACAACGCAATTGCCCTTACCAATATAAATTAGGTTTCCCTTCAGCGCTCATCATCAACCCATATATTGTTCCACTGCTGGGCACGGGTCTCCTCTCACATTGAGAGGGATTAGGCTATATTCAACCACGCTGGCCTGGTATGGTGCGGGTTGGCACTGTTTTTCCAATAAAATTATTTAGTTAATTTTTTTGAATCCTACTAATATTATAAATGCGAAAGTAATTATGTCATGTCTAAACCACTCAACCTTGATGAAATTTGGTACAGATATAGATTAGACCTTGGAGAAGGACATAGGTTACATTTTGTCTCAAAAATTCAGGATGCGAGTGAAACCCGGGGCAAAAGCTAGTCTGGAATAAATTAACAACACTTTCCGTTACAAATCTTGAGCAGACTTGACATGGAATGTTATGTAAATCATCACTTGTAAAAAAATCAAAATCAGTAGGTAAGTGAACAATAAAACAATGTTTGCTTTGTAAAGCTATCACGTCCATTCATGTTTTGATTTATTTTGACTTAATTGCCATTGACTGGTACACTCTGTAACTGAAGTGCGCATTCAGTGCAATGATGCAAATAGTGATGCAACCAATCATCTAAAATTAGGAAGGGAAATGTTGCGTAATAAATGTAGACACGGAATAAAGCAAGGATGGTATTATGCACTCTTGTTCTTGTTTGGTCATGAAAAAAAAAGCTGTCATTATGTCTTTTTAGGCCCTTGTACGGTAGTGGAACTTTTTGCGTAACCGACCAGTTGCAAAGGGAAAAATATTCCGTCCAACTAGTCAAGATTTTATAAAATGTTAAGATTTAATTATCTTTAGGTTTTTATCGGCACCATTCATTGAATTACATCAACATTTTATACGACAAAGCATTATTTAATATAATAGCAAATGGGCTTTTGTAAATGGCCTGGGAAAAAATAATATAAAACGTGTAGGAAATAAGTTACGCGTAAATTTCCTGCGTAATATAAATTTACTGTAATGATTTTAAGAGGCCAGTAATCTATTCACTTACGTAGTACACTTGAATGGCTTTCAAATGGCGATAAATGATGACTTTCAAATTTCAATTTGAAGGAAATGGCGCAGTGTCTGATTCCCACAAGGATTCAATATTTGTATGGTTTACAGATTGTTGAGCAAACATGTAGGCGAAAATCCTAGTGTGGAGCAATTAAAAAACAAAACGTTTCGCTTAGTCATATGTGCGATCATAATTGACGCTTCAAGAGCATAGTTTACGTTTTTATTTCACGACCCAGATTTTTAATAAGTCCAATTACATTTTTAAAGTTCATATTATTATCTTTTCGCCAAGGAAGAGACTGCAAAATTATCTTAATAAAATAAAGTGACTATAAGCAGCTTTCACAACAATTTCTACTGCTTGTTCTGTTTACCCCTTATGGATGAAAGCTTGAACGACATGCGCACATCAAGATAATGGACGTTTTATTTGCCAATGAAACTGAAAGTATATTAAGAGCAAAACGAGGTGCAGAATTAAAACTAAAAGGTTTCAAGATAGAAGCCAGCACATCAAGCTACCCCAATCTGTAAAATTACTTTGATGGATTTTAAACTTTAATATAAAATAATTAAATCACATTTGTATTTATAAAATGACGTTGTACACTTTAGATTGTGAAGACACTCTTGTCCAGTAGGGTAACCAAATTGATTGATCATTATGAACGTTTGTTTAATTAGACAATAAAAAATCAAGAAGATGTGTGACTTGTATTGAATAATATCATCCATTGCAGCAGTTGATAGGCCAACGTGATCACAAACGATACGTAAGATGGATATAAATGGTTGAGCTACATGATGTTTTTAAAGGATCTATTTACATAAATAAATACCATTTATAACTAATTAAAGAAATAGGAACCTACTCATAAAACATTTCTCACATCCATCTCATGTACTCCCCGACACTCTGACAGCTCTACAAATCCGAAGTTAAAGTTCAAACCGAGGAACACAGATTACATTTGAAACAACTAAACAAGACGGAAGGCGGTGCAAGACGTACTCGCTGATAAGCTGTACGTGATCACCCGGAGCCCAGGAAGGAAAGCAACCAGAGCAAAAACTAGGAAATTGATTCGCGATCGTGCCATGAATCAGCTGAGGGCACCGCGTTGAACTCTGGTGATAAGAGGTTTAATAGCCCCGCTTTGAATGCTGTAATATTTGTTATGTATTATTATGACTATTGAACGATACTAGCTGGGTTATAAAGGCCGTTCTAAATATGAATTAACCCCATAGGAATTGAAATAAAACTACTTTTTACGGATGTTATCGCGTATATTATTAATCCCGACGTTTCGGACCCTTTACAGCGTCCATGGTCACGGGTAGACTGTAAAGGGTCCGAAACGTCGGGATTAATAATATACGCGATAAAATCCGTAAAAAGTAGTTTTATTTCAATGTATAATATTCGCGTAAATGTCAGAAATCAATACCCATAGGAATTGTTAATTTACCCACCTATATCACCCTAACCCTTTGAGGAAATAGACTTACAAACAGTAAACGATATCTGCCATATGACAAAGATTTTGTAATAAATTGTCACACTAAATGTCAAAACGCAGATGTCATTCACATCACCTTTTGACTGTACATTGAATTTATTGACAACAAAACTAAACATATGTTTCCGATGAAATAGTGTTTACATTCCACTGCCAAATCATACAAATTATAGCGCTCAACTCATAAAAGCTATAATAATGTAAATTTAAGCACTCATTATTATAAAATCAAATATAAATAAGTGAATGAATTCCCTCATCCAAAATTTATAATAATTTCTATTTCTGAACACTGATTTGAAAGCTAAGATCTCAAACATGAGACATTGGACAGCGTTGTAATGTTTCAGCGCAGAAACAGCGATGAAGGGTCTGATCAGCGCGCGCGCAGCTTTCCACGTCCCTCGGATATCTGTCCTTCTAGACATAACAAGATAAATCGACTTACATTTGAAAGGTAAGCAATTTGTATAGTTGTCTCTAGCTTGCGTGAAAGCGAAATCAGTTGTTGAACGTTTATGTATAATGTGGGTAGGTATGAAGTAAATGTCCTCTGGGTATGCGGAATAAACTGGATGCTTAGTGTGGGAGGCAAAATGTTCCGGATTGTTAGATATATTGTAAGAGACGTACGAACTTACACAAATATATTAGGAAAATGTACACTTGAACTTTAAGTAGAGTAGGTATACAATTTATTTGAGTTCACTTTCCTATAACACACACATATCTTAAAGGAAGTCCAATAAGGTTTGTACAGAAAGGCCTTACTATTTATGTAACGAGGTTTGAATGTCAATTTAAGTTTTACGGTCCCTCTTAAAATATTTCCATGCTATTATTATACGAACAAGTAAAAGGCTCCACTTTCAGTGAAAGCTTAATTTCAAAATGCATTTATTCATTTGTTTAGTATTAATAAATGCTACCGTAATTTTACCTTTGTGCCGTGGGTCTTAAATCTTATTTAACGACCCACGGTTTCAGATTTAAATACTCCTTTCTAACGTGATTTAATTCCATGATCCTCCCAACTTTCCCCACCTACCGCACTTGTTAACAATCGAGGGCTTCGCCCAGGGATCGGTCACGAGCGACTGAGTAGACGCCATAGAGATGCCTCAACGACGGGAATCGAGTGATAATCGATTCGATACACTCGGGATAATTCCAGTCTCGGCACTAGCTTTGATCTTGGAACGTGAATGTCTATGGTGCCATTAAGTTGGTAAGTACGTCTACAGGTATTTGAAGGAATATGCCATTATAACGCGCGTGCATGGGTACGCGAGTTGAAGCCTTGAAACTTAAGTATTGCAGCTTTCGTTGCGAGATAATCAGGCCAACGCTCCGAACCTGATCGGGCTTAGGAATTGCCTTATTGACGTGAATTGAAAACATTAACGTTGACATGTAGTGTTCGCATTACCAGTGAAATACGAAGTTCAAAAATAGAATCTTTAAACTTCTTATTTTATTAACGTTTGGGATGTTTCATAATAGGATTAATTTATCTTATAGAAGGGCTCTGGCGGGTCATGCACCTACATGCAACGAATGCACACCTGAAGTACCTACATATCAGCAGTGCATAACCTGCCGCTAAAGCCTACCAATTGGTAGGTATCTTGATGGATAAAATCTGTGACCAACATAGATTTTATTTAAGCTATACACTGGATTTAAACTCATAAGTTTATTACCTGAATCTCTGACCTTCCAAGTTCCAACCCTGCTATAGTTTACACAAAGAAAAAATGTCAACGAAAGTCGTCATTTTTCTTTTTTATCTCGGTAATTTAATTGTAATAGATCTACCTAATTGATATAATGTTCTAAGTTAGATAATGCTGTTAGATAAATGCAACATATTTGCTTGTACACGGCCGTGGGAAACTTTCGCGCGATGTTTACTATTGAAAGTCTACTAAACGACTCTGGTAACGTACAAATAGCTCCGATTAATTAGTTCGATACGTGCTCACACCGACCGTTACGATGTACAATTAGATCTTCTATCGTCTTCCTTCCGACAGTATCAGGAATAAGGCTGCTTTCAGGTGGTCGCACTGTCGTAGGTATTATTTGTATAAACCATATCGAACGCGTTGATGTTGCGATGAGATTGTTCTACATCAACGCGTTCGATATCGTGCGAGCTCCCGAGCTGCGCCATCAAGCTACAGTAAAGTTTAACGCGCGTCTTATCTCTTGAAATTCGCTCCTATCTGAGCTGAGCTTTAATGTCTGAATTTTTATATGACAGCACGCTAATCGCAGTGCAGTGAATGTGCACTTAATAGAGTAGATACGGATCTGTATGCGTGAATTATCTACACATCTTATGTAATCATGTCGACACAACGTTTAGACTTGATGATTGTTATCACTCACGACTGATGCTTCTTTATGGAGTAGTTTAGAAAAGAGCAGTTAACCTTTCAATAAGTTAGTCTTTTTATAATTTATTCATCGGCCAAACTTTAAAAAACCACTATACCTAATTGATACCGTGGCATGCTTTTAGATAACTAAAATAAACATAAGATCTAAAATATACCGAACTGTGGATGTATATTGGTACCTACCTTTCATTATACTGCGGAAAATCCTAATGTATCGTCAGCCTCCAGGGGGAGGTACTTCGAACTTGTGCCGATTAAAAACATACCTACTACGAATCGGAAAAGAGGTCGATGCTTCTCTCCCGACATCGGCAAACCTCTTTACAGGCGTGATGGTATGTTGGTGTTGTAAAATAAACACTTCAGATATTGAATCACTCGCAGTAAGTGCTCAATTACAGATCATCATATTTCCATACCATCTTAGCCTGAAGTAATTCAAATGCTAATAAATTCATGGTAATCTCAATACCAAAACGCGGCAAATGTCAGTGCTAAATTATCCGAAAAGAGGTCAAATGATCGTGCATAAAGACTTTCCCTAACCCGTCGGAATGCGCAGACGCCGAGACCTAGTACTTACACGGAATGTTAACTTGTTATGTGCCACTTTTGTTTAAGAAAAACAAATGTACTTATTTACATTGTTCGTATTGTGAAACCCGGAATAAAATTTTAGTGGTTTTGCTGTTTAAGAGTTCATTCGTTTTTTTTTGGGTCTTGTAGCTAATTTAAAATATTTTTTTTAACGTTGTACCTACTGTTTTAGATAACCTTAGAGTGAAAATTACAAAATCCAGAACAATTACATCTGGGCATACAAATATTTGTTTGCTGAATCGAGCCTGTGACCTGTAGCGCTCTCTCAGCCACTGCGTCGTGACGAATAATATAAGTAAGTTACATTACTAGCTGCATTATATAACTATGTAAACTTTTTATTTAAAAGACAGTTTCCGCACTATGGCGCAACCCCTTTTTCTTCAGGTGGGGAACTGCTCCTTATGCATGCCGTCCCGCTCGGGGATACGGGGCGGTTTTGTCGGGTTCTCCGACTAGGTGGCCAGCAAACCGACTAAAGCCACCACCGCTACCACCTTTCGCATACTGGTGGGATCACGGGAATCGCTCGCATGATCTGCGATTCCACCGCGGACGTCCATTGATGGACCCTCCCGGAGGGCCAAGTGCAATGGGTGACTGAGAATGGCACAACCTTTGCGTCGCGGGAGACTTTAAAAATATATAATTAACGGAGACAGAGTAGGTACCTACACACAGACTCGAAACAATGAACAAATATTGGTCTCAGGTGGCAGTCGAACAGTGTTAAGTCGCAATATTAATGGCGCGATGACCACTAAACGTGCAGTCAAACATGGAAGCTGTCTATACCTAATGAATGAATCAATAAATACCGCGGCTAATGAAACCACCCTCTGCAATCTGTCATTCAGTTTTATGTGCACTTAAATTAACTACGATTAAACTGATTGTTAAATTGATTGCCTGGCCTGTACAATAGCGGAGCAATCGCTAACTTATACGAGATAAATCGAACTGCGCTGTTAATTAACGTTAACTCTTGCGTTTACGAAATTAAACAATACGTTGCGTAAACCTTTCTCTGACGATAAACATAAAAAATGTGCTTTTCAAAACGGAATGAATACAGAAAATGTATGTAAATCAAAATGGCACGTATTATGTAAATGACTAATTGTTAAATGTATAATATACCTGTCTTTTAGCACGTAATAGCTACTTTAGGTTGAATATTAGACACTAATTCAACTGTTTTATTATCTAACTAAGCCTAACTAATTAAAAATGTTATTCTATACTTACTCTCTAATTTAAATTTGCCTAGCGGAGGAAATTAGTCAATGCTAACACACTTAATTTAGGCGTTTGTGATTTATAAAATAATAACATTATTTATAAAATGTAGGTACAGGATGCATTCTATTAGTAAAACTATCATAGCGCATCCTGTATGCTAGTAATAGATGGATATTTAAGGACTATTCTACACGATAAAACGCTTTCATGCATACTAAAGCTTATACGTTTCAGATATCATATAAAGATAGAATCGGACAACCCTAATTATTAGGGTTGTCCGATTCTGTCTTCTAATTTCTAAAATTAGTGCCTAATTTTATAAATTATAGTGTTTCCTCATTGTGGTCTGATGGCAGTAGCTATGTATCAAATACTGATGAAGTATCTAGAACCGGGAGTCAAGCCCAATATAGATAGAAAACGGCTAGACGTAGGAAGATATTATAGGATGTATTCTCACCATCGCACATGTGGTATAATATAGTATATAAAAAGAGGCGCGCGCGCAACCACCTGCCAACGCTTTCTTCCGCACCAACGAAGTATTAATCAACCGCCACCTGTCATGATGTATGATGAAGTCTTTAAGCCGTCAGACCAACTGTCAAATACGTCATATCCTAGTCCAAATAATCATATCGAGTACATCCGAGTAGGTACATCACATTCACTGACATGAATACAGTCACTCTAACGTCACATGTAATTCCAATTTCAAATTTTCGATTACTTGCCACAATAAAGGTGAAAGTCACCTTTCTATGGGCCCTTTTTAAAGTAAACCATATCTCACACGGGTTGAGATGAATGGTGTGTACTGTATAACATGGATGTTACGGTGTATTTAACACGTTTTAAATTTGTTGACAAGGTGTGAGGAGGGTAGTGACCTACCGTGATGTAATGGCTTGTTAAGAAATCATGTCACGTTGGAAATATTTTTAAGGAGTGGCTGCTAGAAAAAAATCTAATCTTAGAGAATGTAACGTTTGTAAGCTTGCGACATTTTATGAGCAAAGTGCGAATTGTTTTGAAAATGGAATGATTCGTAACATAACCGCTTGTATCCCCGAAAGGGTAGAAAGAATTTAGAAAGAATAGTTACACCGAATAGTTTTTATGTTTAGCTCCCATGACTCTCATCTAATAGGGGGTGGGCCTATTGCCATTAACCGGGTATAAGATCCAAACTCAGAGTTGTTACTGAGAATTCCATAAAAAACTCAATAACACTGCTCGAACTGGGAATCGAACCTAGGACTACAGACTCGGCAGCCGTGCTTAGGAACACTAAGGCAGATCCACTAGATCAATGAGGCAGTTACTGAAGAATGCTTTGCTTGGAATCGAATGGTTCTATTTGCCTACACGTTTTGAAGTGATCGTTGAAGTTAGCTATTATTTGAAATTACCTCTAGGATTTCCTCCTGTGTGTGCGGAAATATTTTTTTTACAATACACTAACACCCAGGTCCGGAATATTTGTTGCATACGGGAATTGAACCCGTGACACATGGCGCAGAAGCTAATTGCTCCGCCACTGCGCCAAACTAGTCGTCAATTATTTACTAAAAGTAAAGAATATTATGTGACTTTTTAAAGTAGAAAACAAAACGCTAGCAAACGACAATGTCTATATTTCCCATTTTAATTAAACATTTAATTAATAACTGTAGTAAAATAAAGTTTTATTAGGTTATATAATTAATTATTTGGTACAAAACAATGGACTATAGCTCATTTGGAACAATGGGGTGCCGTAGGAAGCGAGCGCCGCCTCCATTCATCATAGCTACGCGCAAACATTAACAGTTGTACTAGCAAGTAGAATTACAATCATAATTGCTATTATTATGATAAATCGTTTCATCGTGAGCCTTATAACACCAATTTATATTTCTATCAAATCGTCTTCTTCATTAATTTTAACCCTTCGCTTGCAGACGCAACCATCGCAAAAATAATTCATAATCAAATACGACTATATTTTACTATTGAAAAAAAAATCTGAGAAATTCGTTCGTATTTCTTCAATATTTGTTGTAATTAAAAGGTAAGTGAACAATTGTATGGGTTGTATGTTTGATAATTATGTTTAAAGATTTCTTTGTTTCCTATTAAAATTAGCATGTACCTAATTATTTTTGGCCCTTATATAAAAGTACGAAAATGTGCAAATTGGCTCCGAATTAGTTAGTATGTGCTATGTATGTTTACATGTCTATTTTCGTGGACACTGAAGGCTATGAACTGTTCAATATCTATGTCCACCGCCAGGCGGCAGGGTATGTTGGAGTCGTACCAACTAAAACCACGTTTACATTGACCGATTTTCAGGGCTATGAAACTCATAATCACATTCACCACAACTCCGAACATGCTGATCAGCTATGATAGGTACCTTAAGTTTATATTGCTCAACAGCTTCGTAATTAAACGTACCTGAAACAAAATAAACATAATAAATTAGTAAAGATACGGAAACAGTGTTTTGATTACGTTTAAAGTTCCGATTGCCAAGCCTTTTACTGCGCGAGCGCATTGCCGTAAATCTTTTACTTGTCGATTCGAGATCTGTATGAGTTAGGGCCCTATCTCCGCGCAGTTTGTGCCTTAGAACTTTCATCTCCATCTTAGGAGAC
Organism: Acronicta alni; assembly: GCA_964056405.1. Taxonomy (NCBI): domain Eukaryota; kingdom Metazoa; phylum Arthropoda; class Insecta; order Lepidoptera; family Noctuidae; genus Acronicta; species Acronicta alni. The sequence continues at coordinate 5,004,330 of OZ043918.1, read as the reverse complement.
TGCGGCTAAGCGTAGCCACAATGGAGTATTATCAGCATCAAGTTCAGAATAAAGTACGCATTTAGTTACTTCCCATTATTAAGGACGTAGGGATTCTATCTATTTATAGGTATACTATGAATAGATAGAATCCCTACTTCCCTACTAATATTATAAATGTCAAAGTAATTGTGGGTCTGTCTGTCACGCTTTCACGCCTAAATCGCTGAAACTATTTTAATTAAATTCGGTACAGAGATACATTAGACTTTGGAGAAGGACATAGGATACCTTTTACTTTTAAAAGCTCTTTTGGATGTGGGTGAAACCGCGGGCAAAAGCTAGTAGAATATAATTATTTTATTACTAAATTTTGCATAATTTACATAATATGTAGCTATTACATTTTTTGTAGTACCAACTGTATAGACGCCAGCAGGTCAAGCTATCCGAAACTGACAAATTTTCTCAATTGAATATGAACCATGTTACGTTTGCACTAAAGGTGAAAATATATCAAAGAAATTTGACAGATTGGGGTAGCTTGATGTGCTGACCTCTGTACCTATATTCATATCATATGTGAAAATTATATTATAGTGTGGCAGCGCGTGGGGCTTGCGCGTGCGCCGTACATCATCGGCATCAGCCCCGCTGCTAAAATAGGTTAACATTACCAGTATCCACGTATATACAATACACATGGCTCTTTCTTCAAAAAGCCAGGTCAGATATTGTCCCAAACACAAATCTGATAAGCAAGCATACTGTTACTGTCTGGATTTTAAAAGAATCCATGATTTTCTGAGTTTGTGTCGGTATTTCTTCTCAGAGGTCATCAGCTAGGAAATGCTACCGCTTAAAGAGTTAGAATATAAGAATAGTTGGGATGGCAGTATAAAGGTCAAGTCCCCTCACTGCCGACACAATGTTTCCTCGCGGAGCGAGAGAGGATATTTATTTACAGAAATAAATATCATAGCTATCAATATTTTTCAAGGTTACAAAGTGCAATATCTTATGTTATACAGAATATAACAGAAGCTTTGTGTATGACATTTCGCCATTATGTGGTAACCAACGTCTTGATAATACTTGATATATTCATAGCCAGATGTTTCTAAATACCTAACTAAAATGATTACCGTAGCCTTTATGCTTACAGCTGCTGTACTCTGTACATATAGAACAATAAAAACCGAGGTTGACATCCAAAACATGATTGAAATTCAACCTTCTTCTTCTAAAAACAAAGGAAAACAAACAAACTTCTGAAAAAGTATGTTCATCTTTCAAACGAAACACCTACTTTAAAAAAAAGAATAATAAATTACTATGCATTTGCGAATGTTATTTCACACTTTTGACGTTTGAGGACATGTCAAGGAATGAGACTACGAAATGGATGTTATTATAATTATGTAAAGTGTCTAACACTTGGTCATCGTTATATAAGTATAAGTGGGTTCGTTTTAAGCTTTAATCGAACTACAAAACAGGGTACTTTTTCTAATTTATTTAAGCACCTACCTTCTTATTTTGCAGATTGATCCCTACTAACATAACATTATAAATGAGAAAGTAATTCCGTCTGTTACGATTTCACGCCTAAACCGGTAAACCGATTTTGATAAAATTTTGTACAAAGATAGAGTAGACCTTGGAGGACATAGACATACATTTTATCTCAAAACTGTCTTAAGAATCTGAGTAAAATCACGGGCAATAGCTGGTAGAAACTGAAGACTAAACTATTTCCATTATGATCATTTGCTATCAGCCAGCTGGAAAGGTGTCTAGTGTAACACTTTAGTGACATTAAAATATATTGGCCTGCGTATAGAGATTTATTACAATTATTAAGTAATTAATGCGCTATGGAATACAGTCCTAAGTATGTGATTGGCGTATGGGCTTTTACTAACCTACCATACATAGGTATATTCGGAAGTAGAAACAAATAAACTTATTTTATTTAAATTCAATTTAGAACGTAAAACTTTATTAACTAATCGCTGCAATTACAGTTAAAAGCACAAAAACGCTTTAAAGAACTTGTCCAAAGTCTATAATATACTTTACAATATTTGCTGAAACGCTTTTCTCTATGCGACAATGTGTGTGAACAACAAGTGTCTACCACTAAATAGATTTCAAACGACCATTACTTTGACTATAAGCTTTTAGCGACACTCAAAACGTTGTTGTTGTTAAAGCAGAACATGTTTTCCACATTGGGCACAATAGGGTACAATGTGCAAAACACACAAGCGCTCGAAATTACCTGCAGCGAACGGGTTATTTGAAAAAGCGTGAGATGTATTCATTCTCGATCACTTTGCATTTACGCAATTACTAATGTAGGTAGATTGTTTTTGGATTTCAGTTTACGAGTCAATTAGGTACATAAACTCACACGGTTCGCGCAGTTGGCGTTTGGATTCCCATCAGTAAGAAAAAAAACTTGAGAGGTGTCAAGGGACACCCGGATGGAACGAAGTTCCTTTCATTAAAATTTAATAATAAAAAATAAAAAAACCTGTATACACTCAACAATTCACAACGCGCGAAATTCAAATATTGTCATTCACTCAATAATATTTGAATGCTTGTCAACAATATTTGAATTTCGAAAAAAGTGTGATTTCGAGAAAAGTGACAACTTTTCGTAAGATTTTTTTCCGTCTAGCCCCCTTTCACAACGCGCGATAAGGAACTTCCAAAAAATGTTCGTTCTTCTGGGTCCGGTCCGTATTCTGTCATAAAAAGAAACAATTGAAAGAACATCGAAATCTGCTGCTTCTTCTTTAAAAAAAACGTTGCCCCATACTAGGATTTTCTCCTGTATTGTGCGTGCGTTTACAAACACAAGCTTTCACATAAACAAACACCCAGACCCGGAACAACTACAAATATTTGTTCCGTGCGGGCTACAGAAACCAAACCCGTGGCGAAGAAGCCGATCGCTCAGCTGCTGAGACAAACGTGTCGTAATCTTTTTGTATTTTTTGTGTCGTCATATGTCGAAATGGCTTATATCTGTAACTATTAGGTTACAACAAAGCTTATGTTTAAGTATGTTTAAGTCTTTGTTTGACATCCCATGTCCATGACTATAGGTTAAGTGATGGCAAGTGCTGTTTTCAGTCAATAGGAGTCCGACATACCCTGCCTCCACCCTAGGTGGCAGATGCTCCATGAGGACTTTCCGTACTACAAGAATTTTTTTATACCACTAAAGTTGAAAACAAACATATGGCCCAATTGATGGTAAGCGGTTACTGTAGCCTATAAACCCTTGTAGGTAATACCAGAGATATTAGTTGCGTGTTGACCACCCTGTAAAACGAAAGAGGAATAGTCGTGTTGGCAGTGTAAGGGTCAAAGTCCCCCCACTGCCAACACAACGTTTTCTCGCGTATCACTGGCAACTCCTCACCGTAAGGAACACAACACTTATTTAACTTCGATTTTCTACAAGGCGGAGATACTTCCCCAGTCGGGCAGTTCCAATTTGAGTAAAATTACTTCCTCTATACCCCTGCTATAGTTATTTCTCTTAATAAAAATTGTGGTAGCTTGATGTGGCCTCTGTACATACATACAAAATCTCTCCAAGTACAGAGAAATTAGAACGTCAGTATAATAATAAGGCTGTTGGGCCTTATGGCAGTCGCTGTCCACTAAAAGTAAGAGTTAAATGTATTAGCTGATGAGTCAACATGTTATTACATGTCATCACACGAATCACGGACTCCGAACAATTACTATCAGCACATACAAGAATAAATAATGAGAGTAATAACAGTTCCGAGCAAACTTTACATCTTAGTGATGCGTAATAAAATGTGTTAACTGCGCTTGGGCATAAAGAAAGTGAAATTTTCATGCAAATTGGTGAAATTGTATCTAAGCAAATATTATATGACTTGCTGTATGTAACAATGGGAAGCTATATGGTAATATGACCTTGTAATTATATGCAATGTATATATATGAGGTGTAATATCTGTGAGATTTGCTTGCCGTGGTCAGTCAGTAGATTGGTGAGTATTGTCGCTTATCGAAACCCCTCTGAGTCTTAGAAAACATTAAAAAAATTCGTTTCGTTGGGGCAGTCTAGGTCAACGTTCTTATAAGAAAAAAGGTTCCTTATAAAAATAAGATGGCAGTCACTTTGTCTATTAGACTGCTGTAGTTAAAACAGAGAACTGCCTCATGAGCCAATTCGTCATAACTGCGACTGCTGAAAAACTGTTATTGGGTTTTTCTATGAAATTCTCATTAGCAGCTCGGAGTTTGGATTTGTGCCCCGCCCCCTATTACGTGGGACCTAAACATACCGGCGAACCGGTGTTTGTACATTAGTATTCCTCAGCCAATCCCTTCAGGGACTTCAAGCGTGATGGTATGTCCTGTATTATGTTGTGTAGATTTAAATCTAACTACAATTAAGGAGCCTAGGATTATGATGATATGTGTTCATTACATGTGCCTATGTTCAGTTTGTTCACATAAGGACAAGGAATGTTGGCCGCCTAACGTAGTGTAGGAATGAACTTAGGTAGTGGAGGAACGGGTTGGTCTAGAATCCAAACTCGACTAGCCATCGATCCATCGTTATAGCCTCAACTTTCTATGACGTGGAATGTTGATAATGTTACGATAGACTTGGTTGGTTCAATGTGTTGAAAATAGTTAGAGCGTTGAACAAATCTTTAAAAAAAATGTGTAAAAAGTTTTAACTTAAAGGCTGTTTGTCACCAGGGCTTTAAACGTAAGCCATATGTCTGTTATTTTATTGTGTCAAAATTGTCATTCAATGACTTCTGAATTGCTGATTTTTGACACAACCCAACAAATCTGTCTGTACATCACTGAATTGGTCTGATTATATTGGCCTGTCGTTGATGTGGTTTAAAAAAAATTAAAGCCATAATGCTTCCAGCTGTCAAAACACATAATGACATTTTATGTTCTCTTGACATAAGATATTGGTGGCTATAATGACACCCACATATAGAGAGAGTGGCTTATCCATTACCTACCCGATCCAGCCTACATATTTCTGTAATCACAAAGCATCATTCATCCATATTATACAGGCTGTTACAAAACTACCCGTAAAGCCGAAAGGAGGTTAAATGGGGCCTTAGAACGAGTCCATTCACAATATTTAAGAACCGAAAAAAAGGAAAATAACAACATTTATGAATGAAAAATAGAAAACTATTAAAGTAGACCATTATTAAGTAAAATAGGTACGTAGGCCTTTCTGTTAAATAAACTGGTTCCCTGACATGACAGCTGGCTTTGATAATTAATTATATTTTTTACGGGCTATTTTGTAACATGTTGTATAAACTATAATCATTGCGTGTTATGACGGACGGAAGTGAGGTTCATACTGTCACTATAATGATGATTATTACAAGCTACTAGAGGTAGGTGACAAAGGTTACTGCATCGATTACCGATTTTTACGCAAGACGAGACAATATAGAAAAAAAAAAAACTTTCGATAATTTCCATTATGACTATATCCCCGAAGGGTTAGGCAGAGTGGAACTGATGCACACTCACACATTTCGCTTATATGTTTTAAGTCACGAGGATAAGATCACGAGGTCGTGGGTTCATTTCCCACAGGACACAAATATTAATGTGATGAACATAAGCGGTTGTGTTTACAAAAAAAGTTGTATAACAACATACCATCACGCCAGTATTCCCCGAAAAGTCAGGCAGAGGTGTACCAATGTACTACACCCACAGTTCGCCAGTATGTTTTTAGGTCCCATGTAATAGGGGGCGAACCTATTGCCATTAACCGGGCACAAATCCAAACTCCGAGCTGCTACTGAGAATTTCATAGAAAAACCCATTGTAGTATTATACATATATGATTTAGTAAGTATTATTCCCATAGTACAAGGTTTACTGTGTAAAATGTCCAAAATAGGCATTTAATATTAGATATTTATCATATTTGAACCGTTTAAAACAATGCTATAACAACTTGCATAACTGACGTAGGTGTTGGGTTACGATGGGATCTATCGATAGCACCTGTTCCATGAACAATAGCGTTCGTTCACTTTCATCTGCGTCTGCGCAGCTCGTTAACATTTTCGTAAAATCGAACGTTGTTCGTGACTGTACGAGTGCTCGCTCCGTTTCGTCCGTCACGAGGAACAATGATAGCAACCTTTGAGCTTTTAAAATTGAATCAGTTCAGAACCTGGCGTGTTCACGTAATAATTTCCCACGGTAAGAACTGGGGCTTAGGTTTCACTAGTCCAGTTTTTAGGCGTCATGCACATCGATAGCGTGTCTAGTGTAACTTTGAATTGTGAAACTAATAATAATAATCTATTTGTGTTTTTTGGCATTATCCATGCTAAGATTTTAAAGTTATTAAGCAAAGGAAAAATTCGACCGCGGTTAGGATTCGAACCTGCGTCTTCTAGTTAGGTACACCAAACGCCATGTCGAATTTTACCTTCACATTCTGAATTTACGTCTTTATGGTGACGTCAGTAACACCTATTGAAAAGCAAGTTTTAGCTGCCCGCGGAATAATAATAAGTTTATGTCTTCTAATAAAACAGCTAGCTAATTAAAAGTACATATTAATTAGGTATAATGTAACACAACTGCTAAAATCTAAAATAATCATAACAAAATAGATATACTTATATAAAGACAAACAAATTTACTTACAAATTTAAGAAAAAAACTAATTAAATTATCCACTAACAAATTAAAGCTTAAATAAAAACTACAAAACAAAATATATCATAAATGATTTATGTAAGTATCTTTATATTTTTGTAATATAATGTAAATAATATAATAAAGAAACACGATATCAATAATAAAACGTTTTATTTTCAAAGGCACTTAACAATGTACCTAGTTACAATAAAATAGAGTTTAAGATTTAAATGACGATGATGATGTTCTGTAGGTAAAGCTATCCAAAACTGTCAATTTAAAAAAAAACCTACCTTTACTTAAAGGTACCTTAAAAAGGTACCTTTAGGTTTAGGTCAGAATACCACTGGCAACACCGTTGGGTGTACAGTCGTGGTAGTGTTATGTTTACCTTTGAAATGAAATGAAAAATTAAATGATGACGATTAAATAATATTTATTTTCTGTAAATAGATCTTATAAAGACACTTTTAAGTTACAAGTAAATGTTTTGAATTTTGGCGCCTGCATTTCCTAACTGACGACCTCTGAGAAGAAATACCAATACAAACTCAGCAACCATAGTCTCTTTTAAAGTCCAGACATAAAACAAACTCAGACAACCATAGTCTCTTTTAAAGTCCAGACATAAGAATTACAAACATGTGATTGTCACCATACAGGGCAATGTCTGAAATGGCCTTTTGAAGAAAGAGCCACAGCGGCTTTGAGTAGACCAATCCCAGCTGACAGCACGCATGCATCAGACATTGTTTAGCTCGACCATTTAGAGGGAGCTCAACATTTCAACAATTGTCCTAAATCTCGCTTGATGAAGCGATGGATGAGGTCGACGATGGAACAAACGCTATACTCATTTCTAATACCAATACACTTAGGTACTGTTTGTGTACATAAATACATACATACGTAAGCAAACATACATAATATATTAAAGATGCAAGTGACAGATCAAACTTCATACGATATTGATATACCTACCTAAGTATCCAATTAAAAATTGTTTCGGTCTGGTGGGTCTAACGGATTCAAAGATTTCATAGCAGTGTAATTAAGAAGAGATTTTATATTTTTTTAATTAGTTGTAGTTCGTTATCTGGATATGTTCCCACGAGGGGACTATTTTAAGGGAACCGACCGCCTTTGTCATATTCATGAAGCAATATTAACCAATATTTTTTAGTTTTAACTATCGTGAGGAATCCTGCATACCTTAGAGATTTTTCTCGACGGTTTGTGAAGTCTGCCAACCCGCACTAGGCCAGCGTGGTGGACTATAGCCTAATCCCTCTCAATATGAGAGGAGACCCGTGCCCAGCAGTGGGACAGTATATGGGTTCATGATGATGATGATGAACTATCTTTGTTTGACAGTCAAAAGTGATTATAACATCAAGACGCCCACCACCTCAGTCTATCCGTGACCATGGACGCTGTAAAGGGTCCAAAATATATATATTATAAATAGGATAAATAAACATATTTAAAAGAGTTGTTTAGAATTATAATAAAAAAAATATCACAAAAGAAATAGTAATAAACAGTTATCCTTTCCAAATTTATATGCAATAATTTACTTTGTGCAAGAATTATTAAATTGAGTACTGTACGGTCAACAAAAGAGTTACGACGTATACAGGTAGATAAATAAACATCTTTTTTACCATTACTGTTCCACAGCTGGTCAGCCTTCTCTTTCTCTGAGTCGTGGGGCCTCAGAGAAGGAGAATATACTGAATGAACTGTAAGTTCTGTTAGGTAGGATTAAAGGAACCATCTATGGGACCTACAAACGTAACAATTATACCTACCCAGTCCACATCCGTCATTTTGTAACCTGTAGGAGGTGATATTGAATCGACAGGTCGTGACTTATTCTGCAATAAATCGGTCTTGTAAAATGGTAAGAAACATGGCCTTTAAAGGCCGTGGTCACAGCAGTTGTATAATATTAAGTGCAGTAAATAAAGCCGACTATGGGCGCTGTAATCGCGCAACTCTGAACAGGTAATGAAGAGTTCCTAAAATGGACAAAAAAGCTGCCTCATTAGCCTGTCTATAATATAGTATATCGAAATCTTAAGCGCAACTGCTATGCTAGAGGTCTTCGGTTCGATTCCCAAGTCGGGCAAAATGTTATTTGGGTTTTCTATATTCTTAGTACCGGTTTGTAGTTTCGATTTGTGCCCTGTTAATGGTAATAGGCTGACTGCCCATTACATAGGACCAATATCTTCCAGCGTACTGTGGATGTGTTGCAGTACACTTCTACCTAACCCTTCGAGGAATCTAGGTGTGGTATGATGTAAAATACAGTCGGCTATGCGCTTGGGCTCCTCAGCAGGTTAATGAAGACTTACTTTATGGGAATACAATGTGCTTAAAAATTACATAACATTCGTTACGGAGACTTTAATGATGTTGGTTGATACATGTGTTGTTATGTTAAACATGGAAAGTAAAATGGAACCTATTTAAGTATGGTAAATTCCACTTAAATGCATCGAAAATTATTATGTCAGAGTTTTCGGTGGAATTAATGAGAAGAAAAAGTAAATTAATATTTGTATAGCCTACAGGTAGTTATAAAATGTATTTTTCATATTAAATAATAATATTTATTTTCATATTAAAGTACACTATAGAAACAAAAACACTATCCACTAATACAGGTTATATAGGTACAAAATAGTTGAACACTGGTACCCAAGGTAAGATTTAACTTGAGTTTTAGGCACCAGGGCCCTCACAATTAAATGATGATACAATATGAGGTGCAACTCGTGTGAGTTTCTACGAAGTTATTTTTATGGTGGTAGTTGTTCCGGTCTGGGTGGTTTTCACATACGCAAAGGCGTATGTGAAAATTTGTGTTTGTAAACGCACCCACGATACAGGAGAAAATCTAAGTGTGGGGCAACGTTTCTTTTATTAAAAAATCCTGGTAAATGTCGAATATTGTATTTATAATGTCCATGATCCTAATTGACATTCAGAGCGACATATACTCCTAGATACGAAATATACTCCTAGATAATATAGTGTGCGTGATGCGTGCATGTGTTAGTATAAGTAGGTATAATGTTCACATACACATATAAAACTTACGTATGAGACAAATGTCAAATGATACAGAAAAATACGCCAAAGCGGGTATCATATTTCTAACGCTTCTGTATTAATTTAATGATATTAAAAACAATTTTTTATCAACAAAAAAACGTGATCTGAAGAACCGCTGATGCATTAATGAAAATATTTTATGACATTGCAACTCGATCCTTATACGTACATAGATATTGTTTTTGATCCTTTTTTATAACCAACCTAAAAAAGCTTAGCAAAAAGCAAACATTGGAAATTCATTAGCTAAGAAATTTATTAAGATGGTATATTTCTTTTTTTTATATAGCACTGAGGTGGCAAACAAGCATACGTCCCACCTGACGGCACCTGGTGGACGCCTGTATTTTCCGAAGGATTAGGCTGAGATGTACACAAATGTACAGTCAACAAAAGTGATTGGTATACAGGTAGCGAACGAAATCTGCATCTTTACACAGATTGTGATTTAAATAATTACCTCTTGTTTGATGTGTAGCAGCTTACAATACCCTTTTTTTTTTCGGGTGGGGAAATGCTCCTTATGCATGCCGCCCCGCTTGGGAATACGGGACGGTTATGTCGAGCTCTCCGGGAATCGCTCTCGCATTATCCGCGATCCCACCGCGGACGTCCATTGGTGGACCCTCCCGGAGGCCCAAGTGCAATGGACGACTGACGACCCCGAATCCGCCGCCCATGGCCCTCTTTGCGGCGGGAAAGATATGTGGTCCCGCCGCCGTCCACACCTCGGCCGCAGAGGGTCGGGAAAGCGGCGTATCGTAATACCGACATTCCTCTCCCCCTGCGGCCCCACCGTGTCCGCAGTCCTGCGGCTGCGACCCCGCCGAGGCCGCGGAAGGCAGGGAGAACGGCACACCGTAATACCGGCACTCCTCTCCCGCCGCGGCCCCGTAACCCTTCAGCCGCAGTGTCGCCCATACAACACCGCGGCCCGCCTCAGTTGCGGTGCCTCCCATACGACACCGCAATCTACATTGGCCGCTCTAGTGCGTGCTTCCCGTTCCAAGCCCGTAGGAGCAGCCCCTCCCTGAGGTTCTACTTCGCTTCACCGTGGGCGTCCAATCCACGGTTACGAAGCCCCCCCGCCGCGAGACAAGGCGAAAACCCCTTGGGCCCCCCCAAGCTTACAATACCTGCGTTTTGACACAAATTGCGTGATACATTATTACACAATATTTAACAAAACAGAGATGTTTAATTAGCTGCCTGTACTCTTTTGTCGACCGTACTCCTACAGTTCGCAGTTATGTTTAGGTCCCATGTAATTTAGGGGAGCCTATCCGAAATCTAACTTCGAGCTGCAACTGAGAATTTTATAGAAAAACCCATAAATACTGCTCGACCTGGGTATCAAACTCTGGGAATGTACCTCAAGCGTAGCAACCACTAGGTTAATGAAGCAGAAAATAATGATGACGTTTCATTATTATGAAGTATCCTAAAAATTATGTCATACGTTGCTTACTCTATTTACAGTTTACTATCATCTGACTGTCAAAACTATCCATTATGATATCATAAAACAATACCCATTGATGTGATGTTTATAAGTAGGGCTACAAATCGGCAGCTCACCTGTATTTACGCTTCAGTCATGAATCCCGCCGCATCTGACAGAATTCTACGAGTTATATGTGCGTGTTTAAGTATACAGTTAATAGTGTTATAGTATACCTAACAGTTGTAAGTAGTGACGTGAATAATCGAGTGACCCAAGCTTTCGCGAGTTTGTCCTGTTTTATCGATATTTTTATCGATTGCGCTAATCTCTTGTACCAGATCTGTCTGTTATATTATCAAAACCTTTTAGTAAAATGATTGGAGAGTTCAGGTATACAGTTTTTATTTTATCTGACAGGTTAAAAATCATAATTATTTTCTTTTACAGTTTTAATTGCGTCCTTGCTTTCCACTCTGAACAAATTCGCTCTTACTTCATTTTGTCCGATAAGTTACCAAATCATTGGACCAGTTTGTGGGACAGACGGCGTCACTTATCCATCAATGTGTGACCTAGAAGCTGCAAGACTGATCGACGATTCTCTAGACGTCGCCCTTTTAAAACCGTGCAACAATTACTGCAACGAGAAATGGGATCCAATATGTGGCACCGATTTGGTCACATACGCCAACCTTTGCTTGTTTGAACATGGTGTTAAAATCAACCAGAACCTCAAAGTGCTTCATGTGGGCCAATGTTTGACGCCATTGGGAGACGATATTAGAAAACACGAAATAAATCTCAATGAAATGAACAATTATTATTATAATTACGTAAGATAAATAGTTATAATTTTTTACTTACTGTTTATTTCGGGCAAATATATTGTTAGAAAAATAATTGTTAAATGTAAATAAATATAAGATTTTTAAGTTCTATAAGCTTATATTATTACCTAGCATCTTGTAACACAAAATATATTGTAGATAGGTTAATAGAATATTCTTAACCGAGATCAATATTCTTTATTTCTTGTAATCCATATACTTAAGTAATTCGATTCGATCTTAGACTGTTTTAAATTAAGGTTACAATGATGTTAACTGTTGTGATATCTACCAGACTGTACTTATCCAAATAAATGTAGAATATGCATACGACAAAGATCTTCCATATTTTATGTATACATATAACTGAGAAGCAATTACGCCTAGTTTGTAAATAAAACGCTTCTACAACTTTTATTTTGTAATCGCTTACCGCGAAAGGAATTCGTATCGCTTATAACCTGCGCAATCTACCGCCATGACAGCGCATTTAAACCAAACAAATTAAGCCATCAAGCTGGAATGTGTGTACCGTTCTATAACTCATATTATCTACTAGCTGATGCCCGTAGTTTTACTCGTATTCTAAAGAACTTTTTGAGCCAAAAGGTAGCATGTATTTCTCCAAGGTCCAATCTATATCTACACCAAAATTCTTTAAAATCATTTCACCAGTTTAGACGTGAAAACGTGACAAACAAACCGAGTTACTTTCGCATTCATAATATTAGTAATAGGTAGATATTATTTATAATAATTATTAATATAGATGTTGTGGCGATTCTAATAAATATTCAAGTGTAATTGAAGATAATAAACGTAGGTATGTCTATATCATCTTTACTACGAACTTTGTGTTTATGTATGCCCGATTTCACGTTTAAACTGAATAATAATTGATTCGCTGATTGAGTAAGACATGCGATATTTCACTTTTCGCCTTCGCACGATTTATCTAGTCATGATGAATCGTTTATGTGATCGACTTCTGTTGTGTAAAATTTACCATCCATGCCCGCTGTGTCGTGATTGAGTAACAAGGGAACATACGAACGAACAGATCTAACACGAAGTTGCAACATCGGCAGACGCTTAAACGCGGACCGAACACGCGAGGGTTGGTGTACGGCTTCGCATTGAGGAACACTATCCCACACCACATGACGCCGCTTGGTGTTGGATTAACATGTCGTCTGCCGGCTAATAATTATTTTACCGGTAATCGGGATTGGAAGTATCACATTACTCAGCACAAGCCATATGACGTAATAGCGTCATATGAACTTATTGCTTTTTGAACTAATAAAACAGGTGTTCGTATTCGACAAATGTCCTGCTGATGGTGGCGTTGTGTGTCGGGTCGTTTTATTCCCTACAACATGGTTGAGTCGAACGACGCCGATACGCACGTCATACTCGTGAACGAGTGCCGTCTGTCGGGGCTGGTCAGCTCTTACTGTCAATGGCAACCTCTTTTATTTTTCTGTTTATTATGCTAGATTAATTTAATTGTACACATCAAACTGCATTGTTCTCATGAACTATTCAGATTTAGACTGTAATACTGAACACTGTAATCATGTTTTTTTTGTTGAAAAGAGTGTCTATGGAGTTTCTTGCCGGTTCTTCTCCATAAGACCCACTTTTTGGAACCGTGCAACTAGTTTGACTTTTCAAAAGTGCTATTTTAATGGTCTAATTGAAATAAAATATTTGACTTTGACTTTGACACTGCTAGTTATGTAGTCAGTAAGAAAAATATTGCCGACATATACCAAAAAGCCATCCAATCATCCAAAAAGCCATTCAATCATCCATCCGTCCATCTTAACGAGTGAGTTTCGAGAAAATTAAGTTTTTAAAATTTTGTTTCTTTTTAAATTTGAGATACGCCATATTTTCTTAGTAGCTTTTCTATCTCCTTTAAACAAGTTTGCACTTACTGGCTCGGATTCTAAGGTAGGGAATTGGCTAAGTTAATTTTATATACAGATGTTCATGAAAACCAACTGTTTGTTTGTTTGTTGATATCAACAATTGTAAATATGTTGCAATTTGTATTTTTTACCAGTTTTAAACCAGTTATCTTGGTATTTATGACGTTCTTAACCATAAACTATGCGATGAATAGTCACACAATCCTTTATAATTAGATACCTAAGTGCACGAATCAAGCGTCATTGATTTATTACATCAATCAACGAACGGCACAGTTGCCTAATTATTATTACATGGTTTGTATGCAGAACAACTTTAGAAACAATAGAGTATTTATTGATGATGGCAGATGGCATTCTTAAAACTATGATTTCGTCATACCAACTTAGCGTAATTACTAGCGTGTTTATACAAATGAATGTAGATTAGAACACCAATAGTGTAACACCCAATAAGCGTTGAGTACAATTGTCTTAACTACCTTATTTACTAACGGCCTATAATAGGCTTTAGTTTTAGAAAATGAAATGTGAACACAAATGTTTCTTATTCTTGTGGTAACCACCAACTCTGAATCGACGCCATAATTTGCAACACCGGCCAAGAGTCTCTTGGATTACGTGCAATCAGGAAAGATCATGGGAAGATAAACACGGAGTACCAACATAAAAATTAACACATTGAAGATTCTTTTTTCAAAATATTTTTAATCGCGCCAAAAGGACGCAGGCGAAATTGCGGGCGGAGGTGAGCATTAAATACTTCATTAGTCTCAGGTAATTTTTGTAAACAATATCAATTAATAGGCTGACAAACATTATTTTAAATTACACTTATCTGTAAATACAATATTAATGAGTGTGCTGTTCCGTTCTTAAATGATTCCATTAGGAAATAATGGCTAACAAAATTGATTTAAATTGTTACATGGTGTTAATAATTACCTCCGTGAGGCATTTTATTCAAATTAAACGTATGACTTATAATTACAACCTGAAGAATTCCGGTAGCATGTTACTTATTGGTGAGTGGATTTAAAATTTAAGTTTTTCTGGTTGTTCAATGGCGGACCCTCGCAAGCCTTCGTAGATTCGACTACTAACATTGTTTTTAAACATTATGTCGATTCAGTAGCTTCCAATGTCAGTACATTTTTTGTTGGATTACTACACCCTGTTTTTTTTGTCGTCTTACAGCTGAAAGGATATACTTCTACTCATCATGATCAACAATTTCTTGAATGGAATCAACCTTGAAGTGCAAAAAAAACAGCTACATTCTATATTTTGTCGAGAGATTTAAACTTTTTTCTAAAAAACAGCTCGCTTTTTTTTCAAGATTTTAGTCTTAGTCCCATCCCATAAATAATGGTTTCCTTTCGGCTGTAAGACGACAAAAAACACGGTGGAGGTATTTTGTGTTAAAGGAGAAATATTACATAGAAAGACCTTACCTATTTCTTTTTTCCAATTTTGTTAGCATCCCATATTATAAGAATAAAGTTTGTTTCATTTTGTTAAGGAATATGATACTAATACGTATACTAGGAGCACAACAGGGCGTACTAGACAAGCCTCGCGTTCGACAAACTAATATGCGGGTACTGTCGCGCGAGATGACTGAACTGATTATCGATATGTGCGTAGCAAGTGCAACACGCAGTTCAATCGTTCGTCGTACGTTTGTCACTCGAACTTATCTATTTCATAATATTTAGGATCTATCGACTAATGCAAAATATAAGTTTTAGCTGTTGCACATGATCTTACTCGGATTCCAAAGAAATTTTTGAACAAGTGGTAGCCTATGTCCTTCTCCAAGGTCTGGGTACAAAAATGCATCAAAATTGGTTTAGCGGTTTAGGCGTGAAAGCGTAACACATAGTCAGAGTTATTTTCACATTTATAATATTGAGTAGGAAAGTAAGGATGTTTTTAATGTGTGCATGTGTAATAAGGTTTAATTGATCTCCACTATACCAGTCTGTACTTTAACTGGTTCATAATGTACCTACAGTAGGTACCTTATTTTTTGTTTACGGGAGGAAAATTCAAAATGCTACCGATCTGCGGGATCGTGGAGTGTAGGATTCTTACCCACTAAAACCACCCTGGTGGCTACCATCAGCACATGGAGGGAGGCACCGTGTCTTTTTAATAGACCACCCCAGCAAGCAACCCTCCTGTGCAACGCCTATTAGGGGGCCTATTATCCCTGTGGTACCTACAGTAGTATTATATTTCCAGCAGGACTATTAATACTAATACAGATTACGTGGACTTTCGCGCGTCAAGTTGGTTGCGACGAAAGAGGTCCGATTTGTGGCAACGATGGGAGAACCTACCAGACTATGTGCCAGCTGATCTGGGCGAGGCTGGAAGACACCGACCTCCAGGTGTTGCACGAGGGCAGCTGCAACGGTCAGTCTCTATCTGCTACTTTAGACACGTCCGAAGCCGACGGTGACATTGAGTACAATAGTTATTACTACAATTCATACAATTTAATACTTCCGTAAATTTGTAATTTCTATACAGGTATTTATTACTATCGTACCTAATTAAGTAAGCGAAAGCCAAAATGTGAGCAAATAACTTGTCAAATATTTCCGTTATTAGGGTGATGACACACAGGCTTTTTGGCAACACTGCCGCAATAATAAAGCAATACTGCACTCAGCACGCAACTATGAATCTGAATCGGTCCTACTATCCCGATGAAATGCGTGGCCACCGTCACTTGCCCTCCCTTTCTCCTAAAGCCGTCAAATTATACTCGCGGGGTGCAGGTACACTCAACGATACTAAATCGACTACATCGGTTCTGCATCGCTTCTGTTATGCATTGTAAATGATACCGTGTGCTGTCGCCCTTAGGTACACAATGCGATATTATAGTGATAAAAATATTTCATATACATTTTGTCTTTCTCTTTCTTGTACGCAGTATCAACCTAATAAGGACGAACGAGAAGGTCACAGTCGCACAGACATTCAAATTCGACTGAGAGTTTACTAACACTTGCTCGAAAACACGAAACTGGAGAGAAATTGTAGTTTTATTTGTAAATAATGTATATTTTATCTCTTATATGTATAGAATATCTATTAACATTTTATCTATACTTGACAGCTTCGCCATAGTTGCTTAGATCAGTAATTTTAAACATACTTTATATTAAAATAAAAACACATAAACACAACACTGTTTTTAAATTCAATACCCAGAAGTCCTTCCTACACACAATGTCGCCGACATTACAAATCAAGCTGAATTAATGATCGAAGGATCCCAAAAATATGGATTTCAATGGTCAAACTGAGTCATTTTCAATTTCAATAATTAAAATCAATAAATATACCTACATAAAATATTTTTTTAGCATTACAATTTTATTAGTCTTTTTTAATAGCCTTCTGGTTTGTTTTTCGCTTGCAGCATCTGACACACGTTTTCAACGGCGAATGTGATTTAGAATTCACAGATTTCATTAGCTTATGAATTGCGCTTTTCATTAATTTGTAGTTACTACCACCAAATAAATCAGTAAAAGTTTTATTTCGATAAGCACATGGAAGTATAGAGGCCAGCACATCAAGCTACCACAATCTGTCAAATTTATTTGATTGAATTTCAACTTTAATCCACAGCAATAAGGTTCATATTCAATTGGGAAATTTTTACAGTTTTGGATAGATTGACCTGCTGGCGTCTGTACTACTTGGTGTGAGTTGAGAGTTAGTAAAAGAAAGATTAGAAAGATAATGCTGCAATTACCATTTCTTTTCAGAACAAGTTTCTGGAACTCCATATCAAGGACAGTTCATGACAAATCAAAAGCTGTCATCAGGGTATTCGAAACTTAAAGCAGTCATGCCTTACGGGTGGCCACCTATGGGTCCTGTGGTAAACCAGATGTCGCTACTAATGAGAACAGATGAAGAAAGACACAATCGTTTGAATGCCGTGCCTGAATACATATAGATACTTTTTGGTCATGGAAATCTTTAAATAAATCTTATTATTAAATAAATGAAAATTAAACTTACTCTCATGTGAATATTGTAACTGTTGCTAATAAAATATACCTATGATGACAATGTCAAGCAATATGTACTTTATCAGTATTGAATAATTCCGAGTGCAAATATCGTTAGCTAGGGCTGACACTAACACTAAACGAAAGTAGACTGATGTTGCAAGCTATAAAAACTTTTAACAAAAAAATTTAACCGCCAAAGAACTGAAAAGCAAAAAATAATAAACTTAATAACTAAGTTCTTAAACTAATGTAAGTATACCTAAGTAATTTTGAGTCGCAGGCGCAGTATGTCCTTTTCTTCCATTCGTCTCTGTCAGCCGTCACATTATATTTCACTCTCTTCATATCCCTTATAATACAATCCATTCTTGGCGTCCCAATCTCCGCCATCCCTTCACACAACGGTCAATAGCTAGGTAAGCGTACTACATCTTAGACCACATCATCACCTGCCATCAGGTGTAATTATGGTCAAACGCTAACCTATCTCTTATAAAAAAAGACCTCGCATTATATACGCTCTTGGTACAATTGGAATTTATGGTACGTTGTGTAGTGTTTTGAATAATTAAAAGTGGTTTTTTTAAGCCCTAGAATCATCTTTAACAAAGTATTATCGACAACGTCGACGTAGGATGTTTATTACCTCATGGTTCAATTAAGTAAACATGGTTAATCAAATAAAGTTCTTAATGAAACACTAAACTTTAATTAAAGGTGTCTTAATTGCTTTTCCTCTCTAAATATAATGAGTATACATACATGGAATTCTAAGAACTAACAAAAAGGTTCGTGATGGAAGGTATTACTTGGCTATGGCTTTTAATATTTGGTAAGTATAAAACCTCAGTCTTTATGTAATAGGAATTAAAATCAAAATTTAAAACTATGAAAGCAATAAATTGTGGACCTTCTCGGGAACAGCCAGGGTGACAAAGAGGATGGTGCTATGTAACCCAAAGAATCTCTCTCTCTCTCACAACCTAAATGTGATCGCATTAACACGTATGGCTTCAGTGAACATTACTGTTTTAGAAACCTACAACTAATCTTTGTGTATAAATACGGCTAAGCATTAGAGCATTAGAATTAGTATACTTACGACAAATTAATCAAATCATGTGACGAGAGTACTGTTGTAAGTACACTCGATAAAAGAGTTAGGCATACAGGCAGCGACTGCTGGACCGCAGCCTGTCATGGTCGTGGCGAATTTCACGGATCCCATATCCATGACTATAGGGCAAGTGAAGGCAAGTACGGTTTTTAGTCGGCATAAGTCTGACATACTCTGTCGCCTCCCCAGGTGACGGATGATCCATGATATTCCGAACTATAAAAAAAGGCATACGTAGTGAACGACATCCTGTCTTCTTTGACATAGATTGTGTTATAAATAATATCCGCTAAAGTATGTTGGCAGCTTACAATAAATTCATTTTGACACATATTGCGTGATACATTACGTTATCTATCCTTGCCTAAACAAAGATGGCGTTGGCTGCCTGTGTACCTAGCAATTTAGTCGACTGTATATGATATAAATTCAGTGTCATTCTTTACAGTGTCCCTTGTAGCATACATACAATCACATGAACTCACGGACCTATCAAACAAGGCGCATCTAGAAAATGTGAAGACAAAAGTTCTCCTAGACATGAGACGTATGAACTCTAAGCGCCAATGGTCGGGCTTCGGGTGGCCTCCTCGCAGTGTCACCGAGAGGACTTTTATAAAGAACAAGCAAAACTATAGGAAAAGATTCCTTTAATTCCTTTATACCCGAACCAACATACGTTCTTATGTAATTTTACCTGATGTACGTGTGGACGCAACAAAAAAAAGGGGCTGAATCGTAGCATCGTCCTGTAGCTTGTACTCATTTGTGAACAGCCGTGTGAATATAATTAGGTAAGAATTATTTTAGTAGAATTTGAATTAGGACTAAGGATAGAGATTTAAAGTAGTAAAGTCACAGATTCATACATTAATGCTATTAATGGTAAATATACTACCTACTTAGTCTCAGAAATAAATAAACTTTACAAAAAAAAGTGTTTTATTTTTTGTGATATTTAATAAACATAACATACCATCACGCTTATATCCGACAGGTGAGGGCAGAGGTGTACTACTGTGGTACCACACACTCACAGTAGGTACACAGGTATGTGTTAGGCTATGTAACTGAGGGCGAAACTGTTGCCATTTACCGGGTACAAATCAAAAATACGAGTTTCAACTGAGAATTTTACAGAAAAATCTATTTTTGTTATACCACTAAGGCGGCAAACAAATATACGGCTCACTTGGCGGTAAGCGGTTACCATTGCCTATAGAGGCTTGCAATACCAGGAGTATCTCTTGCGCGTTGCCTACCCTGTAAAACGAAAGAGGAATAGTTGGGTTGGCAGTATAAGGGTCACAGTCCCCCCACTGCCGACACAACGTTTCCTCGCGAAACACTGGCAATTTTGCTCACTGTAAGGAACACAACACAGCTCAAAGCTGTAACTATTTCACTTCGATTTTTTGCAAGACGAAGCTACTTCCCCAGTCGGGCAGCTCCGCAGCAATTTGAGTGGAATTACTCCCACTATGTATTTACGGAATTACTAATTCCTAAATACTTCTCTTACCTAAATAACTATTTTGCTTGATCTGCGAATCGAATCCAGGACGTTACACTCAGCAGAGATCTTTGAGACCACTAGACTAATGAAGCAGTTGTCACCAGATAGGAATCGTTTTCTATGCCTGTGTATATTATATCGTGATGTCATAGACTATGCTCGTGATTCAATGAGGTCAGAGGACTCAGATGCAACAGTTATGTAGCGGTAAATGCGTTTATAATAGTATACTGACACTTTAACCATCCCGGAGGTGTGGGCAGAAGGACATCTACTATGCAATGCCATTCACAATTCCCAAGTATAACAATCACACTGTAAATGATGAAGTATAAAATAAAAATTGTATAAAATGAGAAATTGATTATGCGAGTTTATAAAAATGCCAGTAATCCTATTTGTATTAATACGCAATATTTTAATTAAACTCTTATCGTTAATTTGTGAATTCATTTGTTTCGCGTCCTTTCATCCGTCATCTGAGTTATTATGACTGAGCTATGGGTAGTGTAGAGTGGTTGTGGTTTTTTACAATAGGTGTGTATTTGCAAATCATAGTTACAACTAGAAGTAGGTACTATATTAGATCAAACAATTTCAAACAGAAAATATGCTGAATATCTTAAAATATAATATGCTAGATAAAGTAACCATGAAAAGCTGATTTGAATTCACAAAGGGTGTAAGGACAAAGTTAATTCAACTGTTCTGACAAAACTGTTAAACGTTGTTAAACGTTATACAAACGTTAATTTGTTGAAGTTATTAATAAATAAGTTAAATAAAACCTCCGATTAGGATCTATTTGCCTAACAGTTCCTTGAGTGTTAATTTATAAAAGAAATGGAAATGTTGTGGCTTTTGCGATCATACAAGCGAGTACGTGCATGACGTGAACTTCTGACGTGGAGCCTGTTTACAGACTAATTCCTTTTACGCCATGCCTCCCTGTTGAGCGCCATATCTTGTCTTGACTTCCCTTATATTAAGATCAAGGAAAAATGTAACAACCTTGCTTTTAAAAACTTGCATAGATATTGATTTCTGCTACTCGAATATTACTTTTTGCGGACTTTATCGCATTATATTGATATTAATCCCGACGTTTCGGACCCTTACAGTCTACCCGCGACCATCGACGCTGTGAAGGGTCCAGGGGACGTCGACTTTTACAGCGAAATACTTTCTTAGATTGAGAATTTTAGTACCCACACCGAGGTATTGTTTTGTTTCTATATCCATTTATCATGTTTTTTTTTTTTCATTTTTTAGTTTCCCTAACAATGCAGATATCATTATTAAAAGTAATATATCGACATAATCAATCTAAGCATCAATTCAAAAAAATCAAAATAGATGAAAAAGATATGAATCAGCTTCTGAAACTAGTATAAACTAGTACATCACATTCAAATAATTTATTCGAAGCCTCAAATCTACGATAGAAGAGCCGAGCAGAAAACAAAGGTCAAGACGTAGACTCAAGAAAATTATTATTTCATTTCGGGAAATAGGAAATAAGAAAATATTTCCTAAGTCCATTCTAATATCCCTAAAAAAAAAATTACGGAACGCGTGGTATGCGAACCTGACTCGGACGTGATCGTGGTTTTATTTAATTACGTAGATATTTATTATACTTACACATTGCACCAAATTGAGAATTATGTTCAACGACAATCAATTACTTGGTTGAATTAAGAGTCTGAATTTTGCAATACTCAATCAATACTCAATAGGCGTAGAGCGCAATGCTCGTTCTGTGTTGGTATTTGTTTATTAATGTGAATATTAAATATTATAAAAATCTATAATGGATACTCGCCAGTCGCCAGATTGGTTGACAATATTGATATGTTATCATCAAAGTCCTGGAAGTGAGAGCAGAGGACAGGAACTATCAGCACTATTGAATAGTGCTGCCCAATAATGCGACAAGGCCTGACGTCATCGTCAGCCCTCTATACAATCAACTGTGTTTTCAAAACGATATATTATAATAATTAACTAATCATTGTTTCAGTTTCAGCAGTATTAATAGTACCATGGTGCCACTATGCGACTGCTTTTCATGGAAGATCGAGTTGCCCTTCGATCCAAAGCCCGATATGTGGCTCAGATGGAAACCAATATACCGTGATCTGTGATACCACCAATGCACATCAGCCTTATTTAAAAATTTTGCACATCGGTGGGTGTGAAAAAGAAGAATTAAGTTTGTTTAAACCACATAACAGCAAGGCCAATCACAAACAACATGAGGTATTAAGTAGAGTAAGGTTTAAAGATGAAACATTAATATAACGTGACAAAAGTAATAAAATTCTTGAATGTGTAGAGTATCTAATTGTGTGTCTTAAATAAATGTGATGATTCCTTATACTGTTCCACTGTGTATATTCTTAGATTTCCTGTACTATTAGTATACATATTTTATAAAACATAAATAACCACAAAACAAACAAGAAGTTCAGATAAATATAAAATCCTGAAGATAACGGAAAGAAATGCGCGCCTTCTACAGGCAAATACCATTTTGGGTGGGGAAACCTTCAAAAGGCTACCGGTCTACGGGGGTTAGACCGGGGAGTGTGGGATTCTTACACACTCAAACCACCCCGGTGGCCACCATCAGCACATGGAGGGGGGCGCTGTGTCATCTTAATAGACCACGGCGGTGCACAGGGGGTTCTGGGGTGGTCTTTGTTTCTTAATAGGCGTATTAAGGCACATCACAGGCAAATACACTCGTATTTAAATAAAAATTCCTGTCTCTTATCGTGTCGTTATCGCCTAATTTTGAAATAGGCACAAAATTAGGCGATAGCATGATATATATATATGATATAAATATTTAAATTAGCTTACTTGGTATTAGTTATGCAATCTTTATTAAACTTGGGCACTAGTTCTCATACACAAGTATCTTTACTTTCAATAATGATCACGTCTTTCTACACCGGATGGCCAATTCCAGTAATTAAACACGTTCAAAATTTAGTTCCGACTCAGTGTCGTACCTAAATGTCAAATAGTGTTCTGTTAAAAAGTAACATTGTTACAACATCAAAATGTATACAAGTCGTATTGTAATGAGATTGAGAAATAATGTCTCTGAAACTAAATAAGAACTACTTTTTTTTCTAGTGTCGGAATTCAACCTCAGTATTTAACTTTACATAGAATTTCCAAATATACGGTTTAAATTACAATTAATGGAGTAAATATTGTATGATTTGTATGCCCGTTGGTAAAGTCAACACATATTTTTGTGTAGGTACCGCCTTGAGTAAGTAAACTTCACAGCAGCATCGTACTTATAGTTTTCACTTATAAACACCTGGATTACTTTCATGTATACAATGTACTACTAAGTATGATTCCTTTCTTGATGTCGGTTCTGATTGATTTAACATAACACCAGTATTTACTGAATTTTTGAGACGTTGAAATGTTCACGAACAAACAGCATATTTTGAAAACACTAAACGATCGTGATGAATATTTGTGCAAGTAAGTAAGTTTGTTTCTTTAAAGTAAGCTAATTTCAATTGTATTCTGAAGTTATGGATTGCTCGTTTAGGGTTTAAAGTTATACAACCTAGCAAAATATTGTTACAAACTTAATGTGTGAAACCATTAGCCCCAATAATTTGCGATATAATTCAACTTGTAAGGAAGTAAAATCAAGTAAGTCTGTAAAGTAAAGTCAAGATTTAAATAATTATTTCTAATAAGTGACAGATTTTAATATTTTCAAAGATTGAAGATATAATGAGCTAAGCTAGTTCAGTCGGTAGAAAGTTGAAATTGAACCTGACTGCTTTGAATTTGAATTTGGTCTTATCATGAACAATTTTTATTTTCTTTGCTCATAAATATTTTTTTAAGAAATAATATGGTCTTATTTGTGATTTCTTCTTTTTTACTTCTTGGCTTTCTTCTTTGATTCTGTCTTTTTCTTTTATTTACACCTTTGTAAATATTATCTCAGTAATACAAGCCAAAGTAACCAAAGCAAGATCATCTAAACCTTATTGATAAATTAATGTCTCATGTTTATACTTAAATTTCACAAACAATAAGAAAAGGTCAATGTTGTTTACGTATCCGACCTTAGCTATTAAAAAGTGCGTTTATTTTAATGTGAGTTTAATTTTATAATACTGGTATTTGTGTCAATATTTGTATAAACGTATGCAAATTAATTACATGATAGCATGCAAGTATTGTTAATACCGAAAGAAAAAGCATAGGTACCTATTGCGTGTTGACGTCGTTCTGTGTGAGAAAATAGAAATACATGCGTAAGCGCAGCAATAGCGTGATCTCTGATGTCAGATGTCAAGGAAGAAGCTGGGACGCTACCTGCTTATTTTTTGTCTTCATTTGTGTTACTTTTCATTTGTAATACCTACAGAAATGATATTTCTCTTCCTGACATGTTAGAGTTAGTGATATTAGCCGGTAAAAAATACAATGTAAATTTGGTTTTCTAGAATATCTATGAAAGTAGTAGCAACATGCAGTTGAATAGTACGATTTTTTATTTTAATACACCAAATGTTTAAAAACAACGAGTTACGCATACGGATATTAGTAAGTAATCCTACTTTTAAGGTACGGTCAACAAAAGAGTTAGGTATACAGGCAGCTAATTAATAATCTGTGTTTTGATAAAGATAGTGTGTGTGTGTGTATCACGCAATAAGTGTCAAAACGTAGGTATTGTAAGCAGCTACATACCTAACCCTTTGGCGCGTAATTATTTATGTCGAAATCTGTATATAGATGCATATTTCGTTTGCTATCTGTATACTTTACTCTTTTGTTGACTGTACACTTTATTAGAGAGATTCATTTTTACTTTATAATAAGGATAACGTAGGCGTGTAGTACATTATATTCGGTATAATTTGTTGAACAATGAAGTTGACCTGAAGCAACTACTGCATATATCTTTATTCGGTTTTAATTTGGCTCGTGCCGATCGGTAACTTTGTAATCATCAGCTACGCTGTACGTGCGTGCGGCTCAGCTGTGCAGTTTTTTTTATATGTATATTCGATTTTACAGACCCGCTGTGCTCATTAATCCCGACCCGGAGGAGCGTGAAACAGGCCTTCAAAAGTAGGTTGAAAACAATTAAAAGACAGTTTTCTGTTAAGCAAAAACATTACTTAATAACAACTTTATGACACATTAAAGTCGTGAAAACTTAAATAAGCTTGCCGCAGCACATTAAAAGGACGATAAACATCTTTCACGATTAGATTCTAACTAATAAAATAACAAGTGAACTTTGATCCCGAAGATGTAGCGTTTAACGTGAAATATTGTTAGACAATAAGGCTGCGGTAGATCCGGGTTGTATGGTGCCAATTGAGAGCGTGGAGAGTAATTCAGCTAAGAAAATTTACATAACTAAATCTTCCTATTGCTAATTTGCTTGTTATTTACTATCGTATCTGGAGGCCAATTCTACTTAGTAACAACGTTAAACGTTCTATCCTTCAGTAATCGATTCGATACTGAAGCGGAATTCAAGGTCGGCTTAACCTAAATCATCCCTGGCACATAATCTTCCGAGACTTTTCCCTACAATTGGGGTCGCGGTCTAACCAGAGTTTGTTAGTAGTGTAGATAAATTTATATTTATATAATTGTTAATAAGGTGGCACACAACTAAAAAGATGGGACGATGATATATCAGGTAGGTTGCAGGCATAACATGGTACTCCATGTATAGTAGTAGTAGGTCAGAGGAGGCCTTTTCCAACTGGCAAACAGACTTACAGAAAGTAAGGAAGTACCAAATACGTGAATAATTTTAATTGTGTAAAACATAATATAGTGTAACAGTGTAGTAATGTAAGAAACATAATTTTATATCTGTTGTCTAAATAAAAAGATTATTATTATTATGTATGATGTCATTGAAATAATATATTATATAATATATCATTTAATTTAACGTATTTGTAACATTAATTATATTATAGCTTTCTGGAATCCTTCTCTATATAGACTTTAACTATGCCAATTCTCACACTCCTCCGCATGCAATAATATTAAAAAGGGGTACAACATTTTCACGTATTAATATATCTATTCTTCGCATTGGGTTCAACTCATGAACTAGTAGCCTTGGCTACTGCTTGGCAACTACATAGTCTGATGGGAAACGAAAGGCCGATAATGATGATGATTTTAACTATAGGTCGGAACGTTCTCAAGCAAACATAGTTTTATGTAGGTATGTATTTTTTTTTTTAATTTATTATGGCCCTCCAGACTTGTTCACAATTTATTTACATGACATTAAAAAAATCTAGAATTCAGTGAACTTATCACTTAAAGGACAACAGAACATTACTTATAGGTACGACAATTATAAGTAATTTTAAAATTTATACATGGATTAAGATATTTATTCGCCAAGGATATGGTAGAAAAGTTGTTATGATACAATTAGTTTTCCGACACAGTTTTAGTTTTACACATCCGCCTCTGCAAGAGGCATACGAATATTCTTAGACTAAGATAACATTGCACGTACATTACATAAAATATAAGTATGTTGGGAATACCACCATATGACT
The DNA here is from genome assembly GCA_964056405.1 of Acronicta alni. Classification (NCBI taxonomy): domain Eukaryota; kingdom Metazoa; phylum Arthropoda; class Insecta; order Lepidoptera; family Noctuidae; genus Acronicta; species Acronicta alni. Next base: position 4,977,025 of record OZ043918.1, on the reverse strand, counting down.
TAGTAACACTTACAATATTGCTACTTACACATTATTTAAAATAATAGTTTTAGATTCGATAAAAAATGCAAATAAAAAATAAATACTTATTATATATTTATTAAGCAATGCAAGTACCTACGACATAGAAGAGAATGGAATGCGGTCCATGATTAGCAAAGTGTCGCTTACATGCGCAGGCGCACCGACCTGTTTACTATACTCCACTCCGCATCCTCCCTGTCTCCCAAGTGACGCTACTACGAATGCAATAGAGTTATTAACATCCAATGATAATACAGAATTAAAATAAATCTCTAACACCTGAGATAAGGTTATTCCTTTGTGTCAGGAGTTAGTTATTTACTAGTCTTTAAAAATGTTTTTTTTTAAATGTGGATAACGTTGCGGGCTACACAATCACATAATTATTGAGACCATAGAGTAAGAAAATTGTGTAGGGAACTGTTTGTTTTCCCGAATAAAAAAATAAAAAGAAATGATAAAAAATGTTAAAGTTACAAGTGAGAGAAGGAATAATATAATAATAGTAATACTTTCTATGATGGTTGTACTGATGTAGTGTTTTATTTATGGGGTGTGTGAGGGAATTCATGTGCATCATGCGTCAACTTTACAATTCGTGACATAAATGTTCCAAAACCGTTTAAACATTAATTGACGTCAAGGCTGAGTAGCTTAAGTAAGGCACGTACAACTGGCGTGCATCCATGGACCATGATTCTCATAACTAATCGAAAAAGTCACGTTTAATGTAAACTTTACTTGATTTCTTATAAAAATGATGATAGGTACCTACTTTACAAAAAATGCGTTTTCTTTTAACGATAGGTAGGGCATAGTGAGTAATTCCACTCAAATTGGATCTATCCCACCGTGGTAGTAAGCCGTGTGCTTACTACCACGATACTTACTACACCTTAGTGATAGGTATAATAAACGAAATAATAGCCATCAAATTGTTCATTTTCTAACCCATGCTGTTATGTACAGACGCCAGCACATAAAGCTACCACAATCTGTCAAATTAATAAGGTAATTAAAAAGTTAATAATACAAAATAATAAGGTTCATATTTGTTTGGGAACGTTTGACAGTTTTGGATAGCTTGATCTGCTGGCGTCTGTACTTACTTCCTATTAATTGGCACTAATGTTTACAACCCCGACTTCACAACAACACATGTGAAATGCCTCTAAATATTGAAGTACCTAAAGTAATAAAAACTATTTTAACATCCAAAGAAATTATGAAAGCCATGGTACAAACAGGTGTCACGTAACTCACGTAGTAGGGGACATTGCGTGGTCATTGACATCACAGTGGTTTGCTATCTATCACAGAGCGCATGGACTCGACTGACGGCACACGACACCCTGGGGCTCTCACGGGTATAGGCCTAAAAAGGTTCGGATTACGCAAAACCTTCATGGGAGAGCAATGAGGACATTTAAAAAGTAAAACAATGGATATATAGACAAAAGAATGACCAAGAGGTTTTTTGTGGAGCACTGTATTACACTCAAAGACAATAGGATCTATTTATACTAGTTAATGTGATATTTTACATATGTATTCCCCAGCCGTGATATTTATGTGTGAACTTTAGAATACTTAGGTGCTTTTGTCGTCTGAAGGTTATAAAAGCTGTAAATTTTAGGTTGATTTTTTTTTAGGTGTTACAGTTAACACCATCTTATGCAGCCATGGTTGACCCACGATCCCTCGTATCTCGAAAAGTCAATGCCCTCTTTTGTTTTTCAGCAAAATCATTCAATATAGACCTGTTCCAGACCAAAAGCTCAAAAAAAATCTCGGTTTTATAAAACGTGTTACAAAATACCCCCTAAAAAATATCAAAGCCAAAAATTTTGTTAAACCTAGTAAGCTGTCATGTCAGGGAATCAGATTATTTAACAGAAAGGCACAAAGACCTATTTTACCTAATAATTGTCTACTTTAATAGTTTTTATTCTTCATTCATAAATGATGTTGTTTTCCTTTTTTGGGGTATGTTATACATGTGAATGGACTCGTTATAAGGCCCCATTTAACCTCCTTTCGGCTTTATGGGTAGTTTTGTATACACTGCATATTTTGATTTAAAACAAAACAACACGAATACCTATATCAGAAACATGTTCTCACACTTGGCAAAAAATAGAAAAAAGAACTTGGTAATATGGCGACGCATCAACGTTTCCATTCACTGCATCCTTTCATTATAATTATACATGTATAAATGTTATATTCGTCCGCGTCAGAACAGCAAACGGCCTAAGTCTAAATCTGTTGTATTGAAATGAGTATATGAAGTCAAACAATAGGTGTCAAACAATGAAATAGATACTGAGGTTCCGTAGTGAAATATTACTCTCAAACTTGTCACTTTCAACCTTGGCAAAGGTGTCGTAATGCATACCTACTTCCTTTAAATACTAAGTTTGAAATAACAATACACTAGAGTGCATAGAGTATGTGATTTGAACATAAGGTACAGTTAGATATCTACCTTATCATAAAAGAAGGTTGCTAAACTCAAATTAAAAAATATATCGATCACTTTCTAATGCTATACTACAAAAAGAGATAGGACTATTCTTAAAACCCTGTTCACACACCGTCTAGAGAATCTCCTAGATGGCGCGGGAGTGTGCAGTTTGACAACATGCAATACGCCAGCGTGGTCTTATCCTGTCACTCTGTTAAAGCTAGGCCGACCTGTGAGACAGTTGGTAAATGATTGCTGATGATGGTCAACAGATAGAATACAAATTGTTTAACAACGTCAGCTCTTAGTCGCCAGTAGAATAGGCCGACTTCAATCCTACCAAATACACTAACCATATAGGTATATACCACTTTCCACTTCCCTTCATCGGACTATCAGACGCAGGGAGGGCTTTCACCCAGCGGTATGCTGCATCTTTTCTTGTACGTACCGCAAAGGAGTGGAATGCTTTCCCTGCGTCTGCATTCCCGGACTCATATAACCTTGGTGTCTTTAAAGTAAGAGTGAACAGTCATTTTCTGGGGAAGCGTGTTCCATCTCCGAACTCGTCGTCGCTTACCGTCAGGGGAGACCGAGGTCAAATCCATCAACAATAAAAAAAAAATGAACATGTCGTTAAGTAAGTACCTACACAAATATTATTGTGTGGACAAACGTGACATCTGAATTAAGATAATTTTAACCACGACAACACTCGCAAGTGCGTTGGTAAGTCCGTGACTATATTGTTCGCATTCCGTTTTGAAAGCCATTTAGCAAGATTACCGTCTATGGACTTCTCGTAATACCTATGGCAGATCAGCAAAGAAAGCAAAATATTAAAACATAAAGATGATACTTAAAGATATTGGCTGTCATAACTTGTTGGATAATCGTTGAGCAATCAATTGGCAATTACTTTTCAACTGATGTACGTTGAAATGTTATATGAAGTGGTACTTTTAGTCAATCTACACATCAAATTCTTTAGAGCTATAAATAAATGTCTAATTACTATAGTTTAATGTCTAAGCTTTCGCCCGCGACTTCGTCTGCTTGTTTGGTGGGCGAATATTAGTACATTCGCCAGCAGGTCAAGCTATCCAAAACTGTCAAACTTTCCCAATCGAATATAAAACCTATAATTTTGCATTAAAGTTGAAAATCTATCCAAGAAATTTGACAGATTGAGGTAGCTTGATGTGCTGACCTCTGTACCTATTGAGATATGAAGTGTCTTCAATTCGGTACCTATATAAAATTATTCTAACTTTTATCCTTATGCTTCATACGATAAAAGGTTGAGATACATCAATTCATTTCATGTTAATTCATAGTCTTGGAACTTCTCATCAAATTACTTTCATTGTCAATTTCTTTTAAATATGTGCATATATATTTAAGATTACAAGTTTCTAAACGCAGTTTTGCACGTTCACAGACAGAGTGTCTTGAATATTGTATTCAATCTAAATTGTAACAATAAATTATTTTAAAAGAAGCTATTGAGGTTTATATAAATGATGATTGTTTCTGTAAATACTTAAATCTTTTTAAGACATTTTTACAAGTTAATGTTTTGAATTTTTAATGCTAGATGGCGCCAGCATTTCTTAACTGACGACCTCTGAGAAGAAACAACGAAACAAACTCAGAGAAACATGGTCTCTTTTAAAGTCCAGACATAATAATATTAAATATGTGAGTGTCTTAATGCAGGGTATTGTCTGAAATGCCCTTTTGAAGAAACAGCCACAACGGCTTTGAGTAGACCAGCCTCAGCTGACAGCATGCATGCGTCTGCAGCTCGAACATATTATAGGGAGCTCCCGAGCAACCCGTGGCAAGACGATACGAGATAGGCTGAACATTAACGTAGGCCTTATAATCATATCCATGTAAAATTTTAAGAGAGGTTACGCACATGATATCGAAAAGTTGGAGGGGCGTGCCTTGGATTCAAACTCGAGAGCTTACACTTGGCAGTCCAATGGTCATATTACTAGGCTATCACTGCTAATGTTAAATTAAATCCCTTTATATTTTAATTAAAAAAAAAAACATTTACTATTACTTTAATAACTAATTATCACTCGCTTAAACGGTGAAGGAAAACATCGTGAGGAGAAACCTGCATACCTGTCGAGAAAGATCTCTATTTCTCGACGGTTTGTGAAGTCTACCAACCCGCACTAGGCCAGCGTGGTGGACTATAGCCTAATCCCTCTCAATATGAGAAGAGACCCGTGCCCAGCTGTGGGACAGTATATGGGTTGATGATGATATTTACTATGAATATATGACAACCTTCTGCATTTAGGTCGAGACGTACCTATACCAAATATAAGATTGTTTGCAGTTTTACTCACGTGCAAGTCCCTGGTTTACCTAACAAGTTCGATCTCAAACACGCAGCGAGGTCAAGATTCGAAATATTTTATTAAGAATTTATATTTAGTTATTTGACCAACACTGCTACAACATTGCAATGGAAAAATAAACTAATTAGCATAAAAAACATTACATACCATCACGCAGATATTCCCCGAAGGGTTGAGCAGAGTTGTACTAATGTACCTATACAGTTCGTCGATATGTTTAGGTCCTATGTATTATGCTAAAAAAATCCAAATCACACTTTGCTCGTCCTGAGAATCGAACCCAGGATATCTAGTGTAGCAGTTGCGCTTAGTTAGACTATTGAGGCAGTTATTAAGTTGGTTTTCAGAAAATGGAATGCATCTTCAAAAATTTTGTGGTATATCTTCAAAACCATGTCGGAAATAATTATCAAAATCGGTTAGGTAACAACAAAATTAATATACCAAATAAAAATATATTTTAAAATATACAGAATTATAGTTTCCAAAGTCGGCTTTTAGAAAGAGTGTTGTAAGATATTCGTGAGAGCTATCTCTTGAAATCTATCTAAATAAAAAAGCTTATAAGTGTACGGTTTATCTGTTTAATTAGTTTATCTTTTGTATCCGGTTCTGTAAATGCAATTTTCTAAATACATCAAATCTCACAAAGAAACCAAGTGCACCATTACAGAAACTTCATGAATAATTCATTTAATACAGACTATATTAAGACAGTCACTGAACCGTGATCTGCAGATATATACGTATAATTAATATATTTTTACATCTAAAGACATTTCTTTGGTGTGCACGTCATAAATGTGATTTTCTTTCATCCTCTAAGCGTTTTACCAACTTTGTTGGGATCGGTTCCCAATCTAACCAGATGCAACTGAATATACGTGTTACAAAATACATACCCCGTAAAAAATATAATTATTTATCAAAGCCAAAAATTTTTGTTGTTTTCCTTTTTTTGGGGTATGTTATACAGCGTTACTACGGTTCTTAATTATTGTGAATGGACTCGTTATAAGGCCCCATTTAACCTCCTTTTGGCTTTACGGGTAGTTTTGTAACACCCTGTATATTGCTGAAAGGTACTACATTTGCAAGTAATCTTGTCTGAAACTACGTATAAGGTCGAAGATGGAGCCCCCAATTCAATTAAATACCCTTTAGGGCTCACATACAATCCACACAAACAATGGAACACTCTAGTGGACGGACGTCTTACACACAAAGGCTAGTACCTAGTCGTAGCAGCCACCACGCGGATCTTTAGACCCTACCACCAAAAAGTTAGGTAACTCTTATTAAATATGTAGGAATATTGGACTATTACTATCGATAAATACTGTAATATTACCTACTTACATAATGCAAGTGTAACGTTACCTGGGCGTAATGAGGCAGACGTGAAAAAAGCAAAACCGATGGAGCATGGAGCACTCATAAGTAAATAGATTGTATATTCAGAATACAGATTCTCATATTTCTTTTGCAACTGTCCGTTTAAATATCAGCCGTTTAGACAGAGAGGAATTTCAGCCTATTTGGTCATGGTTTGGTCACAAGTTTTTTGTATGAATAGCTTTTTTAGGAGCTTCGTAAAATAATTTATGCAAGAGTAGAATGTGTTCGTAACCTAAACATTATATGACAGGTTTTTTTTATTGTAATATAATCACGAACAATCATATGGGCCGCTAGATCGACAGCCGCAATATAAAGGCGCAGAAACACCAGTGGTATCAATAGCGCGTTTTCTCAAGACCTCAGTCATTAAGTCGCATATGCCCTGTAATTTCACCGGCGACCGGTTTGGAGAGCAATCCTTCAAACTGAAACACAATAATATTAGCACATTATTTTTTTAGCAACAGGATATTTGTCAATGTGTTGCTATCACCCCAGAGGAACTCTGCAGCATGAGCAGTACCGACCACCTAGCAGAAATGGTTTTCTTTACAATGAACTAAATTCTGACAAATCGATAAATCTCTACTTCCCTACTAATACAACAAATTCTAAAGTAACTCTATATACCTATCTGCTTGTTACGCTTTCACACCTAAACCGCTGAACCGATTTTGATAGGATTTTGTACAGAGATAGATTAGACAGACATCTTGGAGAAGTGCTACAAGCTTAGGTAGCCCTTCTCCAAGATGTCTGTGTTGTCCGCGGGCAACTTTCAGCTAGTATTCCATAAAACTATGTGATTAATTTATTTTATAACCAACTTAATATTAATATTATTATAAAGGATTTAAATTAGCCGCAAGAAAACAGCCATGGACATAAAAATTATTATAAAATATTTAGTCAGCAGCTGACTATACATTTATTATGCGTTGAAATTAATAAAACATTGGAACGCATTAAACTTTTGAGGTTACCACTACTTCACAATCAACACTTTACAAACTGTTTAAACAATATCAAACCCAAACTTAATAGAGTGTGATAATTCTACGGAGTGTATGTAGATATTTGTTACATATATTACTTGACTTAGAATGTTAAAAAGGGGATTGTGTGGTGTCACAAGAATGAATGAGTACATATGAAGCAGTTTGAGAGTACCGTCAGTGACTGAAAACTTATGTAGTAACGTTAACGTTTGCCGTAGTATGGACATGTCATGGGAAGAGAAGAAGGATTTTATCAAAAAGGTTTTTAGCATAAGTCTGGATAAAAGATCTCAAACGGAGCCTGTTGCCATTCATCATCATCATCAGCCCGTATTCGTCCACTGCTGGACGTGGGCCTCTTTTATTGAACACCACTGAACCCGAACTACAGGTCTTTTCATCCAGTCGCTGCCAGGTGCCTTCCGAAAGTCGTCACCCTACCTAGCCAGCGGGCGATCCACACTACGCTTACCTAGACGCGGTGTCCACTCTATTGCCATTGACTGGGCGCAATTTTAAACTCCCAGCTGCTACTGAAAATTTCATAGAAAAACCCAATAACACTTCTCAACCTGAAAATCGACACCAGGACCTCCAGCATAGTAGCTACGACCACGACTAATGAGACAGTAACTATAGACGAAAAAATCATTTTAATATCTTTATGTATAATAGATAAGTATTTAGAATTAAAGAAATAACAATGATAATCTATAACAAGCGCAACTAGGTCGTTTTAAAGAAATTACTATCACTATAATACATCGATCGGGTTCACAATAAATTGCGAGATAAACTCGGTCACAGTACAGCAATTTCTTCAAAGAAAGCACTTCACCGCAGATATAAAGCTAGATACAAAAAATAATATAAAAACAAGTGCATCGACTCGAAATTACTCTCAATGCTATCTGAGAAGACATTATAAAAACAATCATTAACGTTGCATTTATGACCGACGTTCGAGATTGAGGTAATAAGTACTTTTGTATTAGAGTAACCTAACCACAAGTGTACTTCGCGACCGCAAAACATAGGCTGGATGTCCTGAGAGATGACATGAAAGTCAATTAACCCTGGGCCAATCGAATAAGGGCTGTAGTAGAGCAAGAAAGTGGAGACGGATAGCTAAGCCGGTAGGTACCTAGACCCTGGTAAAAGACAGCAAGAAAAAGCATTCGAGCAGCAACGTCAATACCATCAACACAATACCAAACTAAGGTTGAGTTGAAAGATCGTTTTACACGATAGAGACCATGATAATGAGCTCACAACTAGCACAAGCATATTTATTTTAGATAAGTTACATTTGTATACTAGAAAACATGCCATTAGGCTGTCTTAGAGAATAAATTTTAAAATGCGTATGTTCACGTAGTGAGTTCGGAGCTTCCTCCACAACTCAAGGGGCAATAAATTGCTGGGTTCTTTCTAGGTACATAATAACGCAATGAACTTGGAGCTCTCATGTAAATTACATCGCAACGGTCAACACAAGAAAAATATGACGAGGTTTTACACATGATGGTTTCAATATTTTATTTTATTTTATTTTATTTCATTAAGCAATTACAACAGGTAGCAAACATAACATAAATAGATTCAAAATATATAGATACATAACATAAATATATTCAAATAGCTACATGAATAAAACTTTGTAGGTAGTTAGAAATCGTTGAAAATGAGGTATAGTAATGAAGATTTGTGTTTCACTGTCTGATTTAAAGATAATGTTGGGAATGTTGTAATTTATATAGCTAGACAATTAATTGTTTGGATTTACCTTGCGTTTACTTTTGTGTTTTTTGCTACGACTCTGAGTGGACTGGTCACGAGTTAAACGGCATTCGATATATTCTGCTGTAATAAAAGCATTGTCTTTATTTCATACAAAATATACAGACCTCGTTGTCTCGGTCTCTGTTTTGGTGCATATAATTATTCACCTTTTTTGACCACCTTTCCCTGACCTATCAGCGGGGTCATAAACCTGTATGGCGATTAATTCCTACTGATTGGTTAGAGAGAATAATTAAAACGGACCAGAAGGACCCGATATTCATCATAATTATCATCATCACTAAAAAATATCTCCAAAATCGTACACCCAATACCGGGTCCTTTTTGTTTCATTTGTGTCTACCTATTTCCTCTTAACAGGAATGTCTAGTATTAGGTACTGTAAACCAATATATTGACGATTAAAAATATTCAGTATAATTAATTTTTTTTATCTTGAATTGATTTATATTCCATATGCGTGCATGGAGCCAATGAGCACTTGTTTCTTCATGTGCCATGAGCTGCATGGCACTCTATTTTAAAAATGGCACTTGACTACACTAGAAACTTTGTAGCTATTGCAGCTCGTGCATGACAACCATCCAACTAATTTGTATAAATAAACCATTCGACAGCACGCTCGTTTTTCAATGCATTGTCATATTATTTCCATCTTTGCGTCCATTACCCTACAGCATTTCCAAAGCTTGTGTTCAAATATTTGTTCCACTTTGTAAGTTGTCATGCAAGGCAGTATCTTGGTGAATTTGTGCCGAGGCCCTTAAGTAGGCGACTCCATTGATTTAAAACCATTCAAATGCAAATGATTATATTCAAAACTGATACACGAAGCGATGAGCTAAGAATTCAAATACACTTACATTATAACGGTTGTTTGACCATATCGAATTTTGGAATTTCGAATTGTAATTCCAGTGACGTTTGGTCCCTTTTCGGGTACTGTAAGTAGATTGCATGATCCATTATTGAATGCTTCGATAACAAAGAGATCAATAAACGGCAAAATGTCAAACAATTTACGAACGATGTCAAACAATTTATAGATTTAAAAAGTTTAGCGTATCTAGATTCTGAAAGGAGGTATTGCAATAGAATTAAATTTCAACTATTTTCCTTGTCTGTTGAGCTTTCATTTCTGGCATGAGTATCACACCGACACGCCTGTATCCTTGAAGGGTCCGGCAGAGGTGGAGTGCTACATACCCGCGAGCTAGGGTGCGCAAAACCTCAGCCTAACCTGGTATGTTTTTAAGAGGTGAGACAATCACCATTAACCGGGCACAAATCTAACTCCGAGCTTTATAGAAAAGGCGACATAACCTTCGACCTTGGATTCTAACCCCATCTAAGTTCGAACTCTTAGAGCGGACTCCCATAGCAATGTACAGGGCGAGTCACGTCACCCTGGTGTCGCCCGCCGCTGCAACTATTAATTGTCACTATATTGTCACGTCACCACAATGAGCGCACTAAGTATAGTTTTCATAGCACTTGACTTGGTGCAAATAAGTCACGGGGACAAAAAAATCGCAATCAGCGGGGGCCCTTAATGAAAAGCCGCGCTGCACCCACAAAACCAATGAGGTAGGTAATTGGTAAAACTAGAAAAAAGTTTCTATTCTTCTAAGGAACTTCTAAGTCTTTTCTAATCGTAACAGTTGTAGACGGAATGTTTGAATTTTCACACGGTTATTTAAAATTCCATCGATCGAACATAATAAATGTCATACTATAACTATGCCTTGTCTTCTATGTGACAAATGAGACAAGTGCTGTTATAAATTGTTCGAAAAAAAAACAATATTTTCAGTGTCACCGTTACATAGCAGTTATAACTATGAAATAGGGGGTTTTGTCAAGAACTCATTGAAAAAGACAGGAGAAACAAAAAAGAAATATTATAGGTTCTGCCTGAGGTCAAATTAATCTTTCACAAAAATGTATATCTTTGAAAATGTTCGAAACTAAGAAAAGCAACATAAATTTAAATACCGACGCGACATTAAACTGCAACTGTATAATTAATGATAATTAACGTGCAAAGAAGTCATTAGGGTTATTTTTATGTAAACAATAAACTACTTAAAAATCACGACCAACAAACGTGATCATGACTGGAGTTTTCGAAAGAATTAGAAGTTAATCTGTACATTCGAATATAGTCGGAGCTCATATAAAGTTATGGGTCCACTAATTCTTGGGTCAATGACAGGCCCACCGATCACTTGGTATCGTGAGAACATTCAACTTGACGGGCACCGAGATATTTATTGAACATTTGAAATTTATTAAGTATCCGTCTTAGGTTTTGTACTTTGTTCCAGGTCTCATAAAAAATGTAATAAACGATGTAAAATTAGAGAAAGTGTAGGCTTTCATAACACACAACAAACACAAATGAAAGATATTCTCACCATTTTTATCACCGTATTTACACGTTAATTTGACGTTTGTGCGCTGAAGCACAGATTATCTAGGAGTTGAAAGGTTCATTCACATCGCTTGTACCGCATTGATAGCGGGCCGCGTTTCTGCGCAGCGAGTATGAGTAATAGAGTGCCTTCATTCAAAGCATTCCAGTAAAGATACGCATGCAGCACACAAAAGGTGTTTGGTAAATAACACAGTTGCACCCAGACGAGAAATGTCATTTTTCGATTACAATACCCAAATGAGTCGAATAACTTTGTGACATTTCTTTTGAATTTGGAACAATAGAAATTAACCGGCTTCGGGAGTTCAGATGGCAGTTACTCTATGTAAAATACAGGCACTATAGCCACGTGTTCCGGGTCTAGGTGGTTGTGTAATAATTGCGTATGTGAGAATTTGTGTGTGTAAACGCACCCACGATAATCCTAGTGTTGGGCAACGTTTTTTTAAAGAAATATATTAACTGGCCCGTTCGTAGTTGGGAAAGTTAGAGAATAATGCACTTTTTAGCCGGCCATACAAAAAAACAACAGATAACGCTTGGTAATTTTTTAGTTAATTAAGTATGTACGTACATAATTGAGTCAACTACAATGGCTCTTTGTTTTATTCCACTTGTTTCCTCCACCTAATTGCTTTAGTTTAGTGGCTGCTGAGAGTGAGGTCCCGTGTTTGATTTCTAGATCAAGGTTATTGAGTAGTTCAATTTGGAAAATTCTCAGTAGCAGCTCGGAGTTTGGTTTTGTCCCGGTTAATGGAAATGCTCATGGAAGGCTCGTCCCTAACTATACACTGCTTAAGTTATAATATGTGCTATAAGTTTATATAATTATAGAAATAATAACGACCAGGAGCCTGTTAAGTTCTGTCTCTAAAAAGCCATTGTGCTATTGACTAAAGCGAATTAAAACATAATGTACTCTTACACAAAATGCCCCAATCGATTCCATAACCGAAAAGTAATAGTAATCTGACATAAGGTCTTAAGTCAATGCCAGAATGAACCGTGTGAACTAAAGCTAGGTTTAATTGAATAAGCACCATTTGGCGCCCACAATTATTGCCGAAAGAACAATAATTGAAGATAGAATTTATTACAACCTTTTTGGGTGTGAATCGAAAGTGATATAATCTGTAGCAATTATAAAGCATACCTTTCAATTATATCGTCACAAGGTATAACCTATCATTATTTTGTTAGAATTATTATCGAATAGTAGTTAAGCTTGAAATTTGTGGTTTGTGTGTTTACAGTGATCTTCAGGCTATACCAAACTATCGTTTAGTTTAAAAAAATTATATCAAAATACAATAATATCGAAAATTCTCTTAGTAGAAGCTGTAGAACACATTTACATACATAGGTCTAAAAACTCTCTCCTGTAAAATTTATCATTTGTAGTTAGGGGATTCGTAAGTACCTACCGTCGATATGTTGCAAAGACTGGTTGCCTCATTACCATTAGCCTAGTGGTTGTCTGGATAAGGTCGCTTGAGGTCCTGGGCTCGTTTCCTAGGTCGAGCAAAGTTATTGGTGTTTTTTTATGAAATTTTCACTAGCAGTTCGATGTTTGGATTTATACCCGATTAAAGGCTCGCCCCCTATTATAATGGGTCCTTAACATGACGGCGAACTGTGTACGTACATTAGTAGGAAGATCTGTATTACAAAAGAAATTCTTTTGAAAGAAGATTCCATGGAGAGTCAAATGTTCTGTATACTAATATTATAAAGCTGAATGTTTGTTTGTAACGTAAAAAAGCTGAACGCGCTAATCTCAGGAACTTACTAGTTCGAATTCAAAAATTCTTTTTGTGTTGCTTAGTCCATTTATCGAGGAAAATTATAGGCTATATAACATCACGCTACGACCAATAGGAGCCGAGCAAAAAGGAAAAAAAGGTGAGTAACACCGCGGGGGCAGCTAATTAATTAATAAAGCAAACAAAAATAAACATTAGAAATGTTTTTTTAACAAACATTATATGAAGGTAAGTAGGTAGTAGTCATTCTAAGATTGTACCGGAATACGGAACTTGTCAAAAGCTGCCTTTAATCACGCGACATAATAAAAACCAACAGAAAATAACTTTTCTTTGATCATGTCGTGTTTATCTTAAGATAGAAAGTTTGAGTTCCCACCAGATCGTACAAACGATTTAATTAATAACGTTAAGATTTCCTCATTAATTATGAAGGTTAAATAGTAGATAGCTTCTAGTTTTTGACATACGACATACCGTTATTCCTGTATTCCCAAAAAAGTTAAGCAGAGGTGTACTAAAACACGTCAACAGTTCGTCGGTATGTTTATAAACGATGTTATATTTTTATACCACTAGGGTAGCAAACAAGGATACGGCCCACCTGATGATAAGCCGTTACCGTAGCCTATAGACGCTTGCAACACCAGGGGTATCACTTGCGCGTTGCCAACCCTAAAACGAAAGAGGAGTTGGGTTAGCAGTATAGGGGTCAAAGTCCCCCCACGGCCAACAACGTTTCCCCGTGGAGCACTGGCAACCACACTGGTTGTGTTCCTAAGACAATATGATATGAAATGTAATAATTATGCCACCATATTGGCTCGCTCCCTATTTTTACATGGGTCCTTAACAAATGACATTGACACACAACAAGAAATTTGTACTATTAACCTGGTATAAATTGAAACTCCGAGCTGCTACTGAGAATTTCATAGAATAACCGAAAAATACTTTGCTCGACCTGGGAATCGAACCCAGGACCTCAAGTGTAGCACTTACGACTACTGAGCTAATGAGGCAGTTCTATTAGAAAATCAAAGTTGATTTATCTTTAGATACAAGATTTACTACGATATGACGTTAAAGGGAAGACTACATGATACTAGTTTCCGTAAACAGACGACTATAAATGTCTGCGAAAGGAGTATTTAGGAGATTTATCGATTTACTAGCGTTTTTTTCGTGATTTTGTCCAGGTACTAAAATTTCCAAGTATTAAAATTATTTCTCACACATATAGTAAAGTTGCATGATATCAAAAATTACATATCATGTCACAATTACCTACATTTCAAATAAACTCTCACTATCCCTTTAAAGTTCCGTATCTTATTCGAATAATCATGTTTAAATATATTGTTTTTAGCAAAAAAACCGTCAATAATTAACACAAATCTCATGAAAATGAGATGAAAATTCTGCAAGAATTTTTTAGAGACTTTTACAAGTATTTTTGTAAGTTTTTTTACTATGATAACTTATGTATACAGACTTCTCTGCTACTAATAAACTAGGAACTCTTACGCATGATATTGATTTATAGGCAAAGTGAAACTGAGTTCTCTCTTCTTTAATCACATAATAATCTAATTAACTTGTTTTCATATAATTTTCTCAAGGAAAACTAGAGACGTTTATCCACGTTCTAACAGTTTTTAGTTTCACTTCGTGTTGTGATAACTAATTAAACCATGCCTGAGATCGAATTTTTCTTTCACAAATAAATATAATTTATTATTATCTCGAGAGTAAGAAAGTTTCCGCAATATTAAAGCACCGTGCGATGTGTTAAAGCGTTATTTTAGCCATCTTGTGATACTGGAGAAAATGTGCCTTGATAATATTTAAACTTCGCAAGTGCTAAAGTGCAACAATTTCTAACATTAAAATTTGACAGTTTATATAGAAATAAAACTACTTGTTACGGATCTATTCGGATCCTTTACAGCATCCATGTTGTACTGTTTTGAATATCCTCCATGTTCCAATTTGTAAAAAACTCAGAACAGCACAACCTTTTGAAAGCCTTATATAATAAAATAAAATTCGTTCAAATACCGCATCGAATCTATGATGACGGACCATAGACTATATTTCAAAAACAAAACATTTTTAAAGAAGTAGCGCATGTCTTGCAAAAAAAATATGTAGATGTATTTTACTAAGCAATTA
Source organism: Acronicta alni (assembly GCA_964056405.1). Taxonomy (NCBI): domain Eukaryota; kingdom Metazoa; phylum Arthropoda; class Insecta; order Lepidoptera; family Noctuidae; genus Acronicta; species Acronicta alni. The sequence goes on along the minus strand of OZ043918.1, from coordinate 4,961,576 downwards.
ATTCACGTTACATACATGTGAGGCTTACTTGATTGATTCAACTAACATTGTAGGTAACTGTATACAGGAAATAGCAACCCGACCTTAACTTTCTACCCCTACTTTATGGAGGCTTCAGACATACTAATGACAAAATGTTGATGTTCCACACATGTTGATTAATGGAGTACTTACTTTTTCCTGAACGTTTTTTTTTAAATTAATTTAAAATAAGATAATGCCAGTATTGTTCTTTCACATTTCCATATTCTGATCCTTATTTGTTTTTTGAGAGTATCGGACTTCGACATATAGTTTTCCTGCCAAATCCTAGGCATAAGGAAGTTCAATAAAAAGTTAACACGCCATTGTTATTTTTTTATACAATATAGCAAAAGTGTACTGCTGTCGAACCATAGTTTGCCGTTATGTTTAGGTCCCATGTAATAGGGGGTGAGTCTATTGCCAGTAACCGGGCACTAATCCAAACTCCGAGCCAGGGAATAACCCAATAACACGCTCGACCTGGAAATCGAACCCAGACTCTCTGCCGTAGCAATCACGCTTAGAACCACTAGACTAACGAGGCAGCTGGAACATCTTATATAATAATTAAAAAAAAAACGATCTTATATTTCGTTTGAAAGTTATAATATAATTTAGATTCGATTTTCATTAGAATGAGAAAGTGCAAAATAAAATATCGATTAGAATTCTAGACTCGTGAAGCTGATTTTCAATTAGTTTCAACTAAGCCTTGGAATCAGGTTTGCCATAAATTAGTTAGGTTAAAAGTTAACAAACTTGCGCTGTCTGTGGGCAGGTTGTTCATGTCGCCAACCCACCTTTCTACGAGCATAACAGTTACTCTTGACAACATGCAACAGTCATGTTATGAGACCAGGTTCTGCAACGAGATGCAATGAAACATTAGAATCGAAAAGAAATAGAATCGAATAAATAATTGATATAAACGAAATACTTTCGACAAATCGAGCATTCCTAAAAAAATGATTTTTGATTCGAACGTTTGATAGGTACAACTTATCTAGGTACTAAATATAGATATGGTACCTTTTTAGTCAATCCCATCAAAATTTCTATTGAAATGATTATCGAGAAAGGTCAAGTAGGCACAATATGTACCTAAGCGATGATGAATAAAGGACGATTAGCGTTAAATTATAATCATAATATACCATCACGCTTATATTCCCTATATACACCCACAGTCCCACGATATTATTAGGTCCCATGTAATAGGGAGCAAACATATGCCATTCACCGAGTACAAATCCAAGATGCCAAGTTACTACTGAGAATTTTATAAAAAAACCCAATAACACTCTGCTCGAGCTGGACGAACCTAGGAACTGCAGCGTAACAGACGCTCTTACGAGCATTAGGCGAATGAAGCATGTTGATGAAACTGATACCAATCTTAGTATTAATCTGCTGTCATTTTACCAGGGCTTTCTTGAACTGTCAAAATAATCATTCAACACGATACAAGAATGTAGGTATCTTTTAGTTTCTTAAAACATATTATATAGCCGGTATGTTTTAAGAAATCAAATTTATTAAAAGGGTAGAGAAATTAAAAGGGGAGAGGTAGGTATCATTCAACACGATACAAGAAAATAGTGGGAGTAATTCTGGGTAAGTCCTTCCGCCTTGCAGAAAATCAAATTGAAATAACAATGCTTTGAGCCGTGTTGTGTTCCTAATATGAGGTGAGGTTCCCTCGCGAAGCACTGGCAGCCTTTGCCAGTTGAACCTTTGCCAGAAGAAACGTTGTGTTGGCAGTCAAAGTCTCCCCGACTATGGCCCTTATACTGCCAACCCAGTTATTCCTCTTGCATCTTACAGGATCGGCAACGCGCAACTGATACCCCTGGGGTTGCAACCGTCTATAGGCTACGGTAACTATTATCATCAGGCGGGCCGTATGCTCGTATGCCTCCGTAGTATAAAAAAAAACTATCTTCAAATAATTCAGTAGTGTCGAAAAGTGCGAGCATTTCAACAGTTAACAAACATGAGACGCAACACGCACCAAGGTCGACGCACCATTATCGCACACGTTTCTTTTTCATCGAAGTGCTAAATGTCGAAGAACTGTGAAACTTGTATATACACTCTGCACTTCTATAGAGCCAACGAACGGACATGTTTTGTGCTCATGTACGATAACCGCACCTTAGTACGTGCAACCAATAAATGAATAATTAGAAATAGTGAGTTGCACACGAGAACGTCCCTAGAAAGAGTTGCTTCACGTTATTAAAGTTAAATCTAACGAAGCGATTCTATGGACTAAGTCGATAATTCTCGCATGGCAAGTTTCGATTTAAAAAAAAGGCCTATGTTTTTTTTACGGTAACATGAGGTTTTACAAACAGTTTTTTTCTTTAAAATAACTATCTTAGAGTGTAGATGTCTGACACTTAAGTAAGTCTTATATACTGAAATATAATTTTTATATTATTAAATATTATATTATTTATAGAGATTTTATGCCGTATAATTTTAAACAGTTTATCTGTTTAAATTCTGTTAAATAATGATAAAATCCATAAAAAGTATATTAATTCAACTATATTAGAGTTCAAACGATAGGCTAACCAGTGAACTAAACATTCGACAGCATTTTGTGGGTGGATCGGCAGAAATTACCTAGTGTTAGGAACTATAGTTACAAAAACATTAAAGATGTCGTTGATGAAGAGGTTCGTTAGGGAATTACTCGATCTAGTAATGCTGCATGTACAAAGAAAGTGGTATAAGAAACCACTCTACAGCAACAATCATGAACTCTAAACTGAGATCAGAAATTCTCTAGGCTTTATTCTGTTAGAACCCTGAAATGGTCCAAAGATGGAATCAACTCTCATAGTGTTCATATGTGTAGTAATGCATTCATCAGTTAAGATTTATATGCCTGATATAATTATAAGCAAGATAACCGTACCAAGTACCAGACGTGTCATAAAAAATGCAACTACTTAATTAAATGTAGGATAAAACAACACTATTATTAGCATACTTGTAGGCACAATGTATGCTGTGAAAAAATATATGTAACATAGGTACCATCACGCCTGTATTCTCCGAAGGGTTAGGCAGAGGTGTACTAATGTACGGTCAACAAAAGAGTTTGGTATACAGGCAGCTAATTAATAATCTGTTTTGATAAAGATAGTGTAATAATGTATCACACAATATGTGTCAAAACGTAGGTATTGTAAGCAGCTACATACCTAACCCTTTGGCGCGTAATTATTTATGTCGAAATCTGTATAAAAATGCAAATTTCGTTTGCTATCTGTATACTTAACTCTTTTGTTGACTGTACACCCATATTTCGCCGGTATGTTTTAGGTCCCATGTAATAGGGGGCGAGCCTATTGCCATTAACCGGGCACAAATCCAGACTCCGAGCTGCTACTGAGAATTTCATAGAAAAACCCAATAACACTTTGCTCGACCTGCAGGGGATCGAACCCAGGCGTAGATGTCGTGCTTAGAACCACTAGACTAATAAGGCAGTCGTTTTAGTAGTTTTTATTGTAATGAAGTGGCAGCCGCAGCATTTAGACGCCAGCAACGTTGTCATCTTGATACCTCACTTGTCTCATATGCCCAAATAATTTGTCTGGCTACATTTGATTTCCCTTTAAACCAAAATAATGTTGGCACATTATTGCTTACTCAATACTCAATACATTTATCGCACTCCATATGTTAAATAGCTGTTACAATAATATAGAAACATGTGTGGGCCTTGTCAGGCACGGCAAATGCAGGAGAGAGGACTTAGCGGATAGACTTATAGGATATTAGACTTAGAGGATGCTTAGCAGCAGAATAATTGCTGCTCATGCTGCAGAGTTTGTTTTAGTTATGTATCTGTATCATATTCTGTACATTGAAGAAGCAGACATGGACCATAAAATATTACACCAGAAGCAATTAGAGATTAATACAAAAATCACAAGTATTACAAATTTCAGTTCGTGAAAGTAAAGTTGCTATTATTGTTCACGAAAGGCAATAACTTGACAAAGTAAGTCATTATAACATTAGTGGAGAATGCAGGAAATTATCTGCTTGATGCAAGACAGACACATTAGCATGCACTAGTCGCCATTTTATGTAAGTTTTATTGTTCTACCCTACATTTTGACGTAGTGTCACATCTTATCGCTTCTGTTACAGTGTGTAGAACAGCTATGAATGAGATTTATATCCAAGAGTATATCCAAAGATGGATAGCCTGTGGTTTCAACCAAGAAATGTTTGCATTGATAATGTCGAAGTGCGTATTGGTAACTGTTATTTGCTGCGGTGGTGAGGATAGACTATATACCCCGTACTCTTAGTGCCGGTAGTCTATCCTTAGCTTTAGGTAAAGAAAAAACGATAGATAATAAAATAACCATAATCATTCATACAAATCATCCAATCTTGATGAAAGATTCGACAAGTTATTTGATGTGAAGTAACTTCCCTTACTATATTATTATGGAACGATTGCACAAGCCGCGATATAATTTTGTTACATCTTTAGGACAAGGCGAAGTTTGATTACATTTTTTTTATACAAGCAATTATTTAGTTTCGTTTACACCTGCGTTTGCCCTTTACGACCATGCATACATAATTAAATAATTAGGTAACTGCTTAGTTACAAAAATACGAATGTTGCGAATGCGCGTATGCGTGAAAATAAATTCCGCTTTGCTTTATACTTTAATTGTTGTAACTTTGTTAATCACTAGTAGGTACCTATGTATGAAGTGAATATCATCGTATAAATATTTAGACTTCTCAACGGTAATTAGGCATTCCAAGCTAAATTTCCACAAATGAGGGTAAGCTAACAAATTAGCGAAATGATTCACAGTAACAAAATTCTGCAGTCAATGGAAATCTGATTCACGTTTCGGAGATACTGTTAACGAACCGTAAACTTGAGTATAAAAAACATAGTAATAAATTTGAAGCGGTTATCAAAAAAGTTCGTTTACCTGACTGAGTCCAGCATTCCGGGCAATCCTGACAGAGCGTCGCCCAGTCGAAGGCAAGGTCCTCGAAGCTCGCCATGGCTACACCCACTTAATCAAGCCAGTCCACTCCCCAACATACTATCAAAGCTATTCAAATTGCCGGTCGCACAAACACAACACCATACGAATTAAGTTTTCATAACCAATATCCTCGGAAATGTTGATTTCAATATATAAGCACTGGTATTGTTTAGTAGTAAGTTAAACGTTATCTGCAGCGGCTTAGGTGCAAAAGTTCGCGGCGGTTGTTTCCCGCGGTCGTTCGGTAGGTATCGGATGTGCACGCGCACGTAGATAAGCGGCCGGCGGAGCACTGCGCGGTAACCTCGCGGACCACTCGGGATGTGTCGCTGCTTGCTCGCCACTCGGAACCTGTTCTCCGGCCGTATAGGCGTTCACTCAGTCCGTACACAGGTACTCTTTCGATTTCAATGAACCGTTAACGTTCTTTTCTTGTTAGGTGTGTCTTATCTACACGACATCACGTAACACTGCACCGGCAATCCGCTGCCGCACAATAGACGAACTCAGCGCCAGATACAAGTCAAACCAGATCACAGTTGAACTCGCTGCAAATAAAGATTGCAAAACTTGTCGAACGAAAACTTTAGTGATTTACATATGTAAATGTTGAATATTTGCTTTGGAAGTACATTCGAGGCACGTAGAATGGCCGTTACTGGTCGTCCTTATGCAGACCCACGCACAATTCAAGTGCAGCCATGAGTCTTCGAAGTATTATAAATATTTGAGAGTGTATTGTCGATGTTATGAGTATTTTATTGTCATACATATTCCACACGGACTGTCAGGCTTTCTAAGAACATTTTCTAAACATTCGTAGTGTGTTATTAATTTATATGTAGGTATATTGGATTGTTTGCGTTTCAGTAGAAGTAAGCATTTTCTGAATATAAATATGCATAAGGTTAAGTATATTATAAAATACTGAGATCTGGAAGTATAGGTTGAAATACTTTTCTGACCGACTTTACCTGTAAAAGGGCAAAGTGCCAAAGAAATCGAAAACAACCCAATTTAAAAAAAACATCGTTCACGTAATTTTATCGGAATAACTTTTGATAGCTTGTGATACATGTACCTAAACGAAAGTTACAGATTTTAATTATATTCTAGTTCCCTTATTTTTATGCTAAAACAATTTATTATAATTTCATGTAACTAAAAGACCATAAGTGTGTCGTGTTCATGAAATCTTCATAGTTACCAAATAAAGAGACTCGTCTAAATAGAAACTAAACTCATTATACCTGATGCTGGCACATTTTAATGCTACCGTAAGTATTCTTTTCGGCATAAAATTGGTATTAATTGCGAGGCACATTCGTCGTATTATAATTATTAAAGCAGAAAGCGGTAAGTGAGAGTATTTGAACGCGGAGGTATACTATGAGACGGGTGATTTAAAATTTCTTTTGACAGCAGTTTTAAGCTAATTAGAACCTCAATCGCCAAAAAAAAAAGTGTGTAGTTTCATAGTATGCCTCACTTTCAGGGTCGGTCTATTACCATATTATAATACAAGCATCCAAGAAAATATAACACTTGCTTAAATTGATGAAAATAAATAATACTAATATTGTTTCAAAAATAGTTTTTGAAAAATAATTAAACATTTTAGAGTTATAATCGTTTAAAGTTTTGCGTAAAATCACCATAATTACGCATAATAGCCGCTGGAATCTGTAAAGGAAAAGATGGATAGAATATATTTTTTATTCTATCCATACCTCATCTTGATAGCCTTCCTTAACAATGTTTACAAAACATTCAGGTCACGAATTGTCACACACACACACATTAAGTATGCACACTATCTTTTTTTACCTTACGAAATCTTAGCAAACTCCTTTTCTAACCTTACCCAAATCAATTCATCAAGATGTATTCAAGTTATGTTATACACTATACCATTAGTTTCAGCAGATATCCCGTTTTCATGGGCGTTCTGTATAAAGTAAGTAGGTACAGTTAGCACCAACTTATACCTGGACATACAAATAGCTGTTCATAATAATCTGACCAATTACATAATGTTTTTTCAGGTAAATATGTTACTTGGTATTATTTTGATGTATTGAAAATATTATATATTTCCCAAATAAACCTCTGAAAATTAAATTACTTTAACTAAGTGATACAAGAGATGTTTCATAATATTGAATACAGCATTCGGCAACTGACATTATATGTAGGTATTGTTTTTTTTTAATGTAATGACATGAATTCCATTACTATATTCTTAAGTAAAGTTTAATTTCTTTAGTATTTTAGATAATTAAATATTAAGTACTGTGACTATTATGAGCAATCATTTCGTTCAGATATTATTTGTTGCTGATTGTACCTGCATAATTATTATTAGATATAGTGTTGTTGTTTAAGCAGGCCAGGGTGTAGGGCACATAATTAAATCGATCATCGGTTTATGGTGGAACTGGAACACTTCTCTCAACGCGTGCTGTTTAAAGTACGGTTATTGCGGCACATCCTCAAGAGCTTGAGTTATAAAACATGATTAATTCAATACTTCTCTCTGTAGGTAATCTGATTTTGTTTTTATTAAAATGTATGTTCCTAATAAGCATTTGTAAATCCTCCTGGTAGCGACCTCTACAATATCTAATGCCAGCACTAGGTGTAACGAAGGTGACCAGACGTTGCACAGGGTTCTGGGGTTACTATTAATTACATATCATCACTACATAGTATAAAACAAAGTCGCTTTCTCTGTCCCTATATCCCTATGTATGCTTAAATCTTTAAAACTACGCAACGGATTTTGATGCGTTTTTTTTAATAGATGAGTGATTGAAGAGGAAGTTTTATATGTATAATACATGTATTTTATTAGTACATTGCACCCGTGCGAAGCGGGGGCGGGTCGCTAGTGGACAATAAATATAGTAAGTATATGATAGGATAATATATGTATACTAATAAGTTAGTAACCTCCAGAAAATAATCCATCCCTAGCAACCAATCGTCCCTTGGTTGAAACTTCACAATGCAATACCTACATTAAAGATCTGCTAATTAGGAGGTAGTTGCTGTGCCCGTTCTAATTTCACTGTCTCTATTTGCAGTGGTAGCAAATTAAAATATAGCCTTCTGCATGGAGTTCTGGTTCTAATTCATATAGTAGAGACCTAAATATGCCTGAAAAAATCGGTAAAAAAAACTATTGTTTGGAATCAGTAAACAGAAGATAACAAAAATTATGTCGAAAAAATATATCACGAAATAGTTCTAAGTAGTTCATCTTCTCGTGGCTCTGAAGCATGTAATTATATTATAATGATCATTTAGCTAATTAATTACTCTTAGCAGGTGCTTTTCGCTGCTGAAAACGGTGTCACATGCTCTAGATAAAAAAAAAATACAAATGCATTGAAAACCTCATTCTTTTTTAAACTGGTTTGAAAAAGAATAATACTTACCGCGTAGGCGTAACTTATGTTGTCCAAAATTGTTTCCATTCATTTCCGTCTCTATTCGAGAACGGGCCATTACCCTAAACCCTTCCTGACATTATAATCTTTTATAGAACTATGGATTTTATGGTTCATGGATATTTTTTTATAAGATTCGTTTAGTTTTAACACTTGGGACACTAGGATAATGGGGTCCATCATAATCATAGTTATGATAATGATAATATGACAGAGGACGAAAACAATTTTATTATGAACTACTGGGCGCATCATGGATGGTGGGGCCTGGGCACTAGGCATGGCTAGGCTCTGCTCATGCTGCAGAGTTCGTCTAGGGTGGGTGGTACAGTCAGCAACGAAAGTCGCTGAACATGTTGCAACCTTCAATAAGATTTTTAATATGAATTTACTGACCTGTGAAGGTTGTGCGAAATCATTGCATAGATGATCATTAAATATTTACCTTACCTTCATAATAAAAATATCTCTTGACAAGATTTGGAGCTATCATGTTTTCAAAATGTAGCTGTATTCAGCGATTTTCGTTGCTGACCGTACTACCACATTGTCATATATTCTGTGTTCCGGGCAAAGTAGCTAGTGTTGCTGCCAAATGAGACTTAACAACTGAGGTCTAAAGATGACATTGCGCGAGTGATATCACTGGTGTTGCTAGCATCTACTGAGGCGGCTGCGGTTTCCGCTTGCCGACAGGATCAGGCTGCCCGTATGTTTGTTTGTTTCTTATGTATTATAACTATGTGTTTACGAAAAAAAAGTATATAAGTATTATATCCATTGTCTAGTTCCCATAGTACAAGCTCTGCTTAGTTTGGGACTAGACGGTGCTGTGTAAAATTGTCAAACAATATTTATTTATTTTATTTATCTTATCACAATAAAGGAAGACTATAGTATAATTAAGTTGTGAAACACTAAAGTTCTTGATTGCAAATACCAATCTAGACTCTCAGGTACGTTGTTTTAAAGTGTTATTTATGAACCGGTTACAAGGTTATGTCAGCAAATGTTGTCACTGATTAATACCTGTTTTGAAATTGGAACTTATTTAACGATATTATTATTTTCAATTGGAACGATTGGTTGCACAACAAAAAATTCGTCAGGTTTGGAGACAGAATAGGGCCACGATAGGGAGGGATTGTTTAAGAGGCTTTAAAGAGAGGTAGGGTATAATGGGAGTAATTCCACTCAAATTGGAGCTGCTCGACTAGGGTAGTACCTCCGCATTGCAGAAAATCGAAATAACACAGCTGTGAGCTGTGTTGTGTCCCTAATGGTGAGCAAAGTTGGCAGTACTCCGCGAGGAAATGTTATATTGGCAGTGGGGGGGACTTTGACCCTTAATACTGCCAACCCGACTATTCCTCTTTCGTTGTACAGGGTCGGCAACGCGCAAGTAATACCCCTGGTGTTGCAAGCGTCTTTAAGCTACGGTAACCGCTTACCGTCAGGTAGGCCGTATGCTTGTTAGCTACCTTATTGGTATAAAAACTAAGGCTTTTGAAGATTTTCGGTGTACACCCACAGTACCTACGCATACGTATTTATGTCAATAAGATACTTAAAATCACTTGATTACACAACATAATAATCACACGGTAAAACGCTTTGGGCATATGAGAAAAAAACATTACCATAAAGAAAATTAATAAATCCATAAATCCCACCTAACACTACAACACATAAGGAAAAAATACAGGCAATAAAACTTAACCTACATACATAATAATCCTTGCATTCGTAACGAAGTAAATAGTAACGTAACATGACGTCCTTGAACTGAAGTAACACCGCGAAACAATGAACTAGACGAGTGGACGAGTTTAAGTAATGTAATCAACTCCTACATGCAATATAATGAACTTAGGGACGTGTGTGCCGTTGAAAAGGATGTAGGCACGTAGCCTAAGATTGTTCGCACATTGATCCAACGCTCGAGCCCGTAGTTTAGTACTTAATAGGTCGGGGAAAATATTTCTTCTCATTTTACGAAAACACAAGACATTTGTTTCTTTTTTTGAAATGTAAACTTTTTAATATCAAAACCAGCCAGATACAAATAGTACAGTTAAAGCGATTTTATTACAAGTTTATACATAGATATTATACGCGAAAAGACTTTCCCCGACCTAATAGATAGGTAGCTGTTACTCGAGGTTCCACCCGCATCCAAAGGCCTTGTTGAGACAAAAGGTAGCGTGTCCTTCTCCAGGGTCTAATCTATCTCTGTACCAAATTTCATGTAATTCAGTTCAGCGGTTCAGGCGTGAAAGCGTAACAGACAGAGACGGAAACTAACTCTGTTTCGCATTTATAATATTAGTAGGCCAGTAAGGATTTAGAGACGAAACTGAGCGTATCTAATGTTTACATAATTATGTCAATTTTGAACTGAATTATGACTGTTTCGTCATTGAATCTTAATCGTGTAGTTTTTACAAATGGCATGTATGCGTTTGACACAGTATAAAAGAGAGCTAGAGTTTTACTCACGATGCACTTACATAGTGTAGCTTTTATTGATATTGATTTAACGTATTGATTTCTGAAATTTACGCGAATATTATACATTGAAATAAACCTACTTTTTACGGATTTTATCGCCTTATATTGATATTACGTGACTATGGACGCTGTAAAGGGTCCGAAACGTCGGGATTAATAATATCAATATAACGCGATAAAATCTGTAAAAAGTAGTTTTATTTCAATTGATTTAACGTGTTTAACCCTAGTCTTGCCTGATGGAAAGCACAAACATGGTTTAAGATGGAGCAGTGTCACGAAATTCAGATGAACTGTCTTAGAAATAGAGAAGAAACAGGAAGATTTGCTCATCCTACTTTATATACTTACTTAAGAAAACCCTCTAAAAACAGGTCAGGCTCAGCCTGTCTTGGATTTAGTAATTTCTGCTACGGTTTTGAAGTTAGCAATTCCTTTAAAGGCAAATCTAAGAAAAATATTGCATTTATAGGGGGGTTTAAGGGTCGGTAACGCGGAAGTGATACCTCTGGTGTTGCAAGCTTCTATAGGCTACGGTAACCGCTTACCATCAGGTGCGCCGTATGCTTGTTTGCCATCTTAGTGGTATAAAAAAATAAAAAAAAATTACAAGACAAGTATTAAATACCAATATTAGCTCAGTATCGGTAGTGGTGTGCACACTAGTTGGCTAAAGGCTTGTAAATTATGCAGTGTACTTACTGTTCTGCTGATACAATAGACAGCAAATTGTGCAAGAGGATTTATTTACTCCTATGAGACTCAGTGACCTATTACATTTTCTGAACGAATCCATAGCGCGATCTACCTAAATCAATCCCAACGCCATCTAGTTCGTAAAAAAGAAACTTTGGTTGACAGTTTGTCGAGTTATTTGGAATCGATTGCACTGTGGTTATTAACACGCTTCACTCACTAGCATAAAGAATATATGTATTTAGATATCGCGTGTACGCTTTCTACTGTCCACTCTTCAACTAGGCAGCAGGAGTTGAGTATGCGCGAAATTGATTACCTCCCGCATTCATACACAGATAGTTATTAGGTACTTACATTTCACATCAATGTGATGTGCTGTGCCTATTTATTTGCTATAAAAGTGTACATTATAGCCAAGGAAAACTTCTATTTCAGGCAGGATACGAACCTGCGTCTTTTCGGTTAAGTACACGAGACGACGCGAAAAGACAGAAAATCGTCATCACAGGATGACGATTTTCTCTTTCACATTCTACGTCTTATAGGCGAAGTCAGCGACATCTATCTTCTAAACATACCGGCGAACTGTGGGTGTACATTGGTACACCTCTGCCTAGCCCTTTGGGGAATACAGGCGTGATGATATGTTAAGTCTTATTTAAATATGTGGCTCCCAACAAATCTGTTATTCCATTGTGTGATAGGTAATCGGTAATACTTAATTGACTTCGTTTAGTTACAAACTAAGCAGTGCATGTAATACTTAAAGCACACACTTTTTTTGTATATAATATATACTTAAAACACATAAGAAACACCCAGACAAACACAACACAATAATTGCACGCGTTAGTGGGTTCAAACAATCATATATTATATAGATTGAAACAAAGGCCTATGTCTTTCTACAAGGTCTAATCTATCTCTGTGCCAATTTTCAACAAAATCGGTTCAGCGGTTTAGGCGTGTAAGCGTATCAGACAGGCAAACAGATTTACTTTCGCATTTATAATATTAGTAGGGATATTAACCTATGACCAGTTTCTGACGAAGTCTAGCAGATAATCAGGAAACCAAACACGTCTTGACTGTTGACTCCAAATGTTAAGATTGTCCTTGAAAACATTTCATACCTTCAACATCGAGGAAAAGCCTAACATAAACACGCATTAAGAAACCGGCATTAAAATAACGTGTTAATAAAAATACGGGCAATGTATTGTAATAATACAGAGCATGTAATTCCGTCATAAGTATTAAAATGTATGGAATGTGGATAAGTATGTGCCAATGTGTTTAGTAACATAGCGGCCAGTGCATCTCAACTTGCGTAATGCAAAACGAAACACAAGGAAGTCACAGAAGTAGAACGGTCCTTTCCTTTGAATATTCTTCATAATTTATAAGCGGGCAGACATGTGATTAGCGTTGGGTTAACATTTTTTACGATTACGATTTTTTGATAATCGAGCACAAGAAGATCGTTTATGAACATTTAATTCTACTGGCTAACTAGCTAAGATTATTCGCTTATCGCCAGTATTTTCTCGATCTGTCATGGTGGTAGCAAATTTCAAGATCCCATGGCCATGACTATAAGGCAACTGAAGGCAAGTGCGGTTTTTAGTCGTACGAGTCCCGACATAACCTGCTACCTCCCCAAGTGGCTGACGATCCATGACGATTTTCCGGTCATTTTCAGGTCTCAAGATGACAACGCGCGAGTTATAACAATGGCGTCTATACGCTGCGATTGCCACCATCAGCTCGTGTATGTTTATCATTATATCACAATAAAAAAGATGGTACGGTCGACAAAAGGTCGACAAAAGGCAGCTAATTAAACATCTGTGTTTTGTTAAATATTCTGTAATAATGTATCACGAAATATGTGTCAAAACGAAGGTATTGTAAGCTGCTACACATCAAACCCTTTTACGGGTAATTATTTAAATCACAATCTGTGTAAACATGCAGATTTCCTTCGCTACCTGTATACCAATCTCTTTTGTTGACTGTACCACAGTTTGTCTGACAATTAGGGGTTTTGTGACATTCTTCACACTGGCAGCCCAAAATATTGCAAATGACTTCCTATATTTTCAAATAACGAAAGAATTGTAGAAGCTTTAAATAACTTAAGGTCATCAAATGAAAATGAGCCACAATATCATCGCTTCAAGTATCGTGACGAGTGATAACTAGGAAACGGTAAGCGGTAAAGATACTAATGATAATAATGATGAATATTTATTGTTAGTACCGCTTAGTGCCAACTCTAGCTAATCAAAATAAAGGATTTTCTTTCGTGACTTTACAGTATTAAAGATATAAAATAAAATGATGTTAATCTGCGATAAACATGGCTTTTGTGAAAGGTAGACCTTTGCTGATTGATTGTAGGTCAGATTTATGAATGCCAGTCATGGCGGACGATAGATATAACTACTTCACGGTACCTGTTTATATCAGTCGAATGTACCTGTGAAGTTTGTACGATGTTCTATTTCTGTAACACTTTATAACGCAATGGAGGAAGGCCTTGGACTGTATACAATGTTGTTAAATAAATTATTAAAAATTGTATCCCACCAAAGATTTAAATCACCGTACTTATACCGAAAACGTGTCCTTAAAGAGACGAGTGCATGCACATATTCCATGTAGCGACAGAGAACGACAGTGTGCAATATTCAGTATGAGTGAACGAGACAATAACAGTTTCGATACATCCGATGTCAACCAGTTTACTTACGGAAACGTGACCATTATTTGACGCGGTAGGGCGGCACAGATTTAAATCTTTGTATCCCACATATTTTTTGATTTTGCAGTTTTTTTCGGGACAACCGTTAGTACCTTCATCGAAGCTATATTTGGATTCTTTATTATCGTCACCATTTAGCTCATGCTATGTTGTTATTGATAATAATATTTATTAAAATAATATCAAGGTATCATTTCAATTGTCAATAAATTCTAGTTATCGTATACTTATCTGTGGTGAAGGGTCGATTAAGAGGGACGCCGGACCAAAAATTGTTTACATTGGCTGGCTATTTAGTAAAAGAAGAAACTTAAAGTAACTATTCAAAAGCCTGTGTAGGAATCAAGTTGTATGATTCGCCGATATGCTTTTTTTTAGATCGGATATAGTTATAGTTATAAGCGAGGGATCTTTGATAACTTACCTATACTATACTTTGATAACCGGAATAATTACTCTGAACAATCGATCTGTAAGGTTAAGCTTCTCTAGCCGCGGTCAGTCTGTGGTGAGCATTCTTAACACATCGATACCCGGGCTCCGTGCCTAAAAGACCATGGAGTCCGGGTCTCGATGTGTTAAGTATGTGATGTAAAGCCGATTGTCATACGAACACCTATAACAATCTTTAGTGGTAGACAAAAGCCCAAAAAGCCTGACAACCAGCCCTATCCTCAGGATATCGGTATTACCCAAAAATTGGGTTGCAGAGGTCTGATGGCTGAAAGCTTCGTGTAAAATACTGATATTCAGCCGCATCTGGTTAGACTGGAACCCGACCCCAATATAGTTGAAGACTTGACTTGAGACCCCAATATACTTGAGGATGATGTTACTTGTCTGCAAGTGTCTTTGTTTATAATATCCGTCCGAAATACTACATGGTCCTTTCACTGTACCTACTACAAATACATGATGATTCCATTAACAGTAGAAACAAACTTTCCGTCGTTGACTTGGCAATTGATTGTTAATTGTAATTACAATTTATAAACACTTGCGTCTGCTTGCAAAATATTTTGTATTCAAATGTGTATTTAAACGTTCGATCATTTCTATTTGACAATGCACCGGTCCAAGTAAATTCGAAACACGAGTCGGGGTGAAATCGCTCATATGGATACGCTTACGTTCTTCTTGGCCAACTTAGCGCTAGAGTGGGTTTAACTAGGTACCATAATAAAACAGTTTTCTCAGAAACATCGCAATTTATTCACTAAACGTCTCAAAAACCACTAAGGGGACTTACGTATCTATGTCGTGGTCTTGCCTACAGACAAAAATCCAGATGTGTTCGAGAAGTATTTAGCGTTTGCTTCGTTAATGCGCGTCTCGGCTGCTTGCGGATTTACGATTTCGAGACCCTGTAACAAAAATAAAAGAGGTTTAGCCTTTCCAGTCACTTTATTGCTACGACATACATATTTGTCATTATCAAGGACAATGCGATCGCATTTATAGAGTTGCCTAAATAGCAAAATGCACCGTAATACAATTAAGTTATTTACACTTTGTTAGATTTACAAGGTAAGCAACTATCATCGTTGTTATGAATCAATTAAGAACATTGTGAACGACGAGACGGCTTCCATGGAAGTCAGCGTTATATTACAAACTAACACGCTATGTAATTTCTTTTCAAACAAGCTCCATAATGCGAGGAGTAAATATCTACAATCTTCCGTACTAACAAGACGAATGTGACCGGTGGTTTCAATCAGTTCGTTATTCGTGTCATTACGCGGCATTCCATTTGTTGTTCTGTCATTATCTCGCAGTTGTAATAGCAGTGCCAACACAGCAATAATCCAGCGCATACGCAAGTAAGGCAATGCCAAGTAATGACCATTCATTTAATTCTTGCTTATCACGTTTGCCGCTTTTTGCTTACTGTTCGTGTCGCTTCATTTGTTGATACAAACGTTCACGCGATGTACGGCACGAGTTCTTTATCCTTTTACATAACAAACTGAGCGCATCCATTAAACAACTGCAGACGTCAATAAAATTCTAAATTGAATATCGACCTATTTGGCAATTTAATTTGCGGCGCGGTCAGACAAATTTGTTGCGCTAATGGGATTTTGTATTTGAGGAAACCATAAAAAAAGTGTTATGATCAATGTTTCCGTGGTAAGTTTGACCTACTCACTAATTGACGGCAATGTTCATTTCTTTTCAATTACTTCGAATGTGTGCGAGAGAACTATCACTAACTTAGTGATTGTTTTACCTAAAACAATGATGTCAGTATGACCACTTTCACTAAAGACTTGAGTAGGAAAATGTTATTCAAAATAATTCCCAACTATCTAGGCACATGTTCAAATAAATATTGAGTATACTTTAGCAAGTCTATTCAGCGCCAAGAAATCGCGACCGTGCTTTAGAAATTTGATTCGATACATAATAGCAATCGATGCACTTATCTCTAGCTTTTACGGTGTATCAGGTAGGCGACTTGTGTGTAGTACGATGGGGCATAATCTCGGTGATTGCTATCAGGCGAGCTAACGGTTACTGGATGTTGCAGGTTAACGCCATGAGCCGCCGGGTGGAGGGCAGTAGATAAATGCATCTGTATTTACTAAGCTAGCTCATAGTTATCTACACTAAATTCCTAGGCGTGGCATCAATAGATAGCGGTACTTATGTTTTTGGAAAGTATAGAATATAGACCATCGTGTATAGTAACAATTGTTTTTTTATTTTTTGTTATTCCGCGATCTTTTTTAGTCTATTTTACTGGGTGAAGCCTATTTATAGTTGCACTGTTGGTCGTGTGATCACGTTTTTTAGTGAAAACAGTTAAATATTTTTAGCACACGGCTTTTTTGTTATTCCATTTTCAAATATATGTATAATGCTTCTTGCTTTATTATTTTAGCTCCTCTGAACGTTTTAAGTAATGCTCAGCCAGGCAAGAGATTGCAATTAACTTATGAGAATTATTATTTTAGTGCCTAGATTAAATGCTGCTTCCTAATATGTAACCTGATCTTATATTAATTGCGCTTCCCATAATTATTTAAAGACGTTATCAGTCTGTATCAAAAAATCTCAATTACATGCAGATCTTTTTATGTTTTTTTGCATTTTCTATGCTAAGATTATAACATTATTTTAATGAAAGAAGAAATCGAAATTCGGTTGAAATTTGCCTTCACATTCTGAATTTATTTCTGACGTCACCTTAAAGACGTAAATTCAGAATGTGAAGGCAAATTTCGACCTAGCGGTGACTTAGTGGTCATAGCGTCTGGTGTATTGAATCAGAAGTCGCAGGTTCGAATCTTGCCCGCAGTTGAAATTTTACTTCGTTAACATAATTCCATTACAATCATTTAAAAAGAAAATGTGCAGTTTCTAAACCTGAGGTTGGTATTCCCATTTTGATGTATATCTAAAATCTAAACGAGACTTAACATCGTTTAACCTTAGGGCGTAGCCATTCCCATAGCACAAATACCAACAGCGAAATGTAAACGGAGAAAGTCTTGTCCTAGGCCGACCGCCTGAAATACTAATAGGTAATTTTCTCGGCCTGCCTACATGCAAACCTCCTTAGAGTATAATAATATGACAAACTGCTGTAGATCGCTAGAGAATAAATTATACTTATTTATTTTACTTTAAACAAAATGGCCGGAACGATTTAAACTATTAAAAGACATACAAAACACACATATTTCTCACAATAATGTCTGGGGATACATTCCGACAGAATCTTTAATAATCTTCCATGCATTCCTTAAACAAAATCAAGGTCTGGGTTTGAATATACCAGTGTTAAGCGATGTCAGTGTGGAATATGGGAGAGTCGGCATGACGGGGCTGCGAATAATTTGTGGTTCTTGCTGCGACGGTAGTTGTTAACAATTAATTTTTGTTTATACTACTAAGGTGGCAAACAAGCATACGGCCCACCTGATGGTAAGCGGTTACCGTAGACTATAGACGCTTGCAACACCAGGAGTCTTGCGCGTTGCCGACCCTGTATTAAAAAAGGAATAGTTGGGTTGGCAGTATAAGGGTCAAAGTCCCCCCACTGCCAACACAACGTTTCCTCGTGGAGCACTGGTAACCTCGCTCACCGTAAGAAACACAACACAGCTCGAAGCAGTGTTATTTTACTTCGATTTTCTGCAAGGCGGAGGTACTTCCCCAGTCAGGCAAAATTTACATACTTGTATTTGTGTAATCTTCACTTTTAGGATTTTGCTAAATCCAATCACCTGGTTTGTATATACTAACATTATAAATACTTAATGGCGTTGGTGCTTGGTGCCCGTCACACAGGTCTAGCACAACCACAACCCTATAATTTAGTTAATAACTATGTATTAAAATGCTTGTTTGTCTGTAAAGAGTCAAACTAAGAAGTACCATCTTATAAAATACATATGAAACATTCGATTTGACTTTATCAACACCTTGACTCCAAGACAGGATACTATTCTCATGGTTATCAGTGTAAGTTTTTAAGAAGCTGAAGATTGGTGAACCACATATTGAAATATGGGTTGTAGCTGAAAATCAGCACTGCTGCTGCTCACAGCATTATGCTGAGCTAAACCTTTTTCGGCACGGAATTTGTTAATTTTTTTAAATGTATTATGTAATTATATTTTTCGTGCAGAAATATTTTTTTTTTTTGGGACTTTTTTACACAACACCATCTAGTCCCAAACTAAGCAGAGCTTGTACTATGGGTACTAGAAAATGGATATAATACTTATATACTTTATTTTTTTTGTAAATACATACTTATGATACATAAGAAACACCCAGACAAACACAAATACTCATGTTTTATCCACACAAATATTTGTGTTCTGTGGGAATCGAACCCACGACCCCATGATCAGCAGTCCGGTAGTCGAACCGCTAGACCACAGAGGTCGTCACAGGTTCTTTTTAGGGTTCCGTACCTCAAAAGGAAAGAACGGAACCCTATAGGATCAATCAATGAACCCGTAAAGCAAGCGGTCAAGTGGTGGGAAGTAGGCAGTCCAAATATTGCAATACATCTTATTCACAATACTAATAAATTATAAAGAACAGATAAAGCTTAATGAGACCTTTACACAACATCTTAACATCCATCAAGATCTCCATTGATCTTTGATACAGCACTAATTAGGTTGTTGAATCGACATAAAAGGACTGCGTTGAAACTGCGATCGTTGCCAGATAACCGAAGATGGACAATATGGACTATGCGTTTATAGACGGTGCGGTTATGGACGGTGCACATTACTATGGGGCACAGTGTATCGCAATCTTAAGATTTACGTGCTACGCGCATATTTATGGACGCTGTAGTCCTTTACAATTGTTTGTTGGCTCGATCAAGATAAGTTATGTGGTTTTGAAACGTGTGGGGTTTCTATTTACTATCTAGAGAAGAGCATTTAAAGAATTAGACCACAGGTGTAATAATAGTTAAGTAGGTGTTTCATGTGCAGTGAAATAGAAAGGTTTCGTAGAGGACGCAATACAGATGCACACTTAGGTCATAAGTATGTACAGTTGGTGGTTGACCAATTTTTTGTCCCATTTTGTTCCTTAAGTTGTCGTTTTTACAATGTGACTAAGGCTTACATTCTCCTCTCTGAATATTACCCTTAGACTATGCAGTTATGGACTGCGCACATAAGGACTACAATGTATCCGGTATTGTAATCTAAAGACGTTTTTTTGGTGGCTTTTCGAATAGCAACCTCTTTTTTCATTTAAAAAATGGTTTTATACCTGCTAACATGGCCTACCTATGATTAAATAATACGACCTTGTTTTAAACGGTATCGTAAAGTTGCATAAACTCATAGTATGTACAGTCAGCAACGAAAGTCGCTGAACACAGCAAAATTTTGAAAACATCACAGCTCCAAAACTTGTCAAGAGGTTTTTTCTATTAAGGCAACCTAAATCTTTAATGGTCATCTATGCAATTATTTCGCATAACCTTCACAGGTCAGTAACTTCATACTTATTAAAAATCATATTGAAGATTGCTACATGTTCAGGGACTTTCGTTGCTGACTGTACATACATCGTCCGTCCACGCAAGGACCGAGATCTAAGTCAGTAACAGTTTCTATAGTTGCTTGAGACAATATAGTGCGCAGTGATGCTTTTAGATTCTTGTATTGCTTTGGAAGGCTTTTTCCTGTCTGATATTTAAAAAGCATCGTTCAATTTCAAAGTATATTTATCTTATTTTAAAGAATTGTTTGTTTGTTAGTCCTCTGTTCGTTAATTCACTCTGTATACCATTCATCCAATAACGATATCAGTTGTATGCGCCCCTCTGAATGTTAATGACAAATTAAATGATACAGAAACCCCAAATGCATTAAAAAATACTCATTTTAACACAAACAACAAGCTCTAAAATTGGAATATTGGGTCCCCATAAAAATAATATATTATTATTTTACGAGGATAAATCAAAAAACGATTCCCAACAATTGAACAAAATCATGTATATTTTATTTCGATATTTTTATTAATTAAACAAAGCTATTACTTGATATTAGCTTTTACTTGATACCCATAATGTGACGTTATTATATTGTTTTTATCCTTCTATTTTTTCAGATTGAAATAATACCTATAAATATTAAAAATTTGAATCCATTTAAACAGATCGGGGGCGTCAACCACAGTTGCGTAGACCACTGTGGGCAAAAGCCACGAACCCGTGCCAAAGCATCAAACATACGAGTACATACATGCGCAGGAAAGACTTTACCGTTCTTTGTTTGTCGTGTAAAAAGAGGTATTTAAACTGAGTTTTTTTTTTTTTTCATATAAAATTATGACTATGTTAATTACCAAATACTTACTCGTAATAAGTTTGACCCATACATGAGTTTTCCTGTTTCTACTTCACCACATATAAGTAACTAAATTAACAGCGCAGACGGTTTTTTGACATGCAGCCATGACTCCGCTGTACATGGCTGAGGCGTATTTAATGGCTTTAATAATGGGAAACGCGGTGATGCGGAAAATATAAAGACATAATGATCCCCTCAGATGAGAAAAAATTAAAAAAATGTAGTCGTTGATGATCCATGAGCATGTTTGTCATGAAGTAGTGGCGAACAGGTTAGCTATATTTTATTGAGGAATAAGTATGTTACCTAGTATCGCTTTGTTTTCTTTTCTATGTATATTGGGGTAATATCGGCGCTGGGGTAAGAACGCATAAACCAAATTTCCGTCTTATTCGGCTATAATTTTTAATGCTAGCTTACTAGAATTGCGCGCGGGCGGAACATGACGTAGCGCGAATTTGGCTAGCATTAAAAATTACCGAACTTACCCCAACATACTTATACGATATTCAAATGAAAACAATGTGTTTTTTCTTTAAGTTGGTTAATTAGAATACCATAAATAAAATTTTAATTCAAGATTTATAGTCGTGTAAAAGAAAGTGTTATATCTTAATTTAATCACAATTAGGCTCAAAATTATGAATTCATAAAGAAAGCATTCTAATGACTATTTTCTAATAAGTTGCTAGCTTTCATCTTTAAATTGATGCTGAATATTAAAGCCGCTAAGAGTCAAAGGTAAACGCACACAGGTGCAAACCTGAGCAATCATATCCTATTCTTTAATAAGTATTTTATGAATCTGCAACTAAACCCATAATTAATAATATAAAAGCTTAAGTATTTGCAATAAAAGACTTCTGAATTTTGTAGACTGTCACTGGTTCTCTCTTCTTGTAGGACCTAGTACAGGGGTCGGCAACCTGAATGTGAAGCTGCGGCTCTTAATTTCCATACGCAAATATTATATTATTTATGCAAGTACTATTTATTGTTGGCAAGAAAAATTATTGTGGCTCTTTAAAATCTTTGAAATGTTGAAAATTGTATTTTTTGACTCTTCCGACTCAAAAGGTTGCCGACCCCTGCCCTAGTAGACCCATTGTCATATTTCTGAATACAAATTGACGACTCGTTTGGCGCAGCGGCTAAGCGATCGGTTTCTGCGCCATGGGTTCGATCCCCGCACGGAGTTGTTCCGGGTCTGGGTGTTTGTGTATGTGAAAATTTGTGTTTGTAAACGCACCCACGGTACAGGAGAAAATTCCAATTATAAATGATTTAAAGAAGTGTATTATATCATGTTTTAACAAAGACATTTAAATACTTAGTTCGTTCGAAATATAATAATCTACATACTTACCAATTACTTTTTTTCAACGTGAAATATAATAATCCATCGAAGTCGCTCTGTTTCTTGACAGAAAGAGAGCGACTTCGATTTCAAACAAATAAATGAATATGACTATTTATTTATTTGGTTTTAACACTATGAATTTAAATGAGTTTGGAGATTCTTCCCAGTGGTAGAGATCAAATGTTTACTCATCATCATCATCAGCCTATATTAGTCCACTGCTGGATGTAATGGACGTAAATGTTTACTACTATCTTATATAATATATACTAGCTGTTGCTCGCAGTTTCACCTGTATCCCAAAGGGCTTTTCGAGCATATGTTCTTCTCTAAGGTATAAACTATCTTTGCACCAAATTTCATCAAAATCAGCGTTTAAACGTGAAAGCATAAAAGACAAACTTACTTTCGCAATCATAATATTAAGTAGGGATTATTATGGAAAAAACTATCATCTTTAATAATTAAAAAGAAAAATATTAATAGTTTAATATTATTTATGTCTAATTAACGATTAAATCTAACAGCATTTTTGCCGAGTCGTGAGAGTGCGATTTTTCGCACCTAACTAACTAACCACAGACAGACCGACAAGTTATGTATACCCAAATACAATTCCTTTGTTTGCATTTTAGGTCGCAGCTCAAAATAGCTATTGTCAATGGTAATTACGTATATAGATAAAACGCAGAAAAATCTCAAAACTATTATGTATAATGTGAAGATGGCTCTATTCGTATTATGTACGTTGACTCGTTAATGAATACGTGAGACAATGTATTCAAACAATGCGTTTGTTAAGCGCGTAGGTACAACGACACAGATTTTTTACAACAGTCAACGTGTTGTTATGTAATTTTTAAGCGTTTATGGTATGTATAAACTTTTTGTTGGTTTGCATGACTAGCCTGTGAAGGTGCAAGGAGTTTTGATTGGAGTAATGGACTCTTTTAGGGTTCCATATCCAAAGGGTAAAAACGGGACCCTATTAAATGATATGAATAGGAAAACTGTTTCAACTATTAAGTCGGTGCGACATCGCTACGGTTTTAATTACGTGAATCGGGCTAAGAGATCAGTCAGCTACTGTGCCAATCGTGACGTCAATTGTACATTAACTTTTTTTAAATGGAAAAATGTAAAGTACCTACTGTTAAGCGTCGCGTACCTGATATTTGATTTTATACTTTTTAAGGCATACGTTGCGACACCCACAGTTGCAGGGTGACATTTCACAATCGGATACCATATTACCGTGAGTGCACTTCCTTATCATTTTTTTTATTTCTTTTTTATAAACCTAAATATTATTCCAACGATTGAAAAAGTACTTATAACAAGTACGAAAGAGCAAAGTGTAAAGCAAAATCATTGGATTTTATATTTTTTTACCAAATAATAATTTCATCATACCAGTTTTTATCATAATAAAACTTATATAAGAACACTAGCTGTCCCGGCAGACGTTGTGCTGCAAATTTAGGGTATGTATTTTGTATTGCCATATCATAAAAAAAATGAAATAAAAAAAAAATCCAATACATTTAAATAAATGTTTGGGGTGGACCATTACCACTTAGGCTTTAGGGTTATGAAAAATAAATTACGACCGATTCTCAAACCTACCGACTACACATACCTATAAAACTTTCATAAAAATCTGTCAAGCCGTTTCCGAGGGGTACGGCAGCTAGCACTGTGACACGAGAATTTTATATAAATAGATAACATATAATCACGGCTGTATTCCCAGACTAGTTTGGTTAGGCAGGAGTGTGTACTGCTTGTACAGAAGCCAGGACATCAAGCTACCCCAATCTGTGAAATTTCTTTGATAGATTGTCAACTGTAAAACAAAGGAATGAGGTTCATTTTCAATTGGGAAAATTTTCATTCATTGAGGTTCATTTTCAAGCTATTCACAACTTTGGATAGCTTGGTTTGCTGGCGTCTGTACCTACACGCACAGTTCACATGGTTCCATGTAATAAGAGGCGAGACTATTGCCATTAACTGGACACAATTACAAACTCCGAGCTACTACTGAGAATTTCATAGCAAAATCCAATATCAGTTTCTGCGACAAGACCGCAAGCGTAACAGTCGCACTTACGGCCAATAGGTGTTATAAAATAAAAACAATAAAATCTCAGAGTTGTTTTAAAATCATTTCACATAACAGTGTCGAACATTTGTAATGAAAATTGCCTGTGAAACATACCATCTATTATAATTTACAATCTTTGTGAAGACGTTAATGGTGTCTATAAAACGGCATGTCCGCATGGGAGAACATGATAAATTATGAAGATTTATCGATGGAGCATAATTGAATATCTAATATACAGTTTATTTATGAACGTCAAACGAAATTAATCTTTATACAGGCTGTTACAAAACTACCGGTAAAGCCGAAAGGAGGTTAAATGGGGCCTTATAACGAGTCCATTCACCGTATTAACGCTGTATAAAATACCCCAAAAAAAGGGAAAACAACAACATTTATGAATGAAAAATAGAAAAACTATTAAAGTAGACAATTATTAGGTAAAATAGGTACGTAGGCCTTTCTGTTAAATAATCTGGTTCCCTGACATGACAGCTGACAAAAATTTTGTCTTTGATAATTTATTATATTTTTACAGGGTATTTTGTAACACGTTGTATACATAGATAAACACTTCATTTATATAAAGGTTTGTTGTGATAGTTCTAAGGTGTAAAACATAATCATCGTACGAGCCTTTACCCAACTATGTTGATATCAGCTACCAGTCTTACCAGATGTGGCTGAACATCAGTATTTTACACGAAGCGATTGCCATCAGACTGCAACCTAATTGTCTGGGTAATACTGATATCCTGAGGATAAATTGGATGTCAGGTTTTTGGACTTCTGACTACCACTAACGACTATCATAGATATTCATATGTCAACCGGTACCGACAGGTTACGTGCTTTCAGAGGAGTGATCTCGATGTGTTAAAAATTATCACCCCGTTATCACCCCACAGACTAACCGCGGCTAGCGTAGCTAAACCTTGCAGATCGGTTGATCAGCGTAGTTATTACATAATAAGACCTAAAAATTCTTATCCTATACATATTTCCACTCAGGCCACGTCGATCACTGAGCAATGAAATGGACCTTAATACACCATGCGGACCTCGTGTGGATAAATGTTATATTCGATGTGAGAGAACGATAATATTATATGATTTTCTTTTTAAAAACGAACTAGAGAACAAGCCCTGTTTCGTGCGGGACTCGAAACTAATATCTGCAGATCACACAAAGATTTGTCTAAACCGGCACAACGTACAGTACGAATAGCTCTTATAAAACATAATTATATCATCATCAACCCATATGCTGTCCCACTGCTGAGCATGGGTTTCCTCTCAGAATGACAGGGATTATATCTACTATAGTCCATTGTTGTATATAATTATTATGTTAGTATTCTAATAATTATACCAGAATATAGGACTAACACGCAACTCGGGGCTTAGCTTTTTTATAGCATTCAGTTACCGGAAATTTAAAAAGTAGGTCTATGTATCAACCGTTGTACATTTATGACACTAACTACCATTCGTGCCGTGCTGGTAAATCAAGTGTCAAGTGTATACCGCTTTAGTTCTAACGCCTTATCAAGTACCTCTGTTTACTCCATAAGACAACTTAACCATGACAATATATATTTTTTTATTTTATGTCACAATACTGTTTTTTATAACCTTAATACCTAATAACAGTAGTAACCGTCGGTATTGAATAGGTCTTATATGGGTGTAGATGATGTTGTGAATTTGTGGTGCCAACAATGACTGTCAAACCTAAGCTCTAAGTACCTGACCGGCTACGGTCCAGCTCTCGCTGGACCCCATCAATTAGCGAGGCCTTTCCTCGCATACTGATTGAAGACACGCGTGTTCGCCACAAGCGTGCCGCCTACTGGAGCCATTGTCTGGTCAGGCGATGGAATCCCCCAATTCAACCGCCCGCAGGCCACAGCTCGTGGAGACCGGAGCTTTGCCTGCGCCCTCCGGCGCCCAGTGCGTCTGCTACGGATCGAGAGAGAGGTGGACAATTCTCTCTCCCTTTCCGCCGCCTCCTTCGCAAGCAAGCATGACTTGCTCGCAGTAAGAGGAACTGTTTAATTAAAGTCAAAGTCATAAATTCGACGTCGAATAGTCGAAGCATGGCGTAGGCGCAGTTGTAGGTACCAATACACACCCAATATAATACATATAATGTATGTTTAGAATATAGTAGGTTACATCTGACTAACTTAGTGCAGTGGCTGAGCTATCGGATTGTACGCCACAAGTTGTAGGTACAATTCCGGCTTGAAACAAATATTTTTATACCAGTACCGAACTCCCAAGTCAGTTCCAGGCGCTTTCTTAACTTATCGTGACAGACTAATATTCGCCGAAATATTAATAATTCTTCTATACTGAAATCTTAAAATAAACACACGCGAATACCTAATGCCCCTGGTATTTACCTAATCAACTAGTTATCACCTCTCATTTTATAATTAAAAGAGTTAAATTAAAATAATATTTATTAGTCATTAATTTGCTAGATTATTTGATTTCGCCACATTATTTAATATAAATGGCTTTATCTGCCCTCTACTCAATGTGACATTACTATGAATTAACATAATGGTTTTTGTTTATTTTTTAAGACAGCGTGTATTTGGTAAACAGATGAACCGGAATATCGATCAACATGCAATCTAGTATTGAGATACATAATAATAAAATAAGGATTTCAATAATCTAAGTCTAATCAATTAAATAAATATTTCTGGGAAGCAGGTTATCTATAGGTTGAAGCTATTAATACTAAATAAAATAATACTAGTTTTGATTTGTTACCTATTGGCTAGAAAATATCTTGTTATATATTGTGATTGACCGAAATTATTTAAGTAAAAGTTAGGCTTATGCACAGTTCGCCGGTATGTTTAGGTCCCATGTAATAGGGAGCGAACCTCAGTAGGTAGGTATAGGAGGGATTTGTTGCAGTTAATGGCAATCCATTAACTGCAAACAAATCCCTCCGAGCTGCTACTAA
Organism: Acronicta alni; assembly: GCA_964056405.1. Taxonomy (NCBI): domain Eukaryota; kingdom Metazoa; phylum Arthropoda; class Insecta; order Lepidoptera; family Noctuidae; genus Acronicta; species Acronicta alni. Next base: position 4,933,780 of record OZ043918.1, on the reverse strand, counting down.
GATTTTTATTAAAACTCAATATTCGATCACGTGTTAATATCAATAACATCACGGTTGTATTCAGTATATACACAGTTCGGTTATGGTCCCATGTAATAGGGAAAGAAAGAAAGAAATAATATGTATTTGGCCAAAACATGTGAGACCTTACAACGTTAAAGAAAGAAACAAAATGGAGGGCGTAACATAATAGGGGCCGAGCCTATATTCTAACACTCACAATATTTGTTACTTATCTATGTCTAGACTTTAAAAGAGACCATGATTCTCTGCGTTTGTTTCGGTGTTTCTTCTCAGAGGTTGTCAGTTAGGAAATGACGGAGCCATTTAGATTAAAAAAACCGAACTGTGGAGGCGTGATGGCAAGTGAATTATCAGATTCCATGTAAGAAAATATGTGTAATACTTCCAACTGACGCGTGTGTATGTAAGGGGAAGAAGCAGAAGAATTATGTCAGATAGGAAATGCCAGCGCCATCTAGTACAAATAGTTTAAAATATTGACTTGTAACAGTGTCTGAAAGATCTATTTACATAAATAAATATCATTTATGTAAGAATCGCAGCAAGTGGCAGTTTGTGGTTTCTGCCTGTATGTTATGTCATCGTTCGAGCAATGGACAGCTGCGCAGGCAGCGCGGATTCGATTCCCACACGTATCAAAATATTTTCAGGAGAAAACCCGTAGGTGGTCGAAATGCCACCGAATATTATTTTTTGACAAAGTTTATTTAAAAAGGATGATTCTGTTTGACACTGACTACCCGAACGTAATCAATGAATATTATAATAATTTAATCTAAGGTATTTGTAACATTTATTCGTTCAGGGGCCAACACATCACGTTACCCCAATCTGTCAAATTTCTTTGATAGATTTTCAACTTTAATACAAACGTAATAAGGTACACAAGATAATTCCATAGCTAAGCCAAGCATATGCGTCGGCATAGTAAGTGGTTAACGCTGTTTGAAAGTCAGTGGTGTTCTTCATTTCCCGGAGAGCATAAGCATAATCTAGATGATCGGATGTTTTTTACGTGAGTGTTCCAGTTTAAATTCGTATCTATTGAAATTCCTAATAATGTGAAGTCTTTGGCATTTTCTATTTTTGTACTGTTGGTGGAAAAATATATTTCTAAGGGGGTCTTTTGATATGGATAAAAGGTCATTAATTTAGTTTTCCCATAGTTGATTTCAAGATTATGTTCTATCATTCATTTTACAATTCTATCAAAATGTTTGAAAGCCGCTCGTTTAACTTTAACTTTATTTAATTATGAGAAATATCAGTCCTCCGTCCGCGCAATATTTTTAAAAAAGAGTACAAAGTTTTCGCTTCACGTATTAATAGGTAATAATATTAGATATTATTGATTAAAATTAACAAACCTGTAAGGGCGTAAACGCCACCGACGAAGCAGTGCCCGACACTTGTCTCCTAATACTAGTAGCGCCACCATACTGCTGTTGTTTCTGCAAGTTCTTCTGCAGTGTCTTGCTGATGCGCACTTTGGTCTTCTCGTCTATTTGAGGCAAACGGACGCGGCCCGTGCTGGAGTTGCCGATGGTGCCGCGAGAGTAGCCCAAGTCTTCTTGGTAAGCGTCGTCTTCGATCTGTTGAGGGATAATAGCTTTTATTAGTCACAACATACTGAGTGATGAGAATTTACAAGATTTCACATGTCGAACTTAAGAACTTTAAGGTGTTAAAGTGTCCAAGAATAGAAAGAAAGATAATTTTAGGTTGGTAGTGGAAGCACTGCTGGTTGGCTGCGGATTGTGAATCGTGCCACTAATCCATGAGTGACGACCACGACCACTCTGTCAACAGTGTATCGACGGAGAAGGGACTACTGCTGATGTCGCTCAACATACTAAATGGCCCAAGGGCTGAGAGATTTAGTAGGCAACATTGAAAAATCAACCATTCCGAAGTGGATTGAAGGAAGATTTTGACAAAATAAAATAGAATGAGAGGCCCTAGTATTGCTAATACATAAGTTTCGATTTTACCGTTATCATCAGCGCAGTGGCATAAAAAAACTCATTCACTCATACGGATCGGATACAGACAAAGGATTAAATACATACTTCATTTAATAATATATTCACATCATTCATAGAATATAGATAGGCGATAAATCTTGAAAGTATTAGAAAACGCTTTGATTGATACTAAACGATATGAATAATATTAACACAGATGGTATTAAATTGATAGCTTTTCGATCGGTGCTGGCAATTAAAGCGGGCGCCCCAACGAAGTGCGCTGATACGGACACACGGCTGTATAAAGTAGCTGTGTAGATGGATTAAATCTTTAAAATGTCAATACGATAAAAATTGATAAATTTATTTACGATAGAATAAACGAAAGATAAATCTGCGTCTCGATATAATCTTAGAATCTCTCGTTCAATTTTAAGCAATGTAAGAAAATCTCGACGAATAAAGAAGCTGTCAATAAAGCATTTGACAGATAAAAACGATATAATTGTAAATTCGACATTTGAAATTATATCGGTTTTATCTCATCTTTATCAGTTCCGTGCTAGCACCACTGATAAGACTAACTACAGAAGATCAGGTGCATTTTGGTTTAATAGAGACAGAACGGCCACTTTCCCACCCCATATTTCGTTGCAGCGTTTGTTTTCTGCTAAACTAGCTATATGTATAAGGACGTTTCATTTCTTTCGAGATGAAATAGACGATTTACTAGCTCACACGCTATAGTAAAATAAACCACTTGTCTAAATAGATATTTATTACGCACTACATTCAACAAATTCAGGGAAGTCTTTTTAATATTCTAAGGATTGAGGATATAATTACTTAAATTATTATTTTGCAAATTATAACTCCACTTCAAAGTGACTCGCATATTAATTAAAATACACGGCGACTCGTAAACCCAAATCACATTTTATTTACCATACAATACATTTAATTAACACAGTAAGGTCATACTTCGATGCATTACCTAGTGATGAAAAAAAATATGTATTGTTTATTTCGACTCACACGCCGGTTATTACGCGAGTGCTCTTAATATGAATTATATAACTTTTGTCATCATGGCATTCTTGTGACTTTGTGAGAAGAAGTTTCCGATTATCTGCATTTCACATATAAACAAAGACTTATAAGGCGATTCCAGCATGGGAAATTAAGCCTTATATATGGGGTGCACTATTATTCGCGAATAATGCGTACTGTTTGATAACCGACATTACTGTATGTCATGTGTACGACGCTAAGCGCAGTAGGCGCACGCGCAACGGGCCGGCACGGACGTCCGCGCGCTTGAACAGGTCTAGTTCCGGTCTATTTGATCCGCGCGAAAAAACTGCGGCCGGTGGGCCACTTCTGCCGAACGATTTGAAATACAACGCATCTGCCGCGGCCCACCGAGCGTGACGTCACATTTACTGCAAGGATTCCGCGAACGCAAGCGCAGATAATGATACCATCAATTATTTCGACGGCTTTACCGCGATCATCGTATGTGCATTGCGCACTATTAGCCGCTCTCACAATATCTGCTAATTATGGCAATTTCTCTAACATGTAATGTTAAGAATTTTCGCCGATATGATACCTCTTTCATTAAAATGGTTATGTAATTTCCTTTATCACGCCAATACTCTCTTATCAATTTCCTGAATGAAAGTGCTCAATGTGAAAACTCAAATACTCAATTACTAAAAACTGCATCGTTAGCTTAGTGGTTGTAAGCGCGACTGCTACGCTTGAGGTCCTGGGTTCGATTCTCGGGTAAAGAGTGTTTGTTGGGTTTATCTGTTCCTAAAATTCCCAATAGCAGCTCGGAGTTTTTATTTGTTTTAATGACAATATGCTCGCCCCCTATTACATGGGACCCAAAAACCGGCTAGTACACCTCTGCCTAACCTCTCGGGGTTACATACAGGTGTGATGATGGTATGTATAAACTTCAAATTTAGGGTAATATCAAAAAGAATAATCGTTCAAAAACACTACTGTGCAAATGACGTCGTCCGAACCCCTTAGATTTATTGCGTTGTTGGTTTATGGGGGAGACCTTTGCCCAGCAGGGTCAACAAAAAAATGTCTAGCAACAACAGCTACAGTATCCAGGTTTTGTTGAGGATCTATATCGTTTATTGACGGTGTGTCCGATATGCATCCAGCCGAAATGATTTAATAAGGGCCTTGAACTAGCATTCAAGGAGCCCTCCTCAGTGAGCTAGATGTGGCCGTGTGTTTTTAGTCGGCAGGAGTCTGACATAACCCTCCATCTTTCCCTCTAAAAAAGACGGAGGCATCCACGAGAATTATCACACGAAAAAAAGATATATTCCACCAAATTTTATCAAACCCAACACTAGAAACGAAAAGTCTGAGTTCATGGTACAATTAAAGTGAATAAGTACTTAAATGTTATTGTCTAAATTATAGTTTTTTTTACTTTAACGATTTAAAAAAAGGGTATCTAGTTGTTAAGAATGTTGTTATGTCTTCCGTTGCTATGTCAATGTATAGTAGGGATTGCCGTAAGTTATATCTATACAATCACATTACAAACTTATAAATATAATCTAGACGATTTTTGCAAAGAATATAAGCATTTATTATTTACCATATTACTTAAATACCTATAAAAATAACCTAGAAACTGGTTTACCTACTGTTATGCCGCCGGCAATAAACTACTCGCGAAGTTGATAGTGTAGAAGGCACTTCGATTCGCTCCGTACAATCGCCCTAGGCGACTTCCGATCATTGTCGGTTTTTGCACCCGAGTCAAAGGACCCAAGCTTCCCGTTCCAGCTCATGACGAGATCGCACGAAGGTATATACATGTACATAGTCACGTACTTCGAACTTCGGTCAATTTCGACTATTACTTCGTAGTGTAGTGGAGGCAATAAAATCATATAGGTAATAAAATCAAACGTTACACTCACGTCGGCGAAGTTAAGTCTGTTAGCGTTCTTCCTGAACTCTGTCATCGCGTACCGTTCCTTCATTTTCCTGACACGCTTGCCGCCTCTCTTCTTTCTGCTCTGCTCTATAGGCTTTGGTAGAGGCTTCACGAACTTTACTGGTGGTGGTTCCTTGAGAAAAGTACGTAAACGATTTAAGAACACAACAAAAAATATTTGTACATGAGTATTTTTTTTTTAAATAATATTTAGAATTAGAGTTGAGAGGCTCATGGCTAAGTTTATAACTACACTGATCAACCGATCTGCAAGGTTAAGCTGCGGTAGTCGCGGTCAGTTTGTAGATGGGTTACCGCTTATAACAACATCGAGACCCCTTCATGCCTCGGAGAGCACGTAGAGCACATAAAGCCGTCGGTCCCGGTTGTCATACGAACACCTATGACAATAGCTGTTGTAGTCAGAAACCTAAAAAACCTGACAACCAGTCTATCCTCTGGACATCGGTATTGGGTTGCAGAGGTCAGATGGCAGTCGTGTAAATACTGATATTCAGTGGTATGCATGGGCAAAAAATATCGATCGATAACTGACGACATATCGATATTTTTCACTCGATAATTATCGATACTGTTAAAAAATATCGATACATTTTTTTCACTTGCTCATCCCTATTCAGTCGTACCTGGTGAAACTGGAAGTCGACCCTAACTTAGTTGGAAAAAGGCTCATAGCATGACATTGGTAGGTATTATAGTTATTAAAATATCGTAGTTATAATAGCTACGTGCGAAGCCATTTGGAATACTGCAGCACGATTTGGAATCCGTCATACCAAGTCCATGTGGATCGAATTGAAAGGATACAAAAAAGACTAGTCCGCAACTTAGCATATCGCTTTAGAATAAGAAATATCACTAGATCTTATGAAGACAGATTAAGATACTTTAAGCTCATGTCTCTAAAATCTCGCCGTACTATTTTTGACCTCACATTTCTATTTAAACTTCTAAATTCCGGAATTGACTGTCCGGAACTTTTGGGAAAGATATGTATTAATGTGCCTTCTAGAATTCCTCGCTATCCCTGCTCATTACTCAAAGCTCCACGATTCCGAACTAATTTAGGTAAACATGCTCTAATCGTTAGAATGTCCCAACTATACAATGCAATGTCGGGCTCCTCGGAGGACATGGACATCTTTTACAACTCCCTAGGTAAATTTAAAAGTAATGTTTTGGTTCAACTTAACAATATTTGAAGATAATTGTATAATATATATATCTCTCTCTCGCTCAAAATCTTAAGGATATTTTTAAATTTAATTGTTTTGTTTTGTTTTGATACTTAAGCATATATATACAAATTTATACATATTTATTTATTTAAGCTGATTTAATTTTAAAGTTTGATCTCATTGTTTTCGTTTATATTAAGTAGTGGTTGATCTCATTTCGCATGATGTGATCTCCCGTAATTAAAGAAGCACTTGGCTTGAAGGTCAATTGTAATATTTTTATTAGCATGTAAGGTGTATTCTTTGTCGGAGATCCTAATAAAATAAAATAAAATAAAAAAGCAGTCCATCAATTTTACTAAAAAGCGAAGAAATATAATAATTGGGAGACATTCTGCATTGTTGCCGAAATTATTATAATTGTTTAAATTTCAGCATAATATTAATAATAATCAAGACAATTTCATGATGGTTAATTAGTTAAATGGCAGAATCACCTCAACACTGATAAACAACATGCATTTAATGGTGCACAGAAGATTGATTGGTCTTAATTATACACACATTATACCCAAATACCAAAACCAATATAATATTTTGTCAAACCAAATTGACTCTTATGACAAGATAATATAATGACAAGATTCAGTCAGCAACCTCTCCATAAACATGCTAACTGGCAGATCTTTTTATCAAAGTGTGAGCTCTAATTGTATAACTGAAGCTAACACATTAGTAGAAGACAAATTAATATGTTCAATTCTATATGTAATAATGTATATGTATTACCTGCATTTTGTCAAGTTTCTTCTCCACAGATTCGCGCAACATCCGACCGATGCTTCCATCGGTACTCTCATGACAAGCATCGACACGAGCCGCTAACGTGATCTTTGTCGACACCAGTTTCGCCGCCTTGTATCTTAACTCCTAAAAACAGTAATTGTAAATGAAACATAATATCTCAATGTAAATTTTTCATATGTTTAAATTCCTCTTAAACATTTGACTAACAGAAATCAAACTGTTATATTTCAATTCCGTTTTATTAATAAAAATGTCCCCACACCTGGATTGCCCCTATATCGTGGGTACGTTCACAAACTCAAGTACCCGTGAGGGGATCGAATCTGTGTTTACAGATCGCTCAGCCGCTACGCCAACCATAGCGTCAATATTTGATGCTCATATAGAGGTATGTCGCAGCTGATAAAAGACCATGGTGCAAGCCTTTTCAGTTTCAAGGAAGAACTTGGGAGAGATATATCTTAATGATAAATGATAAATGATATTTATTTCTGTAAATAGATCTTTTAAAGACACTTTTACAAGTCAATAATAAACATTTTTTTTTAAAGCTAGATGGCTCCGGCATTTCCTAGCTGACAACCTCTGAGAAGAAACGCCGAAACAAACTCAGAGAATCATAGTCTCTTTTAAAGTCCAGACATAGAGTAGTGGTAACAAATATGTGTCTTACAATGTAGGGCAACGTCTGAGATGGCCTTTTGAAGAAAGAGCCATAGCGGCTTTGAGTAGACCAGTCCCAACTGACGGCACGCATGCATCAGTCATTGTGTAGCTCAACCATAATTTAGGGAGCTCAACAATCCGTCGCACGACGATACCAGATCAGAGAAACATTTGCGTAGGCCATATAAAAAAGGCTGAGTATGTATATTTAGCCTACAAAGTACTCACATTTACATTGTATTGAGTTAAACATTATTAAATAATAAGAAAAAATATAATCACAGTAATTATTGCAGTAATGTTTGCTAATATCAAAATAATATAAATAATTGTCAGACTTAAGTTATTTTTGCAAAGATTATAGGCGCTTTTTACAGTAGGTAGGTATATCTTTGATCAATTATGAACTTTACAAATGTAGGAAGTAGGATGAATCAACAATATATTATGTTTGTGGTTTTAAAAAGTTTTATAAATCAACTTACAGGTGGAGTATCTTGAACAATTGATGAAAAGTATATAAAGCCAGTGTGAGGTAGCGCTGTTGCTTGTGAGAAACCTGATAAGGTTTTCTTCTGTTGACCCAATGGTAGAATATTGCAGGCTGGCATCTTAGCCAATTTGGACAAACCACCTGCCACACCCAGGATCTTTGCTGCTGTTGATGCACCTTTTAAAATGGAATGTAAATAAAATAATTAAATATTTGGGACATTTTAAACGCACTATCTAGTTCCAAACTAAGCAGAGCTATAATACTTATATATATACTTTTTTTATTATACATAAGAAACACCCAGACAATCACAAACACTTACATTCATCACATTGATATTTGTGTCCTGTGAGAATCAAACCCACAATTTCATGCAGTGCAGTCTATACTTGAACCGGTAGACCACAGATGTTATCAAATATTATTATATTTCATTCATCATCTTCACTCCTGCCCTTATTTTTATAATTTGGGGTTTGTGGATGCAGTACATCTCACATCTCTCTTCTAACATGGAATAACATAATGCATAAATGTGTATGTAGTAAGAACATGGTCAGTTTAATTATCATACAGGATTTTCTCCCATATTGTGGGTGCATTTACAAACACAAACGTTCACATAAACAAACACCCAGACCCGGGCCAACTACATGTAGGTCATACAAATATTTGTTCCATGTAGGGCTCAAACCCACAACCCGTGGCGCAGAATCCAATAGCTCAGCCACTACGCCAAATGTGTTGTCATCTTCTCATCTTACATTAACTTTAGCAGACTTTTAAATGATAAAACTTACCAACAATAGCTGTAATGTTTGGTGCAATGAAAGCCATCCTGCTTTCAACATATTCAAATATGTTTGATTTGATATTGTTTAACTCTGTAGCCATATCACAAGCTTCATTTATTTCAGCTAATTCATTCTCAGTCAATAATTTTCTAAAATATAAAATAAATGTTTTATTAAAGGGTTTAATCATGTAGTGGTAAATACTGTGTTGCCTAATTTCCATTTGGATGTAATAAATGGCAACCTAGCAAAATTTACAATATTAAGCTTATAGTAATTGATTTTAATTCTAGTTTCCTTAGCATAAGCTACTATATGTATAATCTGCAGCTCTAACATAATAGTTTAGTCTACTTGTTGACAACTAAAATGAAACATTGGTATATCAACAACATTAAAAAGCTTTTAGCATCTTGCTGCTTTATTTATGTTATAAATGAGTTAGAAATGAGATAATAAGAATATAAACACCATAAATATAATATTTTAATGTATACTTTTTAATGGGCAATCAATTTGCAAATGATGCTAAACCCTCTTCCTCACTCCTAATTTTGCTGTGCCCGACAGGGTCCATAATGATCTAAGTTATCTATAGTCCACCTTTATAAAACTATATTATTGAGTATTGAAATTATATTATTCCAGCACAGAAAATAAATATAAATATATGTTCATATACCTCATTTAGTTTAAAATAAAATTTAAAACCTCAACTCACCCCTGTGTTGTTGATGCAGTGACAGACACAATCATAATAGTAGCTTGTGTAAGAAAGCTTTGAAGGGTCTCATTATTCTTAGCCTGGTCCAGGTCATTACCAAGCTCTCTGACTGACCGAATATAGTCTTGCGGTGATATAATCAGAGACTCCAGCTCTGGAAACCTTTTCTGGTACTTATCTCGAACATATCTGTGGATAATAGCTGAAAAATAATTTGTAACTCTCATTTATGTTCACCTAACAAATCTTATGCAAAATTACCATAGTGTAACATTCTCTGACATACTAATTATTATTTGTGATATACTTTCTTGACTGAATTAAGCTTTAAGCAGTATACAGTATAATATTCTGTTGAAACCTACAAATTTCTCCATCAATCTCAACGGCTATATTGTTAGCTTCTACAATCAGCTGGTACTCTGGATCTGTCTCCATCAGACCCGTCACTTCAATTTTTTGCCTGTTGTTGCCAACATTGTGTTCTATTGATGTCATTACCTGCAATTGTAATACTCTTATTACATAAATATCTATTTTCGCTTGTTATAATTTTATTTTCGATGCATTATTATAACCTATCAATCAATAATATTATGTTACCCGTTTCAATCGGTCTGAATGCCTTAATTTTGCCAATTCTCTGATAGACACGTTCTTTATGTCTTCTTCTTTCGGAATCACGGGATATGGTACGGCAAACTCATGGTCTTCGTCCATTTTATTGTTTTCAACGAGGGCTTCCAGTTCTCCATCGTCATTTTCTTCTAAGTCAGCTAGCAATTCATCAGCTAGAGACATTTCTGCGTATATTTATGTACTGGTATGCGAATATAACCAAACAAGTAACAACTGAAGTAGCGATCTAGCGGTTTTTATTACAGAAAACTCGAAAATAAACAAAACAGTCAGCTCAAATCGACGAACCGAATCGAACCGAACAGTGAATGAGTGAACCCAACAGACAGTGCCCAACACGAACCGTCAATAATGATCTATGCCGTCAATGACGTCAATCAATTACAATCAATGTCAAATTAAAATGTCAATTTCTTTCTATTTTTTATATTTTGTTTTGGCTTGGATACAAAGTTTTTTAAGCCAATTTCATCAATGGCAGACCGGACCGCAGATTATTTATTGATAATTTGATAAATAATTGCAGACATCGGCACGCTTGTCTTTAATAAAAATGATAAGATCAAGAATTCACGCTAATATATATTAATATTAGAATTTTTAGATCCAAAATGATAATGGTGTCAGTGCACTGACCTCTATTACATTTACATAGTACGCTTTAATTGTATTCTAAAGGTCAGTCAAATCATTTTAGTGTGTCTTTTTAAATTTTAACTGCGTCACCTTTTACTCTCGTCAGTTTTAATGTAGAAAAAGTTAGATTTTAAATATAATTTAAGACTATTATTTTTGTGCATCACGCTGATAAAAAATTGAATAAAATGTAAATAAAAAACTTAATATTTGCCTTAGTTCATTTATTGCTAATCATTGACATCATCATTATCAAAAATGACATGTGTGCATCGATAATGGGCAACACCAAAACGGTTTGCCATTTTTTCACGAACGACAAAAAGAAAGCCCTCAGCCAGGGTATGCGTAAGCCCCATAAAAGGCCTGCATTTTATTATTGAAAGTGACTTTAGGTGGCTTTAGTGAAATATAGGTAAATATAATTCGTCATAATGGCGCTCAACCCACAATACGATGCGATCGGCAAAGGATTTGTACAACAATATTACACACTATTCGATGATCCGGCGCAGCGACCAAACCTGGTGAATATGTATAATGTGAGTATTTTCTCTAGTTAGAATAGTTTGCATAGATCACTTTGTTTTTGTGCGTTATATTCTTAAAAATATAATGTAAATATTATTTTATATTTTTAGGTTATCTCGTTGCTCCCGCCGAAAATCATATCTTTATTCGTCCAATTTCACAGTTTCCCAACTATTTATGTAACATTTTGTTGTTACTTATTTACAGAAGAAGTAATTTCGCAATAGTATATTAACAATAACAAACATACCTATGACTCACTCTGTGTACCTAATATGAGCCCCAAGATTCATAAGTTACATTGATTTAGTCATCTTTATATCGATGATGTGTCTAATTTCAGGTTGAAACATCATTTATGACCTTTGAAGGAGTACAGTTGCAAGGTGCAGTTAAAATAATGGAAAAGTTAAATGTATGTGTCTTTGGTTCATATCAAATTACTTAATTATCTTAGTTCAATGACTTGATACAATCATGTATTCTGATAAAATATTATTGGCTTTCATTCATTTCTTCTCGTATCAAATTTTTATCTGTGAACAGATTTTATTTATGCATTATATTATTCTTAATGTTAAAAACTTTTTCATATTGCGAAGTAGTAGTAAAAGATATTTAGTTACTTCTTACTTATATTCCAGAGCTTGGCATTTCAAAAAATTGGAAGAATTATAACAGCAGTTGATTCACAACCTATGTTTGATGGAGGCGTACTAATAAATGTTCTTGGACAACTTCAGGTATCACACTTATATTCTACTAACATCATCAGCCTCATTAATATGAAATAAGTAATCATGCTGATTGAATAATTTTGGATAGTTGCTGAAACAATCATGTTCGTGATTTTTGTGAGTTGGGACAGCTGCCAAAATAATGAAACAGTTTAAGCTTTAAATGCATTAAAAACTATCTATACCATCAAAGATTAAATTTCTCAGTCCTGTGTAAAATATGCTCTTAATGTTACTCTAAAAAGCTGTACTACCTACAATACTTAAATTATTTATTGCATTTGCAACAGACGGATGATGATCTACCCCATGCATACTTTCAAACATTTGTACTGAAGCCAATAGCAAACTCATTCTATGTAGAACATGACATGTTCAGGCTGGCACTCCACAACGTTTAATTACTTTTATCTACACATACAAAGTAAGAGAAGACCCTAGTGCTTTTAGATTATGCACTATTACACCGCTTAGCACATGAACCCATCTACAATTGGGTTCATCATACCTACCTTGTAAATAAGTAAAACTTATAAGTTCTCCTATTCATACTAATTTAATTTAGAACTTCTAACAATGCAACATTACTACCAGTGATTGGATTAAAAAGGTTATTGGGCCAAATTCTTTGAGAGAGCATACAAAATTAAATTGACTATCTAAAAATAAACAAAGGTGACCAAGATGAGGTCAAAAGATAGGTAGCTTTGTTGCTTGTCTAATCAATAGGATTAATGATGCAACTATGTAATTTTAACACTATTTATTGTTCTTGAAATATACTGTTTCACTGCATGTGCATTGTAGTGTGTAACTAAGAAAAGGTTTGTTGCACTGTTTGTTTTTTTCTGATTCACTAGAGTGGTAAATACAGGGGATGTTTAATTCATTAGAAATTGATCAGATTTGATTAGTATTGATATTTAATCTAATAAAATGTATAAAACAAAAAATGTCCTCATTGATGTGACCAACTGATATTATAAATATTATTAAGTACAGCTGTAGCAGTACTAAAGCTGACAACTTAATTACGTATTTATAAAGATTCTTTGAATTAAGTTAGCCTGTGGAAATGTTGACCAGTATTGTTGCTTTTTTACGAGGATGGATAGTGGTATGACAATTTATTTTGTGAATTTCTGTTTTTTGCAACTTGATTCCGTTTTATTTGCAATAGACAGAATGTGTAATTTCCTAGTTCATATAATGAAGTGCCAGAATATTTCTTTCTGCTGAGCATATCTCATTTCTGTAATTTATTTTTGAATTGTGGAGTGCATAAATCTTAGGTAATAGGAGGATAAATGTGCTTCTTAATTATTGGGCTGATTTTACAGTTACAGTCTCGCTGACCGTCGGCGCTGATAGGCGAATATATTCAATCGTTATGGAGCTTAACCTTGTAAAAGCCTTGTAAGCTCAGTGCAGATCTGCGGTTGTGAAAGGTCGGCGCTCAGCTGCCTGCCACAGGCAGCGCCGACGGTCAGCACAGGGTGACTAGAAAATCAGCCTTATGAAATAATGTAGCAAATTTAACACAACCTCAACTGATTGGTGTGTATTTGAACATTAAGGTTGATTTTACATTTTAAAGTTAAATCTGTAAAACCTCTGACAAGATTTCTGACTCTTGAGAAATTAACTCTCGAATAAACTAACATGGATTAAACCTCTGACAAGATTTCTGACTCTTGAGAAATTAACTCTCGAAAACTAACTTGGATTCTACCCCACCAACTTCCCCTTGCAAGGTTCAAGCACCTTTATTAGAATATACCTTTGTAATTAGCAAGATAAATACTTATATTTTATATTCACATTGCATTCACATCAGATTCTTGTGTATAGTCCAGCTGGGGAATTATTAAATAATTTAGCTTTTGTAGCTGGATTCAATCAAGCTACATAATATATTATTATATACATGATAAATATGATAATTATCGAGAAGCATATTTATCTTGATAATTCTGTCACCTGATGCTCACCTACTTTGAAACTTGCACATGGAAAGTAAATGTACCGTTAATGGTTGCTTGTTAGAAAGAATAGTACTCTATTGTAATGCAAATGTATGCTTATTTCAGTGCGACGACGACCCCCCACACCCGTACATGCAAACATTTGTTTTGAAGCCACTCGGAGACTCCTTCTTTGTTCAACACGACCTATTTCGCCTAGGCATCCACGACATAGCTGCCTAAAATAATCATCACTAAAATATCGATCAAGAAACACAGTTCTCACTTCATAATAATGGTCGCCACGCTATTTCGAACAGCTATTGTTTTGGTTAACTAGGTATAAGTAATGATCAGTTGCCTATTTTTTAAAATTCAAAATGTAAATTATCATAACAATGGATTTTTTGGCATCAACTTCTGCTTAGATGTTTGAGATGGCTTAAGTGAAAGTACGGCGGACTTTTTTTTTCAGTTACATGTATACATTTTATAATAAATACATTATAATTTTCTATTTATGGTTGTTTTGTACGAATTCCTGCCAGTCCCGTGTTTTGAGCTTGTTAATTTAAGTTAAATAAATAAATGTCTTCTAAAAAATATTGTTCCCAATGGTATCCTAGCTAATAGCGTGTTCTCAACTCTCTTGAGTGTACTAGTGTAACTTTCTTTAAACAATTTTGATTTTACGCATCCACCACTTGATTAGCCTATTCCGAGCTCTCCACCGATCAGAACGCTGATCGTGGTCGATGAGAAACATAGAGATGGTTAAAAGAAAGTCTGTAGTACACGCCCGGCCTCGATCCGCCAGTGTTCGGTTAGCGGAATATCTTTTCTTCCTATCTGTCTGTCAACATAAGTTACACAGTTATAATTTTAAAAATATGTTCATTCTGTTATCATATAACACACCTACAAACCAAAAGATAAGACATCAAACTATCTTAAAATAATTATTGTAGGTAATCATGATTACCGTCATATAACAGTCATAATTGCAGTCGAATCTGAAGTAGTCCATATCAATGTAGTTTTTTATATTAAGTAGAGGTCAGAAAATAATACAATCATAGATGCTAGGACATTATGTATTATAAATAGTCAAAAATTAACAAAAGAACCACTGAAAACAGGTACATTTTTTACCAATCTCGAATTTAAGACTTGCTCCTCCGTTTTAAATCCTTAGACGCTACGAACACTTAACAAGTTTATTTTGCATGCACTACTTAACGAAATACACACACATGGCCCCGACATCGCGGGCCGAACTTGTCTAAGTGAATGACTAGGTTGCAAAAGTGATACGCTCGTTGCAAGGCTGACACGCCATTACCAGCTCTTGTCTTCGTAAACTTGACGGATTACGTGTACACTCCTTATAAATAGCAGCTTTATTGTTCATTTTGGTTAGAATATTATGTTGTATATGTAGTACTCGACTGTACTTCATGACAGTTACACTTGAAATTCGAGCTTGTTCATTATTCGAATATTATCAACTAGCTAAAAATAGTATATAACTATTATTGCTTACCAAAAGCGTTTATTCCTGTTAAAAATAAGAACAATCTTACCTTAAGATACAAATATCAAACGAGAATGGAGCGGATTTATTTAATTTTGTAGATCGTACTTTATAAAAGATTATATTTTCAAACTGCTAAAAGGGTACACCACATCAGTATTATCGCGACGTGATGAAGACTACAAGCAGAGATCAAACAAGACATGGCAAGACCGTTCTGGTCACATTTACATAAAGAATATTTTGTACATTAGCCTCTGATTGACAGTACTGTTCCATTAAATCATAAATATATAATAATAATATGTTATTAGCACAACCAGCTATTAACATTTTGTCGTAGCATCTCGAGTTAGTTATAATCACAACACAAGGGTAGGGGTAGGTATATTATTAAATGTTATCAAGTTAACTAGTCAATACAGTGATTACTGACACCTCATAGATGGCGCTAATATTTATGCACTACAAGATGCAGAAGGGCGTTACCGAAAAACAATAGTTCTAGAAAATTAATCGTAAAAAAATTCAGTTTCAAATGATAATTGACCTAACGGTAATATAAATTTAACTGGCAGACTTTCATACAAGTTTTTAGAAGATCAAGTACAAATTTGAAGTTCATGCCAACCTGCGAAAAATTATAGCACATTTGACAAATTACTTAGAAATTGCTTAAACCCTTTAGCGCATTAGAAGTCACTATCTACAGCAAGTGATAAACATTTCACTTCACTAGTCTCAAATAATTATGAAGTTAACTTGATGAAATACAAAATGTTATTCTCGGTAATAAAAAGAAACTTAACAGAACAGTACCTCAACATATCGGTTTTATCCCTCGGATCACCAATAGCGATTATATTAAAACATTGTAGCTATACGACAATATCATTCGTAAGTTAATTGTTTTATCAAGCCTTAAATGTTTGTATTGAAAACGGTTGTTCATACACCCTGAGTTTACGATCTCCATAAAATAAAAACAAAAAGGATACAATGGCGTAAAACGATATTGCCAAGAAGAATCCTCATTAAAATTAAAAAGAGCTTAAAGACTAATTAAACTGGGATTTCAGTTTGTTCCTGACGGAAATATTTTTGGCCCTCGCCTACTGGTACCCCCGGTTTGACCTTTTGTCACACCATTTCCCCTTCTATGCTATCAGCGCTGCTGATAGACTAGCGTAATCCAACCAAATAAAGATTCAACAGATCTTTCCACCGGGTATTACCTACACCAAAAACTTATCAGAACAAAAGAAACACAATATTCTGAAATTTAAATTTAGAACAGAACACATAAAAAAGATAACAAATCAATTTAGGAACACGACCAAAGATCATAAACTCAGGCTATCGCTAGTGACGTAACGGCATCTAAGATCCGCCTTTCTTCCGTCCGCGCGAACCGGGCAGGGCTACGCCACGGAGTGACCGCATCGCCATAGCTCGATTGAAATGCCTCTGTGTCTTGTGCTCTTCAACGTCACCACCGCTATCCACCGATGATAATATAACCAACAGTACTCCCATCACCTGAGGAATATTGAAATGAATTACTTACACAATTTAATGAATTATAAGTTTCAGGATAAGATTTCTAATAACTCACTGTTGAAATAGTCAAAGTTATTGCCATTACCTACATAACGGAAACCATATTTTGTAAAACATTTTGTCAAACTTCACAATGTGTGACGCAATATTTGCACTGTTTATAATATAATACCTACGCCCGATGTAGTCTCGATTTTTCTCAATATAATGATAATTAATGGTTTTAAGTTTTTTTTATAGCCGTTTTTGAAGAAGAGGGTATTTAACATCACGCTAGGAGCCGAGCAAAGGCAAAAGTCCGAGTAAGAATGTTTTTTATTATAATTTAGACTGGACGTTTGACGGGTCAGCTAGTATAGTAGGTATAATGTGTCATTTATGTCTGGCACACTATCCTTACAGGCTAATCTTAAATCACGGACTACGTCGCATGGAGCAATAGAAAGGAATTCTCTAACCAAAAACAAAAATAACGTGGTAGAGAGGAAACGAAATCCCTAATCTCTACTGATATCTCTGACTTCCCCGGCCATCAGTAATTATAATTTCCACACGTCAATTCGTAAATACGCAACCTTCAATCTCCTTCAATATTCATAAGTTGAGTAAGTCCAATCGACTCTATGTTTAATAAGCATTTTTCGCCCATAACGTAAAGCGCATAAGGTCGACACCTAGGTCATCCACCAACCATCCACCAACGGACCGCATATTTCGATTTTGGAAAAACAATATTTTATTTACCAATTGATAAATGTTTATCGAAGCCTGAAGACGTGTGGATGTTGCGTGAGGTTATAAACGTGAAATACCAACATTACGGCATATTTGTCGCAATATCAGTAAACAAGACATGTTTGTATGCAATATTGTGGTCGGGATATGGTAAACTTTGTTTCCGTTGCGGTCACGTACCGTCCTATATTAAAATGCGTATCATTTATCATCCTGTCGAACTGATGCGCTGTCATATATCTTTAGCATGAATAGGTACCTATAGTTCAACACTTTGAAAGTAGGTAAGTAAGTATATCAAACTCGCAATCAGAATAATTTTGGCAGATTGTGTGCTCATAACTAGAAAAATAATGACATATTATGATCGGCTTCTGCGCCACGGGTTGTGGGTTCGATCTCCACATGGAATAAATATTTGTATGACCTACAGGTAGTTGTTCCGGGTATGGGTGTTAGTATAATTATGTGAAAGTTTGTGTTTGTAAACGCCACGATACAGGAGAAAATCGTGAATAGTGTGGGGCCACGATTTTTCTAAAAAGATAAAAAATGTCTTGTCACTGTGCTATCACCGTTTACTCTAGTATAATATTTACAACAAACCTATTTCTGGCAAAGTTTAGTACCTAAACCTCAAATGGTACAACTATAGCTTTTCCGGTCTCGAAGAAAAGACTAATCTGTGATAAAGACCTCTAAAAATATACATTGTAGATTGAAAATCGAATAGCGAATACTCGATGCACCTCCACAGGACCTGTAGTAAAATATATTTAAAAAAAAGCACACGCTTACCAAACACACAATAATAAGGAGTGTATAGACATGCACTGATGCTTCCGGCGTGTTCTCGATGTCTTTCAATGCGGCCATGGCGGGTTCATAATCCGGTTTCAAGTCGAGAGCGTGCCTCAGGTGCATAGCCGCTTCCTGCACAGGGTTTTATAGTCACACACCTTTTTAAGCAGCAATGAAGTATGTGTTTGCAAATCCTGAGGTTGTGGGTTGCTGGATTAAAGCAAATTTAACCAAACTTTATACATGTAGGTCTCAGCTTTAAAGATAGAAAACATTTTCTACACTAAACAAAACATCATTAAGGACATCCTTGGCTATCCAAATTTAGAAGATAAGTGCTCCCAAAACAAATCGTTTTCATAACGTCGTGTCAAACAAATCATGTGTAGTGTATATTCTATAGCCGAATTTCAATCAATGGAATTTTCGCAATAAATTTTTAAAGGGTATAAGCATGGATTTGCTAATGTGTTAACAGCAAGCCTAAAAATGCTGCTTTAAGGCATCATAATATGATTCATATTAGCAATTTGATAAGGATTTTAATAAGGGTTCTAAATATGAATTGGTTCCAGGAAAAATCTGACTGTTTTACCCACCAGAATAAGGTCTTTCCACATCCCCAAACTTACCTGATAATGTCCATATGCCTTGAATATCTCGCCGAGCGTGAAGTACTGTTGCCACGCGCTGCGGTCGGGTGGTTGCACCTCCAGCGACCGCCGCGTCAAATAGATCGCGTCGTCCAAGTATTGGAGGGTAAATAGCACCCGGGCGAGATTAAGCAGTACCTGGGATTAAGGTGTACCCTATTGTTAATGTAGGAAAACGCAGCAGAATATGGAATGTAAAAAGTTATAATGATCGATAGATTGCAGAAACCAAATCAGATAGGTGTATAGAAATTTCATTTTTCAGAGGGCTCTGTGTGTGAGTGAATTAATAACGGAATAGGGTGGTATCCTGTCATATAAAATCCAATGCAATTTTCAGTCAGTCGAGACATTGTCGGAATTTTAATAGTACCGCGGTAGTGTTACTATGTTTTGAGATAAATTTCATTCTACTTTATTTTTCAAAAACAACAGCATGTAGACTAATATTAGAGTAGCATTGTAACATATTTTTATGAAACAACGTCATATCCGTGCTCACAAAGTGGTCACGTCCCGATTTTCCGGATCCCGAGTTTCCGTTAAAATTATATGCGGGATAAATTCATACATTGCTTGATTTTTTACTTGCTAAAAAATACAGATACGGATACGCCGCCTACTGAGAAATAAACTTCTTATTACTTAATAGTGGACTTACTTCGGCGTTATAAGGAGACACAGCAAGTGCACGTCTGAAGCACTCAATAGACTGTCTGGTGTCGCCTTTGATCCTCCAGAAGTTGCCGATCTGGTTGTACAGCTGAACTGACTTCGGCTTCTCTCTCTTCGCCTTCTTTAGACGCTTCTCGAAGCCATTTATTTCGGACGGGGACAAACCGTTCGATTTCTTCTTTGGGAATATAAGGGAAACCTAAAACATAGAACTTCATAAAAATAGGTTTTTATGGGTAACAGATTACTAAATAACTGTTATGATTATTTTGTTTTTAAGGCAATTAGGTACAGACGCCAGCAGGTCAAGCTATCCAAAACTGCAAAATTTTCCCAATTGAAAATTAACCTTATTGTGTTGTATTAAAATTGAAAATATATCAAAGAAATTTGACAGATTGTGGTAGCTTGATGTGCTGGCGTCTGTACATAGCAAGTAACTGCGTCGTTAGTCTAGTGGTCCTAAGCACGACTGCTATGCTAGAGGTCTTGGTTTTGATTTGCAGTGTTATGCATTTTTCTGTGAAATTCTCAGTAGCACGGAGTGTGGAATTTATGGCAATAGGCTCGCCCCTTGTTACATGGGAACTCAACATACCGCCGAACTGCCTAGGTACTCCTTCGGGGAATATAGGCATTATGATATGTAACAAGTAACACATTGTTACTGAGGCATACTGTGCATACCACTTTAGCTAATTTCACGTAAATTATAATGCAAATGAATTAAAAATGTTTAACGTTAAATCAATGTAAACAAACTATTCCTGTTCAAGTTACGTGTTTTCCAAACCAATAAATATGTAACAGGAAAATTATAGAATTATTAATATTTTATCCCTTGAGTATGTAATTGTTTGAAATAATGGTAATAAACATTAGTACTGTAAATTATAATACATTTTTTGTGAGCTACCTGTTCTCCTATCTAAATTACTTAGTAACCCTTATTAAGGATAGACAGATTGCCTCTGTAGTGGAGTTTCTTATAATTATGCTACACCTTTTCGTAATAAAACTGAGGGAAAATATACATTATAGTCCACATACAACATTACTTGATACATAAATATATCAGAAGAGTAACTAGGTCACTATAACATAGGATTATATGCATTCATTGTTTATCAACATAATCAAATTGTAAATGAATGTAACTCATCATCTTCTAAAAAAAAAGATTAACTTTAGTACCTAGTATAGTCCCAGCAAGAAGTTCATAAAACAAAGTATTTAAACTACTTTAAGCCACACCAGTTACAGGTCTTGGTAGGAGGAGCCTTATCTAGGTACCCTGATCAAGATATCATTCAATGATTGTCAACTTTACTGTGGTACAAGCAGCACAACCCAGTAGCCACCCCTCCACCCCTCTTACAGTAGATCATGGTCATAATCTGATAACTTTTTAGTATAACATGTCTAAAGGAGACCCAATTATGTCTAAAAGAGTGATAAAGTGAAATGCACACTACATCTACAGGTACTAAACAAGCAAGACACAAATGTTTGCATATGACTGAGTCTTCTATGGGAATTTCATGTAGTTTAAAAGTGCAGATAACACATAATCTTATCATGTTTCATATCAAAATCTGATTTGCAAATATTGGATAACTGATATGCTTGTTTTGGATTTAGTATAATACTCTCTTTGTTTTGAAATGAGTTTGTTTAGTCAGTCAGCCCATAATTCTAAATATACAGCATATTCTATTGTTCTATTTCTCATAGTTTAGCCATATTATCAGATTGCTCAAAATGAACAACCAACTTCACAATAAGGGATGGCCACATTGGCCGCCATAGTTCAAGTTGAAATTCAGTTGAGTTCAAATTTCCAACAAAAGTACAGAACTTAAATACTTGTATATTTCTAAACAAAATATTACAATGATGCTTTCATATTAAAAGTATTTTGGTAAAACATAATGCTCCATGGTTACATATTGTACAATGTACATTGAATTTGAATAGAGAACAAAATTCAATATATACAACATTGAGCTGGGAAACTTTTTTAATTAGGAGAAGCTTGCTTCCAGCTGTGGTCAAATGTAGGCTGATGGTAATCATGATGTTGATAATTAATATTAAAAAAACAAACATACTTATTTCTAATATAACTAATTAAATAAGATAACAGGAATTTTACGGAAAATAGGCCTTTAATTGTAGTCTCTGTTATTTCAAGTAGTTTCAAGCATTTACCTGAGGTTCCGGTACATTGGGATGCCTATGTCGCCTGGCCACTCCAACCAAGTTGTCATAGTATGTAAAGTTGACAGCTTTACCACAGTCTAAGTACTCATCATCCACATCACTATTTATTTCTGCTGGTGTGGTCTCATCACTGTTCTCAACCCCAGCTCTGAAACACATGTTTGTTATTTGAATTTGGAAACAAAATGTTATAAATGATTTTGTTTAATATGCAATTTTGTAAACCTAGTTACTAAAGTATTTTGACGGCTGTGAGCACAGTTACCTGCTCAAGGATTAATTAGCAAATAAATAAATAAAAATGTATGATATTTTGTACTTTTGTATGTAGGAAGACAACATTTTAAACCATACCTTAAACATTTTACTAGCACTGAGTAAGTAGGTACTAAGAAGTACTAGAGTTTAGCAACAGATGTTCAACATAATGGACATCAAAGGTCCATTACTGCAAATAGAAAAGCAAAACATACCTTTGTTGTTCATATATTTGACAATCAGTGCAAAACATATCGAAGCCATGTTTAGTCCATGTGTTTCCATAATACACAGTTGATGTAATTATATTGAAGACAGGGTCCTCTTCAGCCATTCTTGATTTATCAGACTCATCCTAAAAGTAGTTCACAGTTAAAACTGTTTGTTTCCATGAAACAATGCTACACTTTGTCTCATGATATTATTTTTCTTGTAGGAATAGTCAATTTATCGAGGAAAAATAAGTCAAGGCAAACAGGGGCAGAATGAGGTCCTTAGAAGATCGAAAGGTACATACGTATGATGAATATGTAGTGCGTTGATTATATAAATGTTTACACACATTTATTCGATAATTCTGACTGACCTGAGACAACGTATTGCCGTCGACGATCTGGTCCCCTTCCACGTTCAGTTTCCAAACATTAGACGTGCGTGAATTAGTGACAATAATTTGGAATGAAAATATATACAGAACCAAACAAGTCAAGTATGGTGATTCCCACATTTTGGTCATTCAAACCGAAAATAAACATGAAAAACACTTTATTTATATCAATTAACCATACAACTTTCACACACAACACAAATTGTTTTAAACACAGTATCCGGTTGTTACGAATTTTACAATAATCCACGAATAATCGTAATATCGCAAATGGACCTCCTTCTTCTCTTTCTTGTTTTGACGGCGCTTCAGTGTGACCATTAATGATATTTACTACCTACTATTTACTGATAGCAACACTAATTTACGTAAAAAATAAAAACTTGAATGCAAAGGAGTTTTAAGTGTTATCATGAAATGGGCAGATGGACTGCTTTATTGTGTATTCCATACTTATGCTGTGTTTATTGCTTATTTAGTTATTGTTTATATGATTCATCCAGAACTGTCCCTTTGTTTCTCTGCTGGCGAATTTACGAGCCCAGTGTGGCACCGATCCACTCACGCAAAGCAAGTAGACATTGTTCTGAACGAGACTTGTTTGGGCTGTCTAAAACGCACTTCACTCAAAAAACTCTGCCTGCACAAAGGCCATTCAGTACCAGCCACCTAATGTGAGAAGTAAGCTATGGAAAGTAGAACATCTATTATCACACGAATTCATATTATGTTCAACTCAAGGCCACTGGGACGTGATCTGCAGTGCATGTATGGAGAGCACTCAAGTAGGCCGCTGCAAAAACAATTACACAGTGTGAGTGCGGTAACCCTGACCAGACCAAGTGTATCATCACTTGCTGGAGTGCCCAAAATGCCCGTACACCTGCATCTTTGAGGACCTAAAGAACGCCACTGATGCCTCATGTGGCCACCTACTGGGCTCAAGTAATTGAAGTATGTAATGTGTAACGTAATTATCATCGACAAGAAAATAAGAATATTCAGAACCTTCTCTGTTAGTCTGATAGTTGTTCACGTTTAAAATACTGAATATATTATTTCGATACTATTTTGGCACTTCGGCAAGAGATCTCAATTAAGGCATTAATATAACTTAGATTTTGTTTAAAAAAAAAAAAAAAACCTTTTGGAATGCAAGCCTCTATTACAGGGGACTGTACCGGTGAAATGTAGGTTTATATTAGTACAGAGGCCAGCACATCAAGCTACCCCTATCTGTCAAATTTCTTTGATAGATTTTCAATTTTAAAGAAAAGTATTATGGTTCATACGTAGCCGGTATGCCTCACGGAAGAGAGGGTTGTGTCATAGCCACGCAAACGCAAATAAAGTGACGGGTTGAAACTACTAGTGATTTATTTACTCTATTGATCCTATCCAATACAAACAGCGATAAACGACGGAATGTATGACTTATACGACAGTTAAAACTTAAAACGAGATATTGTCTATGTCAAGTACTTTGTCATTGTCATTGTCAAATGTCAACGTCAAGTACCTATCATTTTACAATTTTTGCTTTTGCAGTGAGACCTGTGAGACTGAGAGTGACGTATAACTTCTCTTGTGACGAACTCGTCGCGTTGTTTGTTTGTAAATTTCATATTTCCCGAATATACATAATAATAGAGCTGTAATTGATGAAATAGAATAACATGAATCAATAATGAAGAAGGAACGAACAGGCGACAATTGTCGTCCTTTTAAATTATGAGTATCAAGAAATTTTAGTTTACTTACGACTTATTTCGATGTGAAAAGTTTTAGACAATTTTACTAATTATCGTGAATATTATTTACAGCTCATCAGATTCTCAGTTTGACGGGAATTAGTTTCGAAAGAAGAAGCGTTATTGTAAGGAATATTACTTATTTTTGCCTATATAATGGGCTGCTATTAGGTTAAACTTTAATATTATATTCTATATTTCTTTCACTTTAGGGTTTTGTTGAACTTACTATCGTTCCACTGAAAGACAATCTGCGTTACATTCGATTGAATGCGAAACAGTGTCGAATATATCGGGTGTGCCTCAATGACCAGTATGAAGCCAATTTCCAGTACTTTGACCCATTTCTGGATATTTGTCAAGCTGACCCCAATACGTAAGTTGAATGATTATGTTCGTAGCTATCAATCATTATACTCCAGAGCCTCAGTATTAGAACATAACACCTAGCCTAAGATTTAGAGACAAGTTCTATATTATATTTGATTTGAAATGATTCTATATTATGCCTGATTATTATGGTACCATAGGTTTATTATGCTTAGATTTGTCTCTGAATCTTGGCCCTCCAACTGGAAATCTCTTCAAAGTATTGCCAAAAGTAAAGCTGCTTTAACACTAAACTCAATAAAAATACTATTGACGATGTTTTGACGACGCCTGTGGTCTAGTGGTTCGCGTGTCGGACTGCTGATCATGGGGTCGTGGGTTCGATTCCCACAGGACACAAATATTTGTGTGGATTAAACACGAGTATTTGTGTTTGTCTGGGTGTTTCTTATGTATTATAAGTATGTATTTACAAAAAAAAAGTATATAAGTATTATATCCATTGTCTAGTACCCATAGTACATGCTCTGCTTAGTTTGGGACTAGATGATGCTGTGTAAAATTGTCCAAGAATATTTATTTATTATTTATTTATACTATAAAAATTGCATTTCAGGAGATCATTGGAAGTCTTCTCTCAGTTCCACTTATCTGCTGCCCAAAAGATAGACCCTGACCATAATTCTGGTGAGCTTCATGTTCAGATACCAGATGAAGCTTCACATTTAGTGGGTGAGGGCCGAGGTCTCCGAATTGGTATTGAATTCTCCCTGGAATCACCTCAAGGTGGCATGCATTTTGTTGTGCCTGAAGGAGAGGGAACTTTGGTAGAGGTATGGTTCATAATTATGTAATGTTGACTTGTTTTTTTAAATTTAATTACAACAAATAGGATACACCTTTTGGATCTCCTTGGTAATTTTGAGTGCCCTTAACATATATTGTTGAGGATTGTTGTATTTAATAAAAAATATAATATAATCATATTTTTCAATTTATTTTGTAGTTTTGAAAATTTTATTTATTGTGATGCTGTGTTTACCAACTGTGGCAGATCTGCCTGTTGTTGTGCTTGTGCATTAGTCAGTTTTTCAAAATGCCTTTGCTAATAAAGTCCATGCATTCCATAAACAAACTTTTTGTTTCAGAAATCAGCTCATATGTACACATATGGGCACTCGGCGAGGCTGTGGTTCCCTTGTGTGGACAGTTTTGCAGAGCCCTGCACTTGGAAGCTGGAGTTCACAGTGGATGAGAGTCTGACTGCTGTGTCTTGTGGGGAGTTGGTGGATGTGGTGTACACCCCTGATCACCGCAGGAAGACATTCCATTACCTGGTGAATACCCCAGCTTGTGCCCCTAACATTGCCTTAGCTATAGGGTGAGTATGACTATTTATAATTTTAACAATAATTAAGAAATCATACATTTTTTGAATCTCATTTTCATCTACTGCTGCCTTGCATAGTACACATTCAGCGGCAATTGTTTTATGCCTGTCTCTGTACCATTATGCCTGTATTCCTTGAATGGTTAGGCAGAAGGTGTTCTGTCATTTTAATTAAATAAATTTTAAAATTAGCGGTTAGACTTTACTGACAATGTGAATTTCAGTTCCTTTGTGGTTAAAGTACTGACTAAACATCTGTCGACTTCATGAAGGAGGAGTTTCGGCCGAAAGGTACACCTTTCGGCCAAAACTAGGTATCCATCCTAGAAATTGCCAGAACAATACATTGTTCTGGCAATTTCTAGGATGGATACCTATCCACGACACATGACAAATTTACATGTAAAATACTATAGTTGTATTATTGTTGTATATATTTTACAGTATTTTGTGTTTTGTCATATTTTATATTATGTACCTTAGTATGTTATATTTTGTTTACCTTGCACCTGATATTAAGAGGGAAACTTTTTTTCAGGCCTTTTGAAACATATGTGGACCCTTTCATGAATGAAGTGACTCATTACTGCCTGCCAAATCTCCTGCAGATTATGAAAAATACGGTGCGATATCTACATGAGGCATTTGAATTCTATGAAGAAACCCTATCTACTAGATATCCCTATCCATGCTACAAGCAAGTCTTTGTTGATGAGGTTAGTAGACAAATACAAAGTGTGGAAAATTATGCCATTTGAAATATTAAGAATATTGTCTAATTTTGTTGATAATAATTCTGCAGCTCTCGTGATATGACTTTTGGACATGTGCCTCATACTTTTCGAAATTAATAATTAATTAATACTCTGATAAATGGTCCAGAAACACATGAGGGATTTTTCGATGGTGTACATAATGCAGAAAAAAAAAAAATATTACACATTACATTATTATTTCAGACTGAAGACGTCGCCACGGCATACACAACAATGTCTATACTAAGCACCCATCTACTCCATTCCATTGCTATCATAGACCAAACATACATTAGTCGCAAAGCGATGGCCCAAGCTGTGGCTGAGCAGTTCTTTGGCTGTTTCATCACAATGCAGAACTGGTCAGACTTGTGGCTTGCGAAGGGAATACCAGACTACATGTGCGGCTTGTACTCAAAGAAGTGTTTCGGCAATAATGAGTACAGATACATAATACATCAGGAATTGCAAGAGGTAAGACATTCACCACCCTCCTTTTTACTTTACTTTTTTTTTTAATAGTACGGGTAATCCTCAAGGATCCTCGGTATGTCGGACTTGTACCGACTAAAAACCGCACTTTCCTTAACTTGCCCGACTTACTTGGGGTTAGCTTAGCACTTTCTTTTTTCGATACATCTCTATCAATTGTCATCTCGTCACATTCCTTCCATATCATATATACTAGTTTTTCACACAATCCATCCATCTTTTTTTATTTACTTTATCTTCCCCTTTTCTTATATCTATTCATATTTTATGAATGAAAGGAACTAAAACGCAAACAGCGCAGGCGCGCTCCACACCAACAGCGCCGCGACAATAATTTTTGATTTGCTTTTTGATACTTAGTTTATTAAAATTAATTAAATAATAGGTACCTAAATAACCTATTTTTATAAAATATATATATATACAATATATGCTTTAAACCTTATTGAACACCAGTTGAAAGAGTGTGTAAATAATAACAACGATGTACCTACATTCATTTTATTGGATAATTTCATTTCGAACCTATGTCACTTTCTTCATGGTGTTTGTCTACAGGAGAGAAATTTATCCAAAGTACTCACAAATGCGTCCTCCTGTTTGCTTAAGCTTACGCTAACGAAATCTCTCTCTTGTAGAGATGTTTGACTAAAGCGTTTGATTTACTACACCGTAGGATGTAGGTTCTAATCCTGCCTCAAAACTAGAAAATGAGTGTTGGTATGCATAATACAAGCAAAAAATCTACTACTGATATATATGTTTAAATTTCATATTGCAGGTTGTAGGGTATGAAGAACAATATGGCGGCATAGTCCTTGATCCTTGGCAGCCGCCGGCGAGTGGGGCGCGCGTTGAGCCCAAAGATGTATTTTATTTCCCCGTCCGAAACGTGAATACCATGTCTCCGCGATATATTGAGGTAATACATTTTTAAAATCAAGCATCTTTTTACTTTGCGATGGTTGTTTTAATGAATTGAGATGGAACTTCCAACTTCGTTTTAGAATAGAATAGAAATACTTTATTGGACACCATAAACAAATGCCCCAAGTATTATAGAATAAATTGATACACCCTGTTTGTGTTTTCTATCAGACCCAACAAGGATCAAACACTGTTTGAACAACAACAAAAATGAATTTAAAAATGGCATTAAAAGAGGTAGTTTTGCTTTATTTTCTTATCGATAAGTGATAATTATTTTTGTAAAT
Source organism: Acronicta alni (assembly GCA_964056405.1). NCBI lineage: Eukaryota > Metazoa > Arthropoda > Insecta > Lepidoptera > Noctuidae > Acronicta > Acronicta alni. The sequence goes on along the minus strand of OZ043918.1, from coordinate 4,904,641 downwards.
AGGTCTTAAAAACCTTTACAATTAGAATGTTTTATTTTTTTAAAGTAGTGTGCCGTCTATTTTGTCTAGACTTTGATTCTCTGAATTTACTGTGTTACTTAGTATCTACTAGCATACTACTTTAGTACGGTAATATTGCGGTATACTACAATGTGCTAAAATGATCATTTATGACCTATTTATTCACAGATAATGCGCAAAAAATCCCACTTAGTATTACGGATGTTGGAACAACGTATCGGCCAAGAGTTGCTGCTTCAAGTATTCAATAAGCAGCTCTCCCTGGCTACCAACGCGGCCAACACTAAGATTGGCAGCGGTCTCTGGGGTCACCTACTGTTGTCGACCAATCTCTTCGTGAAGGCGATATTTACAGTGACTGGGAAAGATATGGCGGTGTTTGTTGATCAGTGGGTACGCACTGGAGGTCACGCGAAGTTTCAACTCACCTCTGTGTTCAATCGGAAAAGGTACATATTTACATTTTTTTTAATTCAAACGGGCCATCTGATTGTAAGTGGTTACCGTAGCCTATAGACGCTTGCAACATCAGGGGTATCATTTGTGCGTTGCCGACCCAGTAAAACGAATGAGGAATAGTTGGGTTGGCAGTTTAAAGGTCAAAGTACCCACAATGCCAACTCAATGTGTCCTCGCGGAGCACTGGCTACCTTGCTCACCATTAGGAACACAACACAGTTCAAAGCCGTGTTATTTCACTTCGTTTTTCTGAAAGGCGGAGGTACTTCCCCAGTCAGGCAGCTCCAATGTAATACGGGGCGAGCCTAATGTAATGTAATATAACCAGGCACAATATAATATCTAAACTCCGAGCTGCTACTGAGAATTTCATGGAAAAACCCAGTAATTCTGTTCGCGTTGGGAATTGGGAACCCGTGTAGCATTCGCGCAGACTAATGAGGGAGTCGGAATATCTTTTATTTATTTAATTATTTAATTAAATAAGGCACACCAACAACATATTTACAATTTAAAACTAAGTAAACAACTAGTTAGCAACTAAGTAGTTACTTGCGACAAATTCCTCGTACGCAGTAAATACGTCACTTAAAGGTATGCACATCATATCTTAACCTATATCTTCCTTTCAGAAACACTGTGGAGCTAGAGATCCGTCAAGACTGCGTTCACGAGCGCGGTATAAGAAAGTACGTCGGTCCCTTACTGGTCCAGCTGCAGGAGCTAGACGGTACTTTTAAACACATGCTGCAGATAGAGAACACGGTGGTGAAAGCGGACATCACGTGCCACAGCAAGAGCAGAAGGAACAAGAAGAAAAAGATACCCTTGTGTACTGGGGAGGAGGTCGATATGGATCTGTCTGCTATGGAGTAAGTTGTATCTTAGTATTTTAGTCAGTACTAATGTTGAAATAAAATTACAGTTGAGTGTGTAAATAAATGGATAAAATCGTAGTAGTCAGAATTTAGTAATATTAGGTAAAGTTATAGAAGTAATTGCTAATTAACTATCTACTTATTTAGTATGTCATACGCTAATGCCTTCTAGCATTGTCCTAAATTTTTTTTTAAAATAAATATTCTTGGACAATTTTACACAGAACACCATCTAGTCTCAAACTAAGCAGAGCTTGTACTATGGGTACTAGACAATGGATATAAATACTTTTAATATACTTTTTTTTTTCGTAAATACATACATATGATACAAGAAACACCCAGAAAAACAAACACCTAAGTTCATCACAACATAAATATTTGTGTTCTGTGGGAATCCAGCAGTCCGACACGCGAACTACTAGACCACAGAAGTCGTCCTTGATGGACTTATAACCTGTTTACCTGCAAAGATGTAACCTACGATATTCTTTCAGCGATTCGCCCGTCCTGTGGATCCGTCTAGACCCAGAGATGTCGCTGTTGCGTAGTACGGTGATATCCCAGCCTGACTACCAGTGGCAGTACCAGCTGCGTCACGAGCGTGACGTCACAGCCCAGAGTGAGGCCATAGACGCATTGCATAACTACCCCGAGCCCGCCACGAGGAAGGCGCTCACTGATGTCATAGAGAACGAACAGACTTATTATAAGATTAGGTGTAGAGCAGCGCATTGTTTGACTAAGGTGAGTGGATCAAAAACGTTCTGTTTAAAGTTGTGAGTTCGTTTGTGTTCAATAGAGACTAACTAATTTGAAAGAAAGGGCCTCATGGCTTAGTATAACTACGCTGATCAACCGATCTCCAAGGTTAAGCTGCGCTAGTCGCGGTCAACCTGTGTATGGGTAACCATTCTTAACATACTGAGAATTTGATTATAATAAAATTGAGCAAAATTCAAACTAAAACTTCTATTCCATTATCAAATGTCCCAAAAATATTATTATTATTATTATTATTGGCAAGGTTCGGCATACGATATTGAACTCTAAAGAGATTATTCATAAGTTCTATTTAAACTATGCGTCATTTTAGGTGGCGAATGCAATGATAAGTTCGTGGGCGGGTCCGCCGGCCATGTTGACGATATTCCGCAAGATGTTCGGCTCGTTCGCTGCGCCGCACATCATCAAACAGAACAACTTTGACAATTTGCAACATTACTTCTTGCAGAAAACTATACCGGTTGCTATGGCGGGTAAGTACTAACTTGTTAGGTACTTCTGGGGATGTCAAGTGGCAATGTCAGAAAGTGAATTCGTATATAATGAAAATGTCATAGGACAATAATTTCACCTTTTTTTTTTACAATAACCACCAGAAAGGGTTTTTTTGGAGAGACGAATGACCAATGATAATAATACAGTAGAATCTCGTTTTTCACTCGTATACTTTTAATTGAATATAACGTCTTGTGCGCTGCATGTTGCGAATGCTTGTCGTATAGTCAATCAGTATATACTAAATTGAAATAAAACTTCTATTTACAGATTTTATCGCGATATATTGATATTATTAATCCCGACGTTTCGACGGTACCTGTGACCAAGGACGCTGTAAAGGGTCTGAAACTTAAAGTTTTTAAAAGTATATGAGTGAAAAACTAGATTCTACTGTATTGTATAATATTCGCGTAAGTGTCGGAAATCAACAGTATACACTATTTAAAAACTTAACCATTTTAATATGCTCCCTACAGGTTTGAGAAACATTCACGGAATCTGTCCCCCGGAGGTGGTCAGGTTTTTGCTAGACCTGTTCAAGTATAACGACAACTCCAAGAATCACTTTTCGGATAATTACTATAAGGCGGCTTTGGTTGACGCTTTGGCCGCTACTATAACGCCTGTCATATCTGTTTTGCAACCTGTGAGTAGCCTTTGCTTACTTAAGGCGTGCTACACACTACAGCGGGTCGGCACATCCGATTTTGTAGTAGTTATTGAACAACAAAGCCGACCTTAAATAATTACTACATATTATATTCGGCTCGTGCCGATCGGCTAATCTGTGATCTGTCTTGCATCCTGGTACGCTGTGCCTGTTAATCTTGGTTAAAAATTAACTGGCATATCGAAGTCTATTTTTAATGATTGTTGTTGTACTCATATGTCGATCTTTTCCTCTAAATATCTCGGTAACGTGACATTTTGGGGACCATGTTACTGTCATTTTTTGTTCGTATATGTGTCCTCTACCCAAACATATCACTTTCAACGTGCGCCGCGATTTCGAAAAAAAAATCAAAATGGCGACGGTTCCGATATGCCAGCTTCCATACAAAAAGGTTCAAACCCCTTTACCCAAATCCGTTCAGTAGTCTTTGCGTGAAAGAGTAACAAACATCAGCACATTATCACTCACAATTATATAATCGATTTTACCGGCCGACTGTGCCAGTAAATGCCGAATTGCCGATCCGAACAAGTGTAGCACGCCTCATATAAAGCTTTCCACAATAACTGTACCCATAATAAGAACCATTTACTCTTTAGGGTGCCCCTATAACAGCTGACTCACTATCAGCCGACACAAGACTCGTCCTAGAAGAGATTACGCGCGTGTTGAACTTGGAGAAAGTGTTACCTTGCTATAAAAACACGGTGACTGTTAGTTGTTTGCGGGCTATCCGACGATTGCAGCAGTGTGGCCATCTACCCAGCATACCGACCGTATTCAGAGCTTATGCTCAGTATGGACAGTATATTGGTAAGCAAATTGATTAATCCCATGAAATTATAAATAAGTATGTATTATTAGATTTATTGTAAAACATATAAACATAAATGGAGTAATAAAAACTACCTATCACATTACAACTTATCAAGTATAATAAATACGATACAATTAAATTAATGAAATATTTTAGAATTATATATTTTACTTAAACTAAAAAAAAATGCCTAAAATATCACTTTTCCTCTCTTACTATACTTTTGCAGTGCCCGACAGGGTCCATAATTGATTCCAGCACTAAGCCTTACCACTTGTATAACGAACATTATGACTATGAATTAAAAACTTCTAGAAGAAATTATCTAATCGATTGTGAAAATCTTATCCCAAATTGAATGTGTGCTTTAGAGAAACATAGACAGCGACTTTATTCTATACTATTTATTATAGAATAAAGTTGCTTACTCGCATCTCAAAGGGCTTTTTGAAACAAAAGGTAAAGGACAAAGCCTGTGTCCTAGTCCAAAGTCTAACCTATCTCTGTACTAAATTTCATAAAAATTGGTTCAGCGGTTTACGCGTGACGGACAGTTACGTTCACGTAGTTTATTTTATTAGTAGAGAAGTAGGAATAAATCCAATAATATCTTGATGCACGAAATAATTACGAATATTCGACATAGTATGTTGAATATTCGTAATTATTTCGTGCACCTTTCCATTGATTAATCGTGCTTTTTGTACTAAATCGTTTTAAAAATTTACAAATGCAGGTTTCATAAAAGCGTTACGATTGTTTTGGAATACCTAAAAGGTAAGTATTCCAAAACAATCGTATTTATCGATATCGATGACACATTGTGTGACTTTTATATTATAACCGTTGGACTTTTGACAGTTTTACTTTTTAAAACTTTGTAATTGCTTTTTCGACGAATATCGAATAACGAATATCGATATTCTACAGACGTTCGGCTAGCCGCCTTCGAGTGTTTAGTGGACTTCGTCCGCGTGGACGGCAAGCCTGAGGACCTGTCGTCCCTGCTGACAGCCGTGGAGAGCGACCCCGACCCCTGCGTGAGGCACGGCCTGGCGCGGCTGCTCATCAACATGCCACCCTTCGAGCGGGCCCAGAGACACAGACTTGATACCGAAGCTGTGGTCCATAGGTATAACTTTTTTCTATTTTTTTATCATCATCAACCCATATACTGTTTTGCTGGGCACGGATTGAGGGGGATTAGGCTATAGTCCACCACGCTGGCCTAGTGCGGGTTGACAGACTTCACACACCGTCGAGAAATCTCTAAGGCATGCAAGTTTCCTCAAGATGTTTTCCTTCACCGTTTAAGCGAGTGATAATTCATTATTATAATTATAATACGCATATGAATTCGAAAAGTCAGAGATGCGTGCCTTCGATTCGAACTCGACACCTTTGACTTGGCAGTCCAATGGCTATCTGCTTTCTTTTTTAGGTCTATTTTCGCCGTTGGTGTCAAGACACCAACTTGAGACTGCAGTTGTTAAATCTCATATGGCCAGTAATTTTAATGGCTAATATTAACTAACCTTCAAACCGAAACTCAATAATCTTAGCACATTATTGCTTAACGGCAGTATAGTTGGCAATTTAGTGGTACCATCTCAAACAGAGCCTTCTTCTTCTTTCTCTTAGCAGAGCTTTCCACCTTAATAACTTTCGATATTTTTGTAAAATCACAACTTATCAGGCGGCTGTCATTTACTAAGAGGTGTTTAAACGTTTATACACACACTTATCTACAGTATGATAATTATTTTTCTTACTCCAGGCTATGGAATAACGTAAACAGTCTCCTATCAAACGACGCAAGGTTACGATGTGATCTCGTAGATTTATATTATACACTGTACGGCCTCAAGAGGCCTATTTGTGTTCCACTACCGGAGATCCAGGCCATGATGAAGCAAATGCACCACAAGGAACGGGAACGGCTGGAGAGAGAGCGGGAGAGGGAAAAGGACAAGGAAAGGGAGAGGGAGCGACTGAAGGAGTTGGAAATAAAACCTGTCATTAAGCAGGAAGTTGAAGATGTGAGTAATTTATTCTATTTATTTTATTATTGATATTTTTCGTGTTTATCATCTAAATTGTATTAGGATCTTGATTATTATCAACACGACATTGACAGATATTCATAAAGATAAATTGAAATATTGTTTGTTGACCAATTATTTATGTATTGATTTCTGACATTTACACGAATATTATACATTGAAATAAAACTACTTTTTACGGATTTATTTTATAAGACCAAAATATACTGTCAGCTCGTTTTGCGTGAATCGGATTGCCAATAATTAACAAAACTAAAACATATGCATTGTTTATTGTTAAATGCACACTGAATTGCACATTGTTACTTTAAAAGAGACCATGATTCTCTGAGTTTGTTTCGGCGTTTCTTCTCAGGTCGTCATCTAGGAAATGCAGGTTCCATATAGTATTAATTAAATATTAACTTGTAAAAAGTGCAGTAATAATTATATGTCATTGATCATGTAACAATAAAAATGTCAGGTAGCTGTCAGTAATTATATCATCAAGACCACCTCAGTCTACCCGTGACCATGGACGCTGTAAAGGGTCCGAAACGTCGGGATTAATAATATCAATATAACGCGATAAAATCCGTAAAAAGTAGTTTTATTTCAATTATTTACGTTTTGTGACCTCATGAAAAAGCTGAGCATAAATTGAGCCGATTAAAAAAAGCAGAATTTAAATTTGTTCAAAGTTAGGAAGCCTTTTAATTTTATGCAAAGAAAATCTTACTTGCGCCATACAAATTCTTTACTAACACTTGTTTTGGGGGAAAGGGATAGGGCATCCCCTCTCAATGCCCACCTAAAACTGGACACACTTATATCTCAGAACTTTACTTTTTTATGTAACCTCTTTTGTTTCCCACTGCTGGACAAAAGGCTTAACTTAGAACTACTATTCAATTAAAATTATTTCAGCACAAGGATTACGTTTTATACTTAATTATATCGTTCGCAATCTAAAGATAGTAATATTATAAAGAGGTAAAGTTTGTGAGATTGTATGGGGTAATCTCTGGATTTACTGATCCGATTTTGAAAATTCTATTACCAATAGAAAGCCACATTATTTGTGACTATATTTATGTATAATATATACATGTTATACCCGTGCGAAGCCGGGGCGGGTTGCTAGTTTTAAATAAATCAAAAACTATTATCTTACCACCCACGATACAGAAGAAAATCCTAGTGTGGGGCAAAGTTTTTTAAAAAATAAAAATAAATACTTAATAAATCTTGTAGGTAAAATACGAGCCAGAAGTACCTATGGACACAGGGCTGCCAATGCCATCGGTGTTGGACAGAATGGTGGACGTCCCTATGGATGACATGTTGCCTGTACCACTCAACAGTATCAAGGAGGAAGACCTCAAGATCGACGTCACCACCGTATCCAGCGAAGTGCCAATCAGAGTGTTTAGCGTAAGTTGTTGATGTAATCGATTAATCTGTAATAATCGCTGTAATTGATGAGACGAATAGCGCAGCGGTTGAGTGGGCAATTCCTGCACTACAGGTGGTCTATGTTTGATTGTGGTACGGAATAAGTACTCGTATAAACTGCCTCATTAGTCTAGTGGTTATAAGCGCCATTGCTATGCTATAAGTTTTGGGTTCTATTCGAAGTGTTATTGGGTTTATCTGTGAAATTCTGAGTGAGTGCTCGAAGTTTGGGTTTGTGCTTGGTCAATGGCAATAGGCACAACTCTTATAACATGGGACCGGGACCTGAAACATTCATATACTCTACAGGTACATATTTGTTGGGTATTTGTGTATGTATCAATTTATGTTTGTGAATCCAGTACAGGACAAAATAGACTTTAATCTACTTTCGCTTTCACACCCAATCATTCAGTGCTGAACTGTCGACCATTAATTTTCTTTCAACAACAGTTATCTTAAAATTCTTTTATAACACATTGATTAAGTATTGATTAGTAGTTGCCCATGGTTTCCCTCGCATCCCAAGGACTTTTAGAGACAAAAGGTAGACCATGTTTTTCGCCAAGGTCCTATCTATCTCTGTACCAAAATTCATCAAATTTGTTTCAGCGGTTTACGCGTGAAAACGGAGACAGACAGAGTTACTTTCGCTTTTTTAATATTAGTTTAAATCTTCGTTCCTCAAGTCAAGATTAATTAAATTTTATATCATTTTAATAGGATGACAACAAACGTGAGTTTTTGACGGACAACGCAGCACCTTTGCCCGGGATACCTGGCACGTCGGGCCCGATTGGCTTCGAACCGGGAATGTTCCGCCACGATAAAGACGACATGGGAGCTCCTAAGGTAACCAAGGTACCATTAGTAGAATTGAATAAGTAATTAACTTTTTAGGAACAGAAAATTTACTTCAGATAGATTTTGGAGTATCTGGTTACCTACATGTACCTAGATGTACATTACCTATGAGGTTCTGGGATCGATTCCCAGGTTGAGCAGTGTTATTGGGTTTTTCTATGAATTTCTCAGTAGCAATTCGGAGTTTGGATTAATTATACCCGTTAATGGCAATAGGTTCATCCTAACTGTGTGTGTTGAATAGTTCACCTCTGCCTAACCCTTCGGAGAATACTGGTGTGATAGTGTGTTATGTTACGTGTTAGATATTCGGTTATACTACAAATGTACCATATTATTGTTTCAGCCAAAGAAGAAGAAGAAGGACAAGAAGAAGCACAAACATAAACACAAGCACAAGCATAGCAGTAAGGATAAGTTAAAGGAACATAAAGATAAAGACCGGTCCCTACTTCCCCGGCCTCCTTCGAGCACGGAACATTTGAAGATCAAAGAGGAAACGCGGGAGACTCTCAGTTCGTTCAGTTCGAGCCAAAGCCCCTCAGAAGATATCTCGTCAATGCCTAGCAATATGAGTTTTTAAAATCTCACTTTTCAATGTAGTAAGCAACAAACCTACCGGCTTGGTACAAAACTGTTTTCTTTTGCATACCGCAGTGGGCTTTTTATGCGTTTATGGACTGTTTTTGAGTTTTGTGATAAAACTTTCTATAAGCTTAATAAGATATACAGTACATATTTTGAGTGTCACGATTGTATAGTAACATAGATGTCGTTATCACTTAAGCACGATTATATTTTTGGAATTAAAATTAGGTATATCGAAGAAAAAATTGAGTAAAAGTGAAACTATATAATTTTTGTTTTACATTGTCATACTTGTGAATAGATCATATGAAAATTGAGATACAGTTTTTAGCGAAAGACTTGTTGATTGTTATAAGATTATTTTAAATATACTTACTTAAAAAAATCTGACTTCTGAACTGTAAGAAAAAGTATAAATGTAAAGTTTTAGATTTTGGATGTAAGCTAAGTAATAAGTAGAAAATAATATAAGTAAATAAAAAACATGATCAATAATATTATGGCTTTTAATTTATTATGTATCCAAAATTCTCTTAGCTATATTAGACAGCTGAAGTGGGTAATATCTCTAGCGCTAGTACCTTGCTATATTGATATCGAAACGTAGTGTTTTACTGTGTACGTCTGCTTAGCGTTTTGAGTCATAAACAGTAAGTTCTGGCCAATAACGAATACCTAAGTTATAAAAAAACAAGAACATTTTTCAGTTTAAAGTGTAGATGCCGCCATCGATTTTTAACTGACATCTAAGAACCGCAGTAGCAGATTGGTCTTTTTATGCTTCGTACACAGTGATTTAAAACGTGTAAATGTCTGTTTAGACATCGTTTCGAGGTGACTGGGTCCACTTGTTGGCTATGGTTTCGTAATTTTTTTTTTGCACTCCCAAGTTGCCTGAATCGCCAAGTGATGATGCATAGTTTTCAATATTGCTTGTGTGCGCCATTTCACCGATATAATAGGCTTGCTACTACTATAATGATGCTTGAGTATTAACTTCGATGTCAAAACATGTGGGCACTGGCTGACAACCAATGAAGATTTATTTATTACTTAATCTTAGGTAGATTAGCCTTTTGACCGCCACGGACGTGTATAGACGTCCAATGAAAACTTGCTCCCGACGCCAACGACGGCATGGCACGTCAAAAATACCAAAATATGTTTTTTTTTTTACCTATTATTAAATACTAGAATTTGTCGCTTGGCGTAGAGAACACGGATTTTCGTTATAGACGTGGCGGTCAAAAGGTTAAATAATTAAAATTTTGTTAAATTTATTTGTTGTTATTATTTGTATATTTTATATTTTTCTTGGACAATTTTACGCAACACCACTCTTGCCCAGCGATCATAGTGCATGCGGCTGACGTGACCAGCCCAATCCCATTTCAGCCTGGCTGCCTTTTTGCCCACATCTACTATACCCGTTTTGGAGCACAGCATGGTGATCATCATGGTGGACATCTATCTGTTTTTTTTTACGCCCCGAATGCTGCGCTACATTGTCCTTTGGCAAATTCCAAGGCGGAAATTTTGTGAAATGTTGAGCGACCAGGTCTGAACACCGTAGGTTAGGACGGACGGGATGGACGTATCGATGAGTTTGCGCTTCAGGGAAATATGCAGATCACCCTTAGCGTCTACAGGGACCAGTAGCTTTTCCAAGCGTTTTCGATACGTCAATCAATGTCCCTTGTCTGTTTTCGAAAGAAACTAACTGGTCCAAGTACCTACCTACATAAAGAAGGTAGGAATGTGTTATGTATTTTATCAGTCAACAGTTGCTGGATTTTATCAAAGGTTTACCATGGGATTTTCGGTATGATTTCCAGGTCGACCAGTGTCATTGGATTTAAAAAAAATGTAGTACCTATCTAGCAGCTCGGTTAGGATTTACGCCCGGTTAACGGCAATAGGTTAACGCCCGCTATTAGATACGATCATATTGTCTAATGTCACCATTATTTAAGTAGTGTTACAACTACCGGTACCCTCCACAATTACGTCTTACAAATATCCTACCAATTAAAGCCTTATAAGACTGTTTTATTAGAATTCATGGTTCCATTGCTTTAAATAATTAATTAATAGTAATTGTTGAACATTAATTAACATCACATTCACCATTAATCAATAATAAGGAATAAATATGATTGTATAGCCGCTTTTTGTCAATGTTATGACGTAACTTTTATTGGATATAAAAATTGGCGGGAAACTGTTCAGGCTCATTTTCTCTTGTTGACGATTGATTGGTAATAAAAGTTGGAACTAAAGTGAACGGATTATTTCTTTTATTACGGATATCCTGCTGCTCTAATATTGCCCCGCCGTTTCAGTAGGTATGCGAGTACCGTCAAACGGGGTGAATAGGAACGCAGGGGTGAATCGAGACAAAAATTTGAAAGGGATTTTTAGCTTTAATTATTATAGTTTGGTGGAAAAAGGGACTAATATAAATTATAATAAACCATTAGAAGACCTTTTTGGCATCAAAATATAATAATTAAAGCTGAAAATCCCTTTCAAATTTTTGTCTCGATTCACCCCTGCGTTCCTATTCACCCCGTTTGACGGTACTCGCATACCTACTGAAACGGCGGGGCAATATTAGAGCAGCAGGATATCCGTAATAAAAGAAATAATCCGTTCACTTTAGTTCCAACTTTTATTACCAATCAATCGTCAACAAGAGAAAATGAGCCTGAACAGTTTCCCGCCAATTTTTATAGTAAAGTATTGTCTCGATTCAGCCCTGCATCCCTATTCACCCCGTTTGACTGTATATGTTTATTTATCTCCACTTTTGTTTTGCTATAATTTTCATTGTATTTTCTGTCTGTATAGTAGAGGCCAGCACATCAAGCTACCAAATTTCTTTGTTTGATTTTGAACTTTAATATAAAGTAATAAGGTTCATATTCAATTGGGAAAATGTGATAGTTTTGGATTGCTTGACCTGCTTTTGTACTACTGCTAGCGTTTGTACCTAACTTTTGCGTGTGTAAAATAAATATCATATTATTATATAGACACAGAAAAGATGATAGTATATGTATGTATAGGTATGATAGTTAGGTTAGGTATTTATTCCATAAACAATATTTTTTGAAATCGTAACCTATGCTTATAAATTATGTATCAGGCAGGCTCCTTATCAAGTTGTGGTCATGGTCACAGCCGAAACAGGTTTAAGCACGAATAATTATGTAAGTAGGTACCTACTTAATATTAAATTGCTATTTTATCAATATTATGTATTAAACTTTATAATTTCAAGCTTTGACGACATACATGTAAATATCAAGATGGCAAGTTTTTGTATACCGGAAGTGAACTGATAAAATGATGAACATACATTACTATCACGCCTGTATTTCGTGAAGGGTTAGGCAGAGGTGTACCTACTAATGTAGGTACAGACGTCTGGAGTATGTCAAGCTATCCAACACTGTCAACTTTTCCCAATTGAAACTGAACCTTATGCTGTTGCATTAAAGTTGAAAATCTATCAAATAAATTTGATAGATTGTGGTAGCTTGATGTGCTGGCTTCTGTACATTAGCAGAGGCGAACTGAGACGGTAGGTGCCCGTTCTCAGTTCGCCGGTATGTTTAGGTCCCGTGGAATACATAGCCACACAAATCCAATATCCGAGTCGCTATTGAAAATATTTATATTTCATACCTACCGATAATAAAATTAAAAAACCAAATAAGACTACTTTATCTGGGATTTGAACCCAGGACCGCAACCACCAGTCACGCTTACCTATGTCCAGTTAAGTAAGCCAATGAGGCAGTAGGTATCTACGATACATGAAACATTAAACTGTGGCTTAGTATCAAATAACTAAGTTCGAGTTTCTAATCTGTAACAAGTAGGTAGGTTCAGTAATAATATTATGAGGTCGATGTTCTTCTAAATTAAGGTAACATAGTCGCTAAACCTATCGTTATTTAATTTTTTTACTAGCGACCCGCCCTGGCTACGCACGAGTGCCATGTACTAATAATGTGCATGTATTTTCAATTTCAATTTAAAAGCAGTGAAAACGTAGGGATAAGTTTTTAGAGGGGTAGGGCATAGTGGGAGTAATTCCACTCAAATTGGAGCTGAACGACTGGGGAAGTACATCCGCCTTGCAGAAAAACGAAGTGAAATAACACTGCATTGAGCTGTGTTGTGTTTCTTAAGGTGAACAAGGTTGCCAGTGCTCCTCGAGGAAACGTCGTGTCGGCAGTGGGCTTTGACCCTTATACTTAAAATAATAAAAAATATATGACTATAAATACATAATTACACAGTCATTGTAATCTTAAACTTCATTGACAACCAATTTATTCAAATTGCTGCTAAACCCTCTTCCTCTCTCCTAATTTTTGCTGTGCCCGACAGGGTCCATAATGAACACATTTAAATTATAATCCACCTGTAAAAAACATTATGGAATGCAATAAAAATATTGAGTATTGAGTACTTCGTACCTGACTACTCTTTCGTTTTACAGGGTCGGCAACGCGTTAGTGATACCCCTGGTGTTGCAAGCGTCTATAGGCTACTGTAACCGCTTACCATCAGGTGGACCGTATGCTAGTTTGCCGCCTTAGTGGTATAAAAAAAAAGATATGACCATTGGACTGCTAAGTCAAAGGTCTCGAGTTCGAATCCAAGACACGCACCTCTGTTTTAGAATTTATGTGCGTATTAATAATTAATTATCATTCGATTAAACGGTGAAGGAAAACATCATGAGGAAACCTACATCCCTTAGAAATTTTTCTCGCCAGTGTCTGTAGTCGCCAACCCGCACTAAGCCAGTGTGGTCGACTATAGCTAAATCCCTCATGACTATTTTTAATAATACATAAATACATAATTATAACACCTTGTCAAACACAAAAAAAATATGTTCGTCATATAAATATTTACTTATATATTTTTTTTATAAATATAGGTAGGTACATTATATCACATAATATCCGAGTATATCAAGGTTCATATCAATTTATTTGGCCATTGGGTCATCTATATTTAAAAAAGGAAACCCGGCTTCATAAGTTTATCTTGGGTAGGTATAATAATATAATAAATAAAGTACTCGTAGATATTGTATCGTTTCTTATACAACGAAATTATATAAAAACATATAGGTGCATTACATATAATAACAGGATAGGTACCTATATACACATTTTACCTTTTACAAGAATGCTTTTGATGGAACTTCCTTTTGCATACATATGCAAAAGGAATGGATATAATAATTACAAAACAACGCCTATTTAATGCCATGAAAAGGCCCTTAACTTACGAAAAGTCTTTTCGTAAGTTAAGGGCCTTTTCATGGCCTATTTCATGGCATGAATGCGCAGTTACACTGTAATTTAAGTTTTATTAACTCTAACGAACTTCAATCGATCATGAACTTAATCAATATTAATTCGTTCCTTACCCACAGTAATCAAATGTCAATGGAAACCGTATCGCGGCGGTGTCGGTGACGCAGTATAGTACACACATCAGAGCCTCTAAGTTCATTTGCGTTTTAGACAACTTCTGATAAACACCGCCTTACGCTTAATTATGTGTTTTTAGTTCTAAAAGATAATAAGCGGTAGTAAATATTTAATTTGGTTTATTCTAAATTGAGTTCAGAGTTCAAGTGTACCGATGGCGACTTTACAGAATGGGAATTGTAATAAAAAACAATTGGATGTGGTTGTTGTAGGCGCAGGATTGGTAAGTACCTACCTATAAATTGTTTCTTATTTAGTTTATTCTTAGCTTAATTTTTGAGTTATTTTCGTGTTAAATATCGATAAGAATCTCTGGTAAGATTGGAAGCCAACTCCAACATAATCGAAAAAAAATGTTGTTTCGACTTGTATTACATTATTTTATGCTACTTGTAGTATTGTCTTCAGTACTTATTTACCTAATCAACCAGTGCAGGGAAAAGGGTTTTTGCAAGGGGAAGCGTGGCAACGGCCGTTTAATTACTTGAGCGTTCGATAATGAAGTATTGTGTAATCTTGAGTAAGAACTGCGTAGGTAGGTAGGTACTCCAAAAACAGAAGGAAGGAATTTACAAAAACAATATTATATCCCTTGTACCTACAAGGGATATAATATTGTTTTATATATAAGGGATATAATATTATTGTTTATAGCTTGTAGTAGGAGTACCTACTCCTACTACAAGCTCTGTTTTGTTTGGGACTAGTTGATGCTATGTTTTGTCCCAAATATTACTGTTCCGGTGATTTGGTACCTATTCTCCTAAAAAAATCAAGTGACATTTCGCTTAATTTTTTTAATGGCGTTCTTTAAAAGAGTTTTAAAGCCGATTCTTGTTTGTCGAATATTGAGGACAGTAACCTGTTCTGTGAGACTAGTTTCTTTAATTATAAAAAAAACTATACACATTAGTAAAATGTTAGCAAAATAATAAAACAAGATTTCTATTTGTGGGCGGTATAATTATGTTACACAACATTAATTAGGTAATTTAAAGCACGAAGATCCTAGAGGATCTATTGTGTACCTGCTAATTTTTCTTTGATTGTTCTTATTTAGGTACTTACATACATGTCTTATTGTTGTTAATTAACAATATAACATGTACCTAAATATACCACCTACACTATTTTTTGTTTTCCAGGTGGGGTCTTTAGAAGCATTGTATTTAGCGAAGAGAGGACATCGAGTTCGCCTGTATGAGTTCCGCGAAGGTTTGTTTAAATGAGTAAAACTATTCATACCTTTTATGTACGTATTACTAAGCACGGCTCCAGCTCGGAGTTTAAATTTGTGTTCGGTTAATGGCAATGGGCTCACCCCCTATTAAATGGGACCTAAATATACTGGCGAACTGTGGGTAAACAAGTACACCTCTGCCTAATCCTTCGGGGAATACAGGCATGTTCATCATCAACCCACATACTATCCCACTGCTGGGCATGAATCTCCTCTCATATTGAGAGGGATTAGGCTATAGTCCACCACGCTGGCCTAGTGCGGGTTGTCAGACTGCACAAACCGTCGAGAATAATCTCTAAGGTATGCAGGTTTCCTCACGATGTTTTCCTTCACCGTTTAAGCGAGTGATAATTAATTATTAATACGGACATGAATTCGAAAAGTCAGAGGTGCGTGCCTTGGGATAGAACTCGAGACCTTCAACTTGGCAGTCCAATGGTCATACCACTAGGCTATCACTACTTTTTAAATGGTATGTTGTTTTTAGAAAATTCTTAGAAGCAGGAATAGGCACGCCCACGCTCGTTACTTCAGTAACTAAACTTGTAAGTAGTAAGTTCCCATTTCCCGTTCTTTTTTTAAGCTGTCAGCAGCATGTCTTCAGTTAAAAATAAGTTAAGTAATAATGTTATCCAAGTATATAAATATTACCTATGAATGGTGACTAGGTGATATTTTGTTTTTGCGGCTATCTGGGGTCATTATTCCCGAGCAAGGCCGTCAAATACTCAATCAATTTTCCGTTATCAACCCGCCTGTTTTTTCATAAAAAGTAAATATAATTTATTTATTCTTATTTCTTACATACTATATAAAACAATAATTAATTTTCAATTTTAGTACGCCTAAACTACCCAATGTGTTTCCTTTCCTTCAGTCCATCCAAAGGTTGTCTGGAAGAGATCGCCTTGTGCGATAAGACCGCCCATTGTACCAACTCTTTATGTAGCTTTTTATTTTTGTAATTGTGTTCTGGTGTGCAATAAAGCGTATATAAATAAATAAATATAACTACATTGAATGACCTCTATGATATCACTACGCTACTGAACGATCTGCAAGGTTAAGCTGCGCTAGCCGCGGTCAGACTGCGGATGGGTGACCGTTCTTATCACATCGAGACTCCTTTGAGCCTCGGAGGGCACGTAACGCCTGTCATGCAAACACCTATGACAATCGCAGCGGTAGTCAGAAGATCAAAATGCCTGACAACCAGTCTATCCCCATGATATCGGTATTTCCCAGACATTGGGTTGCGAAGGTCTGACAGTCGTTTCGTGTAAAATACTGATATTCAGCTGCATCTGGTTGACATCATAGTCTAACCAGTTGCTTGTGTCAAAGCTCGTGAATTAAAGTATTTTCAACACACTTGCTCATAAAATGGACCGCAATTAGGCACGTAATGACACCTTTAATCAAACTGTGACTTTTTCATTGCTATTATTCACAAGTGAGTTATAGGTTTTTTATTTATTAGTTGAGTTGCTTTGTTCTTAAAAAAGTTTCGATACAAAAAAGATCCAAATAAATTAATGTACCTATTACTTGCTCATTTCATGCAACTTCGTAATATGTATAGATAATTTCAACTTGTACGTTTTTAATAAATAAAACTTTCACTCAAATATAACTTTTGTTTTCTCTGTAATAAAGAAAACTTTGAATTACCCATTTTGTATGTGCCTAAAACGCTATCCGCGAAAAGCTAAAAAAAAGAAACCTCATTCTTTTAGCCTATGGCCGATCGCAATTATTCGCCATTGTTTAGGAAAACAGCTGATTAATTTTTCCCGCCATTGCGAAAATTTGTTCACAATTACCAATTAGTTTTCACAGTTGAAATTATAGTTACTTTCTTCACAAGTGTGTTGAAAAACGTCGTATGATACACGTGTGTATTGATGATTACCGTCCTCGGCTCTCTTAAAACCCTCACCTAACGGCTCGGGTTTCAATTGCGCCTCAGCGGTAATCACCAACATTACACACTTGTACCATAATGTACTATTTTACTTCACCTCCTCAGAAAGTTATCCATTACTACCTCTAAGACCTCGGAAAAAGTATCTCTTTACAGGCCTAGGCCGTAAAGTTGTATCTATTAACGTGTTTTAGTTTTTATGAATACAGATAATATATTGAATTTTGACAAAGCAAAGGAATTGAAATTGTAAAATCTTGAACAAAATCTTAGCAAATAAATGTAATTTTGTTTAAATTATGATGACAAACCTCTGTGAATAAACAGTAGAATATTGAAAATTTAAAAGTAGAATTTTTGATAATGCGCGCGCTTTAGTAAATTTTTATTTTTCGTGACTACTATATTAAGTGACTTCTCCACAAATAAGCGTAAACAGAATAACTATTTAGATGACTTTCATGAATCTAAATAAGTATGTACATATAATAATAAAATAAGTAGGTGTAACTTTAGGTTCATGAACTGAAAATCTTATCGAGGCATCTGTAATTATTTTTCTCGTAGGTGAAGTAAAAAGTACTATGCTTCACTAGGGGGAAAGTACACTTTACAAACTAGTGTGGTTTGTTAGTAATGTATCACTTTCTCCCCTTGGTGAACAATCTACCTACTATTATAGTTTCTTTATTGCTCCAGATATCAGAAAAACTCCTCAAGCTAAGGGAAGGTCAATAAACTTGGCTTTATCGGTGCGCGGGAAACGAGCCCTGAGTGGTGTCGGGTTGGAGACACACATGGTACAAGAACACGGGATCCCCATGACAGGCAGGAGGATCCACAGGTTGGATGGATCAACATACGCCATACCATATGACGCAAACACGAAACAGGTTTGTTGAACCTCGAACTAATTAATTAAGTAATTTATTAGCAAAGTTTTTATGAATGTCAATTAATTAATATTGTGATGAGACATGGTTTTATATTTATGACCTGGTTTACCGTTTCGCAAAAAAAAAAAATTAAGTATCTATAGTCACATGATTACGAAATGGACTGTTTTGTCCCTGACTGCGTTACCGAAAAATTATATATTTTTTTAAATTTCGGCTCATACCATTTCATATTTCTGACAGAGCTTTTTAATTAAAAAATGAAACATATTAATTTGTACGCAAAATATTTATCAAAAGCAAACTCAAAAAATAGTTTGTTGGAAAAAAATTATAATAATATCACACGACATCTTAATAAAATAACATAGTTTCCTGCCTACCTATGATAATCAGACCACTGTTAATTGCCTTATAAGTCTAGTGTACGTAAGTGCGACTGGTACGCTAGAGGTTCTGGGTTCGATTCTCAAGTCGAGCAGTGTTATTGGCTTATTCTATGAAATTCTTAATACCAGCTCAGAGTTTGGATTTGTACCCGATTGACTGGCGATAGGCTTGCTCCCTATTACATGGGAACTAAACATACTGGTGGGTGTATTAGTCTCCTCTCAGATTGAGAGAGATTAGAACTACAGTCCAGTCAGTAGGTTAGTAGACTTCATACATCTTCGAGAAAATTCTCTAAGGCATGCAAGTTTTCTCACGACGTTTTCCCTCACCGTTCCAGCGAGTGATAATTAATTATTAATACGCACGTGAATTCGAAGAGTCAGTGGTGCGTGCCTTGGATTCGAACTCGAGATCTTTGACCTGGCAGTCCAATGATCATATCACTAGGCCATTATTGCTCTGTTTTGTTAGTTAATATGAATTAAGAGGCTGAGTATTTGAGTACAGAAGAATAATTCACAAAACTTTAGATTTATGTGTTGCTTCTATGAATGCAGTCATTGTATTTTTTTCAGAGCATTTACTCAGTGGGGAGAAACTACCTTAATGGACTACTTCTACAAGGTAAATTTTCAATGCACGATTTACGTTAAAATAATTTTAACCTCATTAACCTTGTTACCGTAAGCGCGAATGCCACTCTTGAGGTCTTACGATCGATTCCCAGGTCGATAAAACTGTTACAGGCGTGATGATAGATATGTTTTGTCACTTGTTTTCCTACCTCGTACTTATATTATATCTCAACTGAGGGTATGCTGACAAGAACAAAGGTTTATTAGATTCAGGATATCAGTATTACCCAGAAAATTGGGTTACGGAGGTCTGATGGCAGTAGTTTCGTGTATAATACTGATATTCTGCATCTGGTTAGACTGGAAGCCGACCCCATAGTTGAGAAAAGGCTCGGAGATGTTGTGTTTCGGAGAATGTAAGTTTGGATAACATTTATGGGTCTTTAGTCGTTTCGCACCGCGAGCGGTTGGAACCGCGGTGTGAATTGCCCAAGGGCTGTTTTTGAATGGGTTCTTTAGCACCGCGGGTCGAATCGCCCAAGAACATTTTGTAATGGGGTCGATTTGGACTGCAGTGTATCATTACGAATAAATAATTGAATTAAATGTGTGATATGAGTCACACTAGACTCAAGAGAGGAGTATTCGTTCATTTCGTACCGTGATCTGAATCGACCTATTCCAAAAGATACCGTCGGCCATTCGCACCGCTTCAACCACTACGGTGCGAATGGACCCATTCAAAAATAGTACATGGGCGATTCACACCGCGGTTCGAATCGCTCGTGGGCGAAACGCCTAAAGACCCACATTTATAACATACTTTGTATATTATTTATTTATTCAATTCAGGTTACAAAGTCCATATAATATAAATTACTATAATACAATATAATTTAAACCAATAACAATTAAAATACTATACTTATATAATATGCTTACGTACACATTCGAAACACGTGTACCTACCTAATTAGATAACAAATACTCGAGCACACAAATATAATATAGATACCTTTATTTGTTTAAGATAAAGTTCATTATACATAAACATTTGCAACAGTCAACATTTGTTTTATGCATCCGATGCTACGGGGTAGGTACAAGTCGAAGGTGTTAAGTATAAAGTAGTTTATAACTAGCGACCCACCCCGGGTTGCACATTGAAGAAATTGTCTAAACGGTATTAAAAACGGCATTAAATTCCGTTGTGTAGTTTAAAAAATCTCAGCGTACAGAGTTATAGACAGCGGAAAACAACTTTGTTTTGTATAGAAAATTGGGTTACGGAGGTCTGGTGGCAGTCGCTTCATGTAAAATACTGATATTCAGCCGCATCTGGTTAAATTGGAAGTATACCCCAACATAGTTGGGAAAAGGCTAGGGGTAGATGAGATGCACGAAAAAAGTTTTTAATAAGTATATTTTTGAAGCTGTTAACAAAGAATAACCAAGTTAAATGTGTAATAAAAATAATTAATTCAAATACTGAATGTTTTTTTTTATTTGATTTGCATGAATTTTATGTGCCTAACATTTGTTCTGTGAACACACACCTTGACATTTAAAGTCAAATAAAAATAAAGTATATTGTTACAGAATCGGAAAAATACGATAATGTCGAGAGGTATTTCAAACACAAGTTAATAGAAACAAATTTGAAGAGTGGATCGTTAACATTCCAGAAGTAAGTGGTCAAGAACATTATTATTTAAATTATATTATTAACACCACTATTAACAGAACATATTTAAAAAAGTAGGCAAACACACTTAGCCATCTAGTCATGTCATCATCATCATCAACCCACATACTGTCCTACTACTGGGCACGGGTCATCTCTCACAGGATGAGAGGGATTAGGCTATAGTCCACCACGCTGGCCTAGTGCGGATTGGCAGACTTCACACGCCGTCGAGAAAATCTCTAAGGCATGCAGGTTTCCTCACGATGTTTTCCATCACCGTTTAAGCGAGTGATCAATAATTATTAATACGCACATGATTTCGTAAAGTCATGTGTGCGTGTCTTGGATTCGAACTCGAGACCTTCGACTTGGCAGTCCAATAGACCACTAGGCTATCATAGCTTTTGCTAGTCATGTACTGTCATATTAATCATTACGGATCTTTTCTCAAAATTACACTCTTAGAGCAAGTACGATTTCTAGTTGGTACGAGGCCAATATACCCTCCCCCTTCTGAGGTGGCATACGATCTATGAGGATAAAGGCTGGCAGAGTTCAGGCTGTTGAAAGAATCTCAAGCATACAGGTTTCCTTACAATGTTTTTCTTCACCTCTTCAAGCTTGCGACAAATTGAAATACGCACATGTTAACGAAGTCAGGTGACTGTCTTGAATTTGAACTCGAGACCTATCACGTGGCAGTGTAAGGTCATATCAATTATTGTTTAATAAACGAAATACATAGCTGCAAAAAAAGATAAGACTAGATAAGACCTGTGCGAATATTAGGCACTAATTTAAAATATTTTTATTTTACGGAAATAAACTAATACTTAATTAAACTTATTTTTCGTCATTAGAGGAAAAATTAATCTTCAAAATGGTGTAACGAACATTAATTTTGACACGATATTAAGGGAGACATTTTATTACGACAAAAACACTTTTGAGAAATAATACCTACATAGAGATTTAATGACGAGCTCTCAGCTAACAATTTGTTAATCTTGATAATTAAATACTAGATAGTTTGAAAGTTAGATTAGTTGTTTGATTAGGAGATTGTTCAGTTCTAAATGTATGCTTATGTGTTATGTTAATTACTTTAGCAAGTGATACAAATACGATAGACACGACCTCTATTAATATAATTTTATTTTAAAAGACACAAAAAACAACATGTTACTGCAATTATATGATACTAGCTGTTGTCCACGGTTTCACTCGCATTCCATTAAGATCTTTAAGACAAAAGGTAGCCTATGTCCTTCTCCAAAGTCTAATTTATCTCTGTACCAAATTACATAAAAACAGGTTCAGTGGTTTAGTCGTGAAAGTGTAACAGACAGCCAAACAGAGAGAGTATTTTGCATTTTTAATATTAAATAGGAATAGGGATTATTATATTTACAAAGTCGATATGGTACGGAAGTAAGTGATGAAAAAAGATGTACTGCGCCGACCCCAAATAAGTGGGGATAAGGACAGGACCTGAGAATGATGATTATTATATGGTGCAAATAAACTACTATGAATCTTATTTTAGCGAAGGAAGAATTCGACCGCAGGCAGAATTCGGACCTGCGTCTTCTGGTTAGGTACACCAGACGCTATGACGACTAAGCCACCTCGAGTCCGCTGTCGAATCTTTTCTTCGCTAAAATATATTTTAAAAATTTTAGCATGGAAAATGCCAAAAAATGATACTATAACTCTGTTAAGGTAATGGATAGTTGTTACCTTAGAATGTTTAACTTCAATTTTACACAATTCTAAAGCCAGAACTTGTACCTTATTTTTTACTGTGACTGGTTTATTTTTTATTATCTTTTATTATTAGTTAAAAGTTTATTGTATAACACAACTAAGGTAAGTAAGTTAGGGTTATAGTTAACTGTATACTGACAACAGCTTTATCTGATTTCGCATGATGTGATCTATAATAAAAGATGCTTATGGTTGATAATATTATTGTACTGAGTATATATAGCATGTAAGATGTAACCTTTGTTGGAGATTTAAATAAAATAAAATGAAATGCATTGACAGCCCAGTAGCATGACCATTGGACAGGCAAAGAAGAAGAGAGAGGCAAATCAAATCCAAAACACGCATCTCTGACTTTTAGAAATCATGTGCTTATTAATAATTAGAGGAAAACACAGCGAGGAAACCTGCATGCCTGAGCCAGGACAGTATATGGGTTGATGATAAAAATGAAATGTATCTATAACTCTGTTAAGGTAATGGATAGTTGTTACCTTAGAATGTTTAACTTCAATTTTACACAATTCTAAAGCCAGAACTTGTACCTTATTTTTTACTGTGACTGGTTTATTTTTTATTATCTTTTATTATTAGTTAAAAGTTTATTGTATAACACAACTAAGGTAAGTAAGTTAGGGTTATAGTTAACTGTATACTGACAACAGCTTTATCTGATTTCGCATGATGTGATCTATAATAAAAGATGCTTATGGTTGATAATATTATTGTACTGAGTATATATAGCATGTAAGATGTAACCTTTGTTGGAGATTTAAATAAAATAAAATGAAATGCATTGACAGCCCAGTAGCATGACCATTGGACAGGCAAAGAAGAAGAGAGAGGCAAATCAAATCCAAAACACGCATCTCTGACTTTTAGAAATCATGTGCTTATTAATAATTAGAGGAAAACACAGCGAGGAAACCTGCATGCCTGAGCCAGGACAGTATATGGGTTGATGATAAAAATGAAATGTATCTTTTAACAGAACGGACACTAAAGAAACGGTTCACGTTACCGCTGACTTTATCGTGGGAGCCGATGGTGCTTTCTCAGCAGTCCGCAAAGCCATGATGAAGGAGCCACTCTTCGATTTCAGCCAGAAATACATCGAACATGGCTACTTAGAACTGTGTATACCAGCTGACGAAAATGGCTGTGTAAGTATAAACTTACTTAACTTTAGATGTTCTCTTAATCTTCCTTGCTTGTTTAATGTAGTTGTACCATATTTCTAACAAAAAGCATATGAATGATAAAATATACCCTATGAAAAGGATAAGAAAGTGCATTCTTAGATCTAGAAGTTTAGTCTTCGTGAAGGTCTTTGGACGTCTTTGTAGAACGCTGTAGGTTCTCAAGTTTATCGTATTCAAATGATTCTTTATAAGTCCAGCTTCATACAATCGATGAGCGTAATCCTGGAATTTATCGATAAAAGGAAAACCACGGACAAGGTACATCACTATCACATTGGTACTGGAAAACAGCCAGGCATCCAATTCTGGTTTCCCATTATCGCTTATATATTGGTACTCTTTTAGTTTGTAGCTGTACTCCATTTCAATTGCAAAAGTTTTTTTGTTTTTTGTAACATATTCCAAGGAACCATCAGTGTACGTACAGTTGTGAATAGCTTTTCCTTCAGGCAAACTTTGATTGTACGCAAATTGGAAGAACAGACGTGAATTATCACTAATGCAGGGCTCATATGGCAAAGTTTTCAAATTCTCAACGCCGATCGAATGCGGCTTTTCGTGCACATGAACTGACGTTAAACTGAATAACGCTGTGTTATAAAAGCTGCTAATAAAAAATGTGAACCATGCCCACCAGAATATTATCATTCTGAATCTTTTATTTTTCGACAACCCTGTGCCAGCGTTTCCAAAAAAGTATCCCCATAAACGCAGTATCGAAAATGTATTGTCATGTAATAATGTTTTTAAAATAACACATACGAATATAACCAAAGATATAGCGGTAGCTATCAATAACCATGTTAGAAGACCAAATTCTCTGTAGACTCTTTTCCATATTTGATCCCCTACGGCTGGAGTATATAGGTAGTAAGCAGCGTAGTTAAACCCCCAGAGGTAATCAAACAACTCTACTCTATTCTTCATTAATACATAGCCTCCAGCTGCTATATCAGCTTTATCTCTATCTATATAGTTTAAGAGTCCAGTAGCCGTACCGTTCGGAAGAACAATCCCGTTTGTTTCATCTTCATCAAAAACATCGTAATCTATAAAGAAACCTTCACGGGCAGCTATTGTATCTAAGACATATTGTTCCAAACCTGACACAAATTTACCGTACACAGTGTAGTTACTGGATTTGGAAATGAAATTTGGTACATCATCACTTGCCACTACTTTGACTGTGCAGTTTTTCATGATATCAGGAACTTTGTTAGGGAAATACTCCATTATATCCCCTTCATTTTCACAAGTGCCAAGGGTTATGATTTTTTCAAAATGCTTACCACAGCTGTGATTGCCGAATGGGTGGTACGTATAAATCACAGCATCTATTCTTATATTTTTCAAAAAAACTACGTTGTAAATTCTATATTTCAATAGTGTCTTGAATACTTCTTGAATTCCTTCGTCGTCGTCAATTAAGTTATCTACTTGGACGATAAATTTCGCTCTTGGATTCCAAAACACGTCTCTTGTCAAGTCCAGCATTCCAGCCCATAGTCCGACCAAGTCTTTCGCCGTGATCACATAAACATTTGTCCATATAAACCAATTGCGGTCATCAAATGACCTTACTATAACACTGTGGCAGATGTTGTCGTTGTTCGCAATTTTTATTAACTTGTCCACATCGGTATCAGGATTAACAAAAGTCGTGAGTATGCCACAAGGGAAATATTTTGTTAAGATATTATTGATACAGTTAACTGTACTATATTTTTGACTAATTGCATACTTTTGAAGGCTTGAAATATTTTCATCACAAGTGCATAATTTAACTACGAATACGTTTAATATTAAACAAAATAAAATATGGCTCGTTGCCATTATGCTATCCACGACACGTACACTTTATATTTGTCGAAACAATAACTAAAAGGAGTCAAATCTGTTGAAATGTCGATGATAAATGATATCTAACCATTATATTTACAATGATTAATCAAAGTTTGGTGGGAGAATACAATTAAATAGATATTATCCTTTCAAAGGGTTATTTATACTTCAGTTTAAAGGTCCTCAAAATTACCATAATTAACAAAAGAAATTCGATATCCTTCTGATTTTAACAAATTAACACTATAAAAATATTGATAAATGGTTTTGTCTACCCAGAAATTCACTGTAAGATTTTATTCTCTCAACACGTCAATTTCTTCTACAGTTTCAGATGCCAGCTAATTATCTCCACATCTGGCCAAGAGGCGAGTTCATGATGATTGCACTACCAAACCAAGATTGCTCGTGGACCGTAACTCTTTTCATGCCATTCACCAACTTTAAGAGCTTGGATACAGAGGAAAGACTGTTGGCGTTCTTTGAAAAATACTTCCCCGATTCAATACCTTTGATCGGTAGAACGAAACTGGTCGAAGACTTCTTTGCGGGATCACCGTCACCATTAGTTGCTATTAAGGTAATTATGTTACCAACCAATATACTGTCCCACTGTTGGGCATGGGTCTCCTCTCGGAATGACATGGATTAGGCAAATTTCCACCACGCGGGCCTAGTATGGGTTGACAAATTTGACAAACCATTGAGAAAAACTTCTAAGGCATACAGGTTTCCTCACGATGTTTTCCTTCACCGTTTAAGCGAGTAATAAATTATTAATACGCACATGATTTCGAAAAGTCAGAGGTACCGCTCCTTAAATTCGAACTTGAGACCTTTGACTTGGCAGTCTAGGAGTCATATCACTAGGCTATCAGTGCTTTTAACCAAACTATATTATTATTTCGAAAATATTCATGTACCTACTTAGAAAATATTACGTAAAATATTAAACATGTTCATATTTCGAATTTTTTCCCTTAATTCCTACTATAGTTGCATGTCCTTACCCCAACAATAAATTTTGAAACCAAAAGTCCAGTCTCCTCAGTAATTTCCCGGACTACATTTATGAATTTTATTACTCCTATCCAGTGTCGACCTTACCACTTAGAAGATAAAGTTCTACTGATAGGCGATGCTGCACACGCTGTCGTACCATTCTACGGGCAAGGCATGAACGCTGGCTTTGAAGACTGTACCCTGCTTGATGAGCTGTTCCAAAAGCATAACGACAATTTAGCTGCAGTCTTAAATGAGTTCTCTCAAACGAGATGGGAAGATACCTTTGCGATTAGTGATTTGGCCATGTATAATTACATTGAGGTAAGTAAACAGCTATAATTATTTCGGTAATTTGTTTTCTGTCTGGTCTGTGTCAATTACCTTCGTTCCCTGGGCAGCTAAAATGACTGCCACGAGAAAATTTTATGGTCGCAGTATCTCGTCTCACCATTCTTTTAGCATGAGATAAACGACGACAAAATTATTTCGTGGCACGCTTGTTAGGCAGGTCCGTTGAGTTATTAGGTTTTGTTTCTGAGACAATTCTCAGCAGCAGTACCGAAATAGGATATGTGACCGGTAAATATTAAATTCTAGCGAAATTTGGATTTTGGCTAACCTCTGGTGGCGAACAGTTTTATAGCAAGTACCTAATGCTCTCCTATTTCCTACTATAAAGTCAAATATTTGACTTGAATAAGACCATTATTAGTACTTTTAAATTTATTGATTTCTGACACTTTCGCGAATATTATACATTGAAATAAAACTACTTTTTACGGATTTTATTGCGTTATATTGATATTATTAATTCCGACATTTCGGACCCTTTACAGCGTCCATGGTTATGGGTAGACTCAGTCTACCCGTGACCATGGACGACCAATTTCAATTTTCTCTCTTTTGAATAAAATTGTCAAAAACTCGTTATACGGTGCCAAATAGTGGGTCATATGAAGAAAAACAGGATAGAAACTCCATGCACTTCTTTCCCACTTCATATAATTGCATGTAAACTTTGCTTTTGTTTTTAATTTTGTTCTATTACTTCCAGATGCGTGATCTAGTAACGCGCCCCTCGTATCGTCTCCGCAAAGCAGTCGACGACTTCATATTCTGGCTGATGCCGAACTTCTGGGTGCCTCTGTACAACTCCGTCACATTCTCAAATATGTCCTATAGTGGCTGTGTGAAGAACCGCGAGTGGCAGGATAAGGTGAGGACCATTGTAAAATTGATGCTGTGGTAGCTTTTATGTGGTGCAGTTAAGTATGTCCTGGGTGAAACTTAGCTGATCATTGCGGCTGGATTGGCAACATCGCATTGCAAACATTCCGCTGCTAGCAATAATGTGTTAACATTCTTGTGTTCCAGTTTGTTTGTTTCTGGTAGCCTAGTGGTATGACGATTGGACTGCCAAGTCGAAGGTCTCGAGTTCAAATCACGCCCCTGTGATTTTTCGAAATCATGTGCGTATTAATAATTAATTATCACTCGCTTAAACGGTGAAGGAAAACATCGTGAGGAAATCTGTATGCCTGAGAGATTCTTGATGGCGTGTGAAGTCTACCAACCCGTACTAGGCCAGCGTGGTGGACTATAACAGCCTAATCCCTCTCATTCTGTGAGAGGAGACCTGTTCCCAGCAGTGGGACAGTATATGGGTTGATGATGTAGTCAGTAAAATTACTGGGCATATAGGGTCTTAAGATGACAACCGCTCGAGTGTTACCAATGGTGTTGCTAGCTTCTGTATGAATATGTAACGTTTGTCATCTTAGTACTCGTAGGATAAAAAAAACATTATCCACAACCATGTGTGGCGAATTTCACGGATCCCATGGCCATGAATATAGGGCAAATGCGGTTTTTATTCCGACAAACGAATTATGAGTGTTTTCCATAAAGACACAATATCTTTTTATTTTGTTGCAGATACTGAAGAGAACATTTTCATTGGCCGGATTAGCTGCGTTAATCGGAAGTGTTTTTGCCTTAAAATCAAAAAGTTTTGATTCAAATTTTTAATTAAGTCATATCCTTGTATTTTTATAAGCAACCTCTTTGGTATGTAATCTTTTAATCATAAAGTAATTAATAGCTTTAATAATTATGTTGTTGGCAACATTGTATTATACGTTGTGTTGCTCTGTGTATTTCAACAGGAAGACTAAATAATAATTTGATATTCTTTATAAAGTTTTGTTAAAAAAAACTTAGGTACAAATAAAAATATATCAAAGCAAATAAAAGTGTATTTTGATTTCCTGCTTATTTCATTCTTCTTTTTATACGTATGGCTGGGAGACCAGTGTTCCATACAAATAGTTTAATAAAAATACCGTCTACCTATCTCCAAGCGACGACGATGTTGTGGTCTAGTGTTTAGAGTGTCGGACAGCTGATCACGAGATCAGTGGTTCCTACAGGACACAAATATTTATGCAATGGACATAAATGTTTGTGTGGGTGTTTGCTATGTATAGTATTAAAGTATTAAGTATATCCATAGTCTAGTACAAGCTCTATTTAGTTTGGGACTAGGTGATGGTGAGTGAAATGTCCCAAATATGTTCTGATTATTTTTCTGATTATTTATTTATTTATTAGATTGGGTCTCCAACAATGAATACACTCTACACATTACATTTTTAATTATTAAGGACTTAAGTTAATATGTTTCCTTAATTACAGGAGGCCACATCATTCCTCTCTATTGTTATTCGATTATTATATTATATTATATTTAATAATTATAACTAAAATAATAGTAGTAAAATAATATTTCAAATTGGCTATGACATGGCAATTTCAATTGTGATCATTATTGAAAAGTAAATAGAAATGAAACAAATTAATTAAATTATGATAAAATAAACTTAGCATCAGGTAAAATTAACATTGACATTAATAATTGATAAAATATAAGCATAAAATTAACATTTGATTTATATTCACATGGATTTTAACTTTGTTATAACTAATCTTTTAAATTTCTCCAGAGTGTCACTAAAGAGATCGATGTTTGAGGCATTTTATCGAGATTCGTCCTATAACGGGGTGCCTTTATTAGTGGAGATGTGTATCGTGGGATCCTGGAGGGCATATTGATACAGATCTTACTTAGTAAGTCGGGGCAGTTGACGCAATTGTTGACCAGTTTATGCAGAAATACAAGATCACAGACGGTTATTAAATTTGATTAAAAAAAAAAAAAAACAAAAAAAGGAAGAAAACCCTTGCAAAATTGTTCGACGGAACCACTATTCTTTCTCGGTCCTTATTAGACGGAAATATTGAACGAAAAATCCCATCTCTATTATACCATTTGTTACCACTCCAACCAAGATTAAAACTAAAAGCACTCGGTTGAAATGCAAGTTTGTTCAGCATTGGATAATAGCCGAGATTTTGCTCATCCAATATGCAGCAAAACTTGTGTTCGCCACCTTTGCATAATGGCCGCTGAGCTAAACGCAAACGAAACGTGAAATGAGTGCCTGGTTTATCTTTGTTTTGCCTCTAATCTTGATGAGTGTTTTAGTTTCGTTTTGATAATGTTTTCGAGATGAAATAGGTACATGAGATTTGGTTCAATTTTAGAATTACTATGAAAATAAAATATGGTTGATATGTTTTGTATAACATATAATATATACATACCATCATCACGCCTGGGCGATCACAGTAGACCAGATACGGTTGCAGTGACACTATAGCCGCAAATAAATAATAATAATACCAGTACGCGTATATTCCTACGCATGCAGGTTTTCTCACGATGTTTTTCTTCACCGTTTAAGCGAGTGATAATTTTGATGTCAGTCAGAGGTGCGTGCTTTGGATTCGAACTCAAGCATATCACAAGGCTATCCCTGTTTTTGACATTAATATAGAAACAAACAAAAAAAACTTGAAATAAAATCGATAGTAAACAATCTTATCCATCGGAGCATTTTGTTATGAGAAAAGTTATCAAAAAGAAATAAATAAAAACGTTGAATGCCTATTTCGGGGTGTTCCCGGATTTTATGCACGCAGACCGCGCCTCTCGACGATCGAAAGTGTTCCCACCAAATTAATCGGACCCCGATTTGACATCAAAAAAGAAAATGGCGAACTACACTGACGCTAATGAAAATTTATCGGTTTGTCAGCCTTTGATTCATTTTAATGTTGAATTTTTATATGGGTGCGAGGTTTGGAAGTTTTTATTTTTTTTGTGCAACACGGGATATTTTATAACCAGTGCTAAATTAATGTTGATTTAACAAAATGTAATAAGCATTTTTTATGTTTGAAGGATAATAATATGTTAACGTTTACAAAATATTTGTATTAAGAAATATAATGTATGCTTTCGCAAGCTTATCAATTAATAATAATGAAATAATGCATGTCACCGCCCGAGTGAATCGATCCGCCACATCTCTGGTTGTTCTCGTCTAGCTAACGAGGAGTACTTGCATAGGCTAACCTTGTAGCCAGAATTATCCATCAGCAACTTGCTCTGAAATACACTCTTGTGGCATCGGAGGTACCGTACTACAGGTATGTGCCCGACCCAGTTCTTGAAAATGGCAATATCACATTGTACTGGGATCGGTCCATCATCACTGACATGACTATAGCCAATAACCCTGATATTGTGGTGGTGGACCGAATCGAGAGGCGTGCAATGATTGTTGACATTACCGTCCCGCATGACGGGAACCTCGTGAAAGCCGAGAAAGATAAGCAAATCAAGTATCTTGACTTCGCTCGCGAGGTTGTCGACATGTGGGATGTGAACACAGCGATCGTTGTACCGATAGTCGTGTCTGCCAATGGCTTAATAGCCACGAGCCTCGACCAACACCTTAGGAGGCTTTCGTTAGGCGGCTGGGTCAAGAGCTTGATCTAGAAAGCAGTACTGCTGGACACGGCTCGTATTGTTAGGACGTTCCTCTCGCTGGAGCCCTGACCGCCGGTAGCTTGGACCCTATTTTTATATATTCAAATGTTTTTGTTTTTTAATTTATTTTATAAAAATATTTAAAAATGTAAATTATAAGAAAAGTGATGAATAAAGGAAATAATAATAATAATATTTTTGGGACATTTTACACAACACCCTCTAGTCCCAAACTCTAACGCGATGCACCGTAGATTGTGTGTGTGACTGACAAATATTAACGGAAATGTGTTCTATTACCGATACAAAAAAAAAACTTTTATGTATTTATATTGCATTGAAAAATGTATAATTATTATTCCAGATCATTTCGGTGGATGGGGTGGAAACAATTTTTTTAATGTTTTAATTAGCTATTGCTATGCTTGCAAGTATATTGCAGGGCAAAGGCCTCCCCATGTCCTTCCAGCTAATCTTTTCATAATAAATGCAAGCATAAACCATTTATTTCGATCCTAGATCTTATGTAGATAATAGTAAAGGTAAAATGGTAAGTTAGGAAATAAACCATTAATAATATTATAAGTACCTACATTGCTTTAGAAAATGGTAATAAAACTCTTTGTTGATTAAACTATCGTTTGTGTATAGCAAATATCAAAGAATTTGAATTTTATGTGGGACAAAACTCAGAGGGCCAAACGAAGAATAAATCATAAAATTAAGTTTATTAATTAATTAATTATCTCCGAAATTAATCTTGGCAACATGGTATCTGGTACCATTTCGGTTTCTGATACCATGGGACCCGTGGCTTTGCATGATGTTTTTTCATTAACTCAGGACATTCTCGACAACCTCTTTTTAGGGCCTCCTGGTACTTTGGATGTTCTGTCGTCGGGAACTTCAGATAGAATTTTTCAGCGTAGGTTAGCCCACGAGTCGTAGTTGGCCTCTTTGGCCTAGGACTTACGTCGAAGGGTGGTTTGAGATTCTCGTTATAAATGTAAATGTCCTCGATGGGTGGCCTACGATATTCTTCGGAGGTTGGTCTTTCAGTATCCTTGAAGGGTGGCCTGTAAGTCTTCTTCAACATCGGCCTGTGAATCTTTTGGAAGGGTGGCCTGTGTGTCTCCTCGAATGAAGGCTTGTAGATCTCCTTGAAAGGTGGCTTGTTAATGTCCTGAAAAGGCGGCCATTGAGTCTCCTCGAATCGTGGTCTATAAATCTCCTCAAAAGGCAGCTTGTTAACGTCCTGTAAAGGCGGCCTACGAGTCTCCTCGAATCGTGGTCTATAAATCTCCTCAAAAGGTGTCTTGTTAATGTCCTGGAAAGGCGGCCTGCGAGTCTCCTCGTATCGTGGTCTATAAATCTCCTCACAAGGTGTCTTGTTAATGTCCTGGAAAGGCGGCCTGCGACTCTCCTCGAATCGTGGTCTATAAATCTCCTCAAAAGGTGTCTTGTTAATGTCCTGGAAAGGCGGCCTGTAAGTCTCCTCGAATCGTGGTCTATAAATATTCTCAAAAGGTGTCTTGTTAATGTCCTGGAAAGGCGGCCTGCGAGTCTCCTCGAATCGTGGTCTATAAATCTCCTCACAAGGTGTCTTGTTAATGTCCTGGAAAGGCGGCCTGCGAGTCTCCTCGAATCGTGGTCTATAAATCTCCTCAAAAGGTGTCTTGTTAATGTCCTGGAAAGGCGGCCTGCGAGTCTCCTCGAATCGTGGTCTATAAATCTCCTCAAGAGGTGTCTTGTTAATGTCCTGGAAAGGCGGCCTGCGAGTCTCCTCGAATCGTGGTCTATAAATATTCTCAAAAGGTGTCTTGTTAATGTCCTGGAAAGGCGGCCTGCGAGTCTCCTCGAATCGTGGTCTATTAATCTTCTCAAAAGGTATCTTGTGAATTTCCTCGAAAGGAGGCCTGTGAATGTCTTCGTTAGGTGGTTTGTGAGTCTCTTCACACGGTGGTCTGTGAGTTCCATCGAAGGGTGGCCTGTTTGTCTCTTCAAATGGTGGCCTGTAAATCTCTTCAAAGGGAGGCGTATAAATCTCACCGAAGCTTGGGCTCTGAATTTCTTCAAACGGCGGCCTGTTAAATTCCTCGAGTAGTGGCTTATAAACCTCCTGGAAAGGCGGCTTGTTAATGTCCTTGAACAGTGGTCTGTCGGTTTCTTCGAAGAGTGGCCTGTTCGTCTCCTGGAAAGGTGGTGTGTGAATTTCCATGACGGTTGGCCTGTGAGTGTCCTCGATTTGTGGCCTGTGAATCTCCTCGAGGGTTGGTTTGTGAATGTCTTCAAAGGGTGGTGTGTGAATTTCCGCGAAGGGTGGCCTATAAGTGTCTTGGAAAGGCGGCTTGTAAGTCTCCTCAAACGGTGGCCTATGAGTCTCCTCGAATGGTGGCCTTATTATCTCCTCGAAGGGAGGCGAGTGAATTTCCATTACGGATGGGCTGGGAATCTCCTCGAAAGGTGGTATGTAATTCTCTTCAGAAGGCGGTCTATGAGTCTCTTCGAAAGGTGGCTTGGGAATGTCCTCTATGGGTGGGCTGTGAATCTCCTCAAGTGGTGGTTTATGAGTCTCCTCGATGGGTGGTCTGGCAATGTCCTCAAAGATTGGCGTGTAAATTTCACTGAAGATTGGCCTGTGAATCTCTTCGAAGATTGGTCTGTGAATTTCTTCGAAAGGCGGCCTGTGAGTTTCTACAATATCAATCTCCTGGATATTCGGTGTCTGTCCATTGGTTGGTTCATGAATCTGGGCTGTTTGTAATAGTATTTCCTCCAACGCTGGGGTCTCTCGGATCTCTAAAATTGGTGTCTGTATTTCTTCATAGCTAGGTATGTGGATCTCATCGTAGATTGGTCTGTAGATCTCCTGGTAGATTGGCACCTGTGACTCCTCATTGGTTGGTGTGTTATTTTGCTCGTGTATCGTCGCATTAGTGATGCCATTCATTACCACACACTTCGTATCTTGCACGTCATTCGTTGGACTGTTGACCTCCCCTTGCGCCGACTGGTTAATTATTTCGTATGATGGCTTACAGACTAAAACATTCTCTTGAGATAGGCTGTCGATGTCTTGCTGTATTGGTTCGTGAAACTCCTCGAAAGTTGGCTTATTGGTCTCTGTATACATTGCTATATTCTGTATTTCCCCATAGTTTGGTAGGTCAACCTCTTCGGGTTGTGGCACGTGGATCCCCTCGGGTAACTGACTATGAATCCCGTTGAAATCTGATGGACGGATCTCTTCCTGTCGTGGCAAGTGACCCCCAGCAAAGTTCTCCAGCATTGGGTTCAACGTCCGTTCATTTTCAATTGCCCCATTTGTTGATCTATCAATCTCAAAAAAGTTTTCAGAGTTTATCTTTGTTGGGTCTGGTTTGGGAACCATCCACTTGGGAAACATTTTCCCCAAAACTGGCAACAAATTCACTGGTTTTGGGATCTCGTTTGCTATTGAATTCCAAGGCCACTTATCTAATAATCTTCGATTTAGATTTGTAAAACGATCGCTTTTTCTCTGCCGCTGGTGATTTGTCGTGTAATAATTCCATGGTGTCGAAGCAACATGGTAACTGCATTCTAATATCAGCAACCAATAGAAAACTGAAATAAGAATATATATATAAAATAGAATATCCATCAAATTGAAGGAAAGGCGAACGTAGCAAGTGCACCGCCACTCTAACCTATCAGATAGGTTGATCGGCGTAGTTATAATTTAGTCAAAGGTCCACCCATTGTAATATTTATAGTATTGAGGTTTTATAACACTACTAACTTACTGTTGCTCGCGTCACCCGCATCCTAAAGGGAATTTTGAGACAAAAGGTAGCCATAAACTTCTCCAAAGTCTAATTCATATCTGTAGATACGTGAGGCGTGAAAGCCAGACAGACAGTAGAGTTCTGTCGTACCTAATTATAATATCAGATTTATGATTTTTAATTTAATATTAAAAAAACTTACGTGTTCCAGTACGCATAGTCTAAACAAAATATCGCAAAATTCGCTATTGAATACATAAATAGCTGTACTTTTTATCTGAAGTTAATTTGTATAGGTATAATTACTTACTAATTTACGAGAACATTATTTAGTTATTATTTTCCAATAATGCATTGAAATTCGCGACAAGAGAGCAAAGTAGCGATAGGGTTAATTTGGTACCTATTTATTTTTACTCGTCACTTAGCATCGTGGAAAATAAGACTCGAAACACTCCAATTGGAATTTCTGTTAAAAAAATCTTGCCTGAGTCTGAATTTATATTTTATAAAAACAGTATCTAAAAATGTTTAGTTTGCGTTAATCCCAAATAAATTAAAATCATAACTGACTTTGTAACATTGCAATGTTTTTAATTTTCTATCTGCACTAGCATGCACTAACAAACACAAAAGGACTGAAAAGCGCAAGAAAGCTAGTTGCAGTGAAACGCGAACTTCGAGCAAGCTTCACTGAAGAAGTTGTAAACTGGTCAACAAGTTACGTCCAACACTTCAAATAACTTGTTTATGATGTTAGTAAACGCAGTTGCTGGGCATCAGCTATGACTTTATATTGGACAGCTGTTTTGATAGACCGACTTCGAAATGTTCCTGTTACATAATCCATGCGGACATTCCACAATAAAAAATCTTGAGAGGTGTCAAGGGACACCCGGATGGAACGAAGTTCCTTTCATTAAAATTTAATAATTAAAAATAAAAAAACCTGTATACACTCAACAATTCACAACGCGCGAAATTCAAATATTGTCATTCACTCAATAATATTTAAATGCTTGTCAACAATATTTGAATTTCGAAAAAAGTGTCGTGACAATTTCTAACCCCCCTTCACAACGCGCGATAAGGAACTTCGTTCCAATAAAAATATAAATAAGAAAGTATCTTAATGCATTTTCCATGCTATAATAAAAGGTAGTTAATAGGTAAGGCGGTATCGTTCGACATCGAACTAACTGTAAAGTAGGTAAGTCATGTCGGTTGAGAAGCAAAACTTACTTTTCAATAGATGTCACTGACGTCACCTTAAAGACGTGAATTCAGAGGCAAATTATGACCAGGCAGGTGCGACTCGCGGTGGCTTAGTGGTCATAGCTTCTGGTATATTGAACCAGAAGATGCAGGTTCGAATCCCACCCGCAATCAAATTTTCCTTCTCTAAACTAATAAAAAAAATATTTTTAGACCGTCCAGGCTTTGTAAGGTTTTTAGAACGTAATTAGAATAAATGTATAAACATACTAAGTATATAGTTTTCTCTTTTATTTATTTAAGTTTAATAAAACAAATTAGAGAAAATAATAAAAGTATTTCACATTCGCATTTTCCGAGGTCCCATACTAGGCAAGCCTGTATTGTAGGGTTAAACGAGTTATATCTACATTAAAGTAGGGCCAATATTTAAAAGATCATATTTGATAACTGTTAGTAAATCGTAAAATTTTCTTCTTTTGACATTATTACGATAAATTAATATGTAATCGTAATTGAAAAAAAAAACTAATGAGTGATGCATGAGTGTACTTGTTGCTGGCCCTTTGTCACGGGAGACTTTATAAACATACAATTAACGGGAATTGTATGCTTGTCTTGTAAAGTACATGCGATAAAGGGTCTGACCTCTATTGTAGAAGATGTGATAAAAAAAAACAATATTGTTGTCTTTTGACAATACCGAGGGTATATTCTCACAGCAGAAGCAAAGTTATAGAAGCACTGATAGCCTAGTGGTAAGGCCATTGGACTGCCAAGGAGAAGGTCTCGAGTACGAACCCAAGGCACGCACCTCTGACTTTTCGAAAATAGCTATCATGTGCGTATTAATAATTAATTATCACTCGCTTGAACGGTGAAGGAAAACATCGTGAGGAAAACCTGCATGCCTTAGAGATTTTCTCAAAGGCAACGGAAGTCTGCCAACCCGTACTAGGCCAGCGTGGTGGACTATAGTCTAATCCCTCTCATTCTGTAAGAGGAGAGCCTTGCCCAGCAGTGGGACTGTATATGGGTTGATGATGATGATTCTCATAGCAGTTTAGGATATTTTGGGGTTCATACTAAGACATATACTAATGTTTCAGTGTATTTTTTATTTTCTTTTTCATACATACGGCAGTACAACACATTGTAATATTACAAGATATAATGGTATCTAACATAACCCCCGATATTAAACTAGTGCCGTCACTTTCTATGACATGACATTAGAACGAGACGAATGTATGTTTAGTCTATATTCAGGTTAGTCTTGTAGGTAGAGGGTATTTTGTTTTATAGGTAAACCGTTTAAATGTAGACTCATTTCTCGGCCTGCGAGTTTTTTCCCACCACTTCACTGGGTGCACATACCTTGTCCTTCGGGTCCTTGTTGTGGTAGTGGTGGTCATAGTGGTGGTAGTATCCATTGGCGACGCCGTAGTGGTCCTCTTTCTACGCTTACGTCGCTTTTTGTTCTTAGGTTTTTTCGTTGGCAGTAAAAATTGACTGAGAAGTAATGGTGGATCTTGTGGCTGGTAGGCTAAGTTTTGTAGATAATCGAAGATATTGTATGGAAGTATATTAGGTTTATGAGTATTTTTCCACCAATAACGTAAACTGTTATTAAAAGAATCTTGCCCTTGTTCCTTCTTTTCTACTTGTTCCTGTTTGGAACAAGCCATATCTAAACTGCAGTACAGTAATAGAAACCAATGAACTACTGAAAAAAAAAACAATACTTATTATTTTGCCAGGCTGTTACCTTCCTGGTACAGACGCAAGCAGGTCAAGCTATCCAAAACTGTGATATTTTCCCAATTGAATATGAACCTTATTACTTTGTATTTGAAAATCAATCACAGAAATTTGACAGATTGTGGTAGCTTGATGTGCCGACCCCTGTACTTATAACTACTTAAATACTCACGTAGTGTAGTCTTCATATTTTTATTAACTTTAATTTCCTTTTCGTGTGTTCAGAGGTTTATCACTGATACAATACTGCGTTGAAAGTACAGAACGGTATGTTAATTTGTTATATTTTAACTGTTACTGTGGATTTGTATCCGATTTAGAAATGGCAACGTTGAGATTAAAATATAATAATCAATGATTAGGAATTAATGAATTAATGAAACTTAAGGACTTTGTCCACTACACTGTACCATGTCGTGACCGTAAAAAAGCGCATTTCACATAATAAGAATTCTTTGGAAACATTTAAGTTAAGGCTCTGCCCTCAGAAATTAAGCTGAGCTGTAGCCCTTTTGGCACATTTTAAAAAATCTAGCTTATTTAATGAAATATGTATATGGATTCATAAAGATTATTGAGGTAAAATATGTTTTCTTTCTTTCTTTCAAGTGTTTTGTTTATTGCAATGGAATTATAGGATATATTCCAGAAAATGCAGTGATAGCCTAGTGGCAGTCCAATGAAGAATTCGAAATCGAGACCTCTGGGTCTCAAGTTCGAATCCAAGGCACGCACCTATCACTTTTCGAAATCATGTGGGTATTACTAATTTATTAATTATCACTCGCTTAAACGGTGAAGGAAAACATCGTGAGGAAACCTGCCTTGCGTGGTGGACTATAGCCTAATCCCTATCATTCTGTGAAAGGAGACCCGTGCCCAGCAGTGGGACGTATATGGGCTGATGATGATGATATCCTCAGCATTATTTTTTATTACTTAATCGCTTTATAATAATTGTGGAAAAACTAAAATACCGAATCCAGAAAACCTAAATTATTATAAAGGAAAGTAGTGTATGTGTCGGTAGGTTAACGTTGTAGAGGACGCCGAATCAATTTTCAAATTAGAAAATTAAAAAGTGTTATCTTAATTACTTACTAATCAAATGATTTCATTTGATAATTATTATATAGTTTTATCGTCACGGGTATTTGTGGTTATACCTTTGCAGATTTATAACTAGGTATGACTTTAGACAATAGCTGATATTAACTGTCGGTTTTGAAACTAGGTAATTAACTACTGCCGTACTTTTTGGTGCCGACGACCAATTTCTATTGGAATTATCACACTCGTTAACAGTCATCATCATCAACCCATATACTGTTCCACTGCTGGGCACGGGTCTCCTCTCATATTGGCTCATTGGATTATTCTATAGTCCACCACGCTGGCCTAGTGCGGGTTGGCAGACTTCACAAACCGCCGAGAAAAATCTCTAAGGTATGCAGGTTTCCTCACGATGTTTTCCTTCACCGTTTAAGCGAGTGATAATTAGTTATTAATACGCACATGAATTCGAAAAGTCAGAGGTCCGTGAGGCCTTGGGTTTGAACTCGAGACCTTCAACTTGGCAGTCCAATGATCATACCACTAGGCTATTACTGCGTTAACAATATTGTTATTTTTAATATTTTCGCAACAAAGTCAGGGTTAGCTTCCAGTTGACATTCCAGAAAATTCTTCATAATTCGAAGGATATTATTATGACATTTTATTTTTATTTCCCCTCATTTAAAAATACGAATACATTTATGTTGTTTTTGGACAATACAATTAAAGAAACACCTAACCAAACACTTATAATAGCAGGCGATATGAATCTGGATATTTGCAACACCTCGAACGAACAATGCGCAGAATATCTTTGTTTGATGGCTAGTCATAAACTGCTGCCGGCTATTTCTGTTCCAACGAGAGGCTCCGCCTGTTTAGACCATATATTTGTGAGAGGGCCACCACCTTCGGAGACGTTAGGGCTAGTCTGCCGTACGAGTGTAACGGACCACTATACCTGTTTGGTTAGCTGTACGGCTGTCCATAAGCAAAGAACAACATCACATAACAAAATCCTAAAGGAAAAAGTTAACTTGCCGGCAGCTGTCGCCAGACTTAGTGGTATAGACTGGACGAACATATTGAATACAGATAATGTAGATCAAGCAGCCAGAGATTTCAGTGACATCTTGAAAAGTACCATTCAGGAAAACACAAGCTATGTCCGAGTCAAGCGCAAGAATCGAAACCTGAAGCTATGGATCACTCCAGGACTTATGAGATGTCAAAGAAACCGTGACAGACTTCACCAACAAGCGAGAAAAAACCCGAACGACCCAGTTTGTCAGATGATTTTCAAAAGATACCGGAACTTCCTGTTTGCTCTGCAACAAAGACTTAAAACATCATACGAGAAACAACAACTTCTTGAGAACAAAAGCAACCCAAAAAGACTATGGAAAACGCTTAAAGATATTTGCAACATTACAAACAGCCGCTCAGATGCAACAGAATTGACTAAAACTCACGCTAATCCTACGGAATCTCTGAATCAGTGCAACGAATATTTTTCAAGTATTGGTAGAAAATTAGCCAACGACACACTCATAAAGCTAAACACAACAGAAATATCTCTTGCTACCGAACACGTGACAATTAACTCACCGAGTAACTCTCTTTTCATTCAGCCCACAGACCAATACGAAGTCAACAATCTGATAGAAAATCTCAAAAATGACAGCGCTCCGGGACTCGATGGCCTCACCCCAATAATAATAAAAACTATAAAAAAACATATTATTGACCCTTTAACAAGCATTTTCAACAAGAGCATTGCCTCGGGTGTCTTTCCCCAATGTTGGAAACTTGCTGCTGTCACACCGATTCACAAAGATGGTGATAAAAAGAATCCAAACAATTATAGGCCGATTTCCCTGCTCAGTGTATTCTCGAAACTACTAGAGAAGATTGTCAATAAACGACTTACCTCGTTCTTAAACAACAATAATCTTCTGTCAGACAAACAATTTCGTTTTAGAGCCGGCAAGTGTACGGAAGATGCAGTCGTTTTGCTGACGAATGCAGTATCATCATCCTTGGACAAGAACGATTGCTGCTTGGGAATATTCCTCGACCTCGCCAAGGCATTTGATACTGTATCGATTCCCATACTTCTGCGGAAACTAGAGGGTAATGGAGTGAGAGGCAAAGCACTGGACTGGTTTCGTAGCTATTTGTCAAAACGCAAGCAATGTGTAAAACTAGGCACCAATATTAGCAAACCATTGGATATTAGCGCAGGAGTACCACAGGGAAGTGTCCTGGCAGCAACCCTTTTCTGCATCTACATCAACGACATTCTAGAACTTCCTATACAAGGTGCCGAAGTAATCTGTTATGCAGATGATACCGTTGTACTCTTCAGGGTGTTTCGCGCAGTTCGTGCATATTCCAAGACATTTATAAAATTCAAATTAATTGTCGAATAAGTTCGTTTTTTTTCCTGATATAATTAATTTACAGATAATCCTTCAACATTTTGTGTTTTACTCCTTGCTACTATTGATAACAATGAAATTATTACAATATCAAAAATCGGAATAAGACGGTAATGAGAACGTTACCGAAGTGAATGATATTCAGTCGTTATGTGAAGGCGTAAAGTTGCGAAGGTAATGAAGATAAATAGAGGGTAATGATACAATATAATGTTTTACAAGATGCATTTTTAATATTTAAAAAATCAATGAACTACATATTTAGTTCTTGATATATATTAATAAAAACATAATATTGGCCCTTTCTGCCTTTGTAATAAATGTATACATTTTTATGTTAAAATGAGATCAAAATCAAAAGTCTTTAAAACAAAATCTAACGCTAGTCTGGCCGCGCTTAGCGCGCTAAACCCATTGCCATCCGAGCGATAACTTGCACGCAGCCCGAATGTTTCCGACGACAGCCGGTCACATCTGCGTGTATCGTGTAGTTGCGCGAAGCTTCGGGATGATACACGCAGATGAGGCCGAAGGGTTAGAAAATATTATCTTCATCATCATCGCTGTCACACCAAAAGTTAGTCAGTCTTTTTTTCTTCTCTTTCTCACATATTTCATCTTTATTTTCTTTGGTACCATCATCATTCATAATGAATTTTTCAAAATCTGTTTGATAGGTGTTTTTGTCAGTTTTTATTTTTGTAATATTCTCCTTCTTAATACTAAACTTTCTATTGAACCAATCAGTCACATTAATATCTGACAGTATTGTGACTTTCGGTGAAACCGTGTTTACCTTTGAAGATTTATCTTCGAAGCTGGTCGATGGGTTGCAATTAATTTCAAAACCTGTATTGTGAATTTTTTGGATGAAGTCTGGTGTTGTGTTTTCATCGAGGAAACTCTGAAATTCGTAAGTATTTACGTCTTCGTAAGGAGGAACATCATAATATCCAATATGTTTGCCGTGACTACAAATATCTTTATTGCCACAGAGAAAACAACTTAACTTCCTTAGACTAATTTTAGAGCACCCATATGACCAAAGAGCTTGATGTACCATCATTGTACCTTTGGCCGCTTTTAGGTCTGTTGGAAAACTTCTTGCTTGAATATCATTTCTAGTAACAATGCGAATTTCAATATTCAATCGAGGTAGAAGACAGGCTAAAAATGTTTCTAATGAGTCCACGTCACCGCCAAAACGGACAACTTGATCTGCTGTTCGTTTGAGAACAGCACCGACTCCGTCTGGCGCCCCCTTGCCATGTCCCGCTTCTAAGTAGTTCCAGGTAACAGATTTCAGTTGCGGAAAATCACGATACAGTTGGGTAATCATATAAAAAATAAAGCGATTTCTGTATTGGCTCGTTGGGCTGTCCGATATGAAATGAACTGAGTCAATTTGGGATGAAATCTCAAATACATACCCAATGGTCGGTAATAAATGTGCCCAGATAGCTGCAGCATCGTGTTGGGTACATTCACTTACAGTACAAAAACTATATTGTTTTTGAATTCCAACTTCTGGGTCAATCAAGTAGATGACACATGTGTGCAATGACAGCTGCATTCTACTACCACCAAAGTGAAAACTTTGGATCTCTTCGTGATATTTGACGCAGTAGTTTTCGCTGAAGTCAACGTGAATCACTACCTCTTGTGGAGTAAGATTATTTTTGAGCTCTTTAATATTTCGATACTGAGTCAATATATTAGTGCAGTGTTTCATATACCCCCCAAGAGTGTTTTCTAATTGGAGTATAATGTTTCTTGGAAAATCAAATAATGTTTGTTTTTTTGTAACTAACTTGGTTTTCTCCTTATCTTTTACATAGTACTTTTCAGAGCAACTACACCACTGATAATATTTAATTTTA
This sequence comes from Acronicta alni, assembly GCA_964056405.1. Taxonomy (NCBI): domain Eukaryota; kingdom Metazoa; phylum Arthropoda; class Insecta; order Lepidoptera; family Noctuidae; genus Acronicta; species Acronicta alni. The sequence continues at coordinate 4,860,490 of OZ043918.1, read as the reverse complement.
TTGTCATTCTGGAATTCGCCGTAATCTAAATGTTTCAGCTGACATTGTTCACATGATCGATTCAAACAATCTTCATTATTAACATTGCAACATAAGCTTTCTAAAATACCTGTGCCATTAGTATTCTTTAAGTATTTTATTTTTGTTAAGGCATTTTATCAATAAATCTATATTAATATGAACTTTGCAGGCACACGTGTTTCTGGAAGTCTCCTTTGGATGTAAAACCCAAAACGGGCGATATTTACAAAAAGTTTGATACGTTATCTTAATATTCGAATTATGCGTAAACTTTTTGTACAAATTTGTTAATGTGTCCGTTAAGTATCGTTTTTGTTTACGTATTTTGTTTTTTGTGATGTATTCTTTTTTGTCGGATGCTATTCTAGTCGCTTCATCATTGTCAAAAAACTCCAAAATTTGTTGCTCTGTCATGTTTTCAGTCTTAATTATTTTATTTTCTTTTTTATCTCTTACTGTAAATGTTTTTGTTTGTGTCAATAGCTTATATTTTTTGAATTTTTCTTTTTCTGTTAAAACCAAATTAGAAAATTCTTTTTTGTCTTTTTTTCTCAAGCATCTGTAGCCTTCTCCAACACTTTTTGTTAGAATGTGACCAAATATGAGTTTCTTTTTAATTTCTTCACGGTTTTCTTTGTTAACATTCTCTACTAACTGTTCTATTTTTTTCTCACTCGATAAACTTTCTTTATTTTTCTTGTCTTTCATCATTCTATAAAGCATTTTCCTAACAGCATCCTTTTGTTTCTTAGTTTTTTCAATTTCTCGTTTTAAAAGGCCTATTTCTTTTTTATGTCGGTAACGAAGCTTTCTCAGAAGAACATCCTTTTTCACACATTGTTGACAAGAATTAATTTTACTGGAACGCAAAGATTTTGAAGATGAACTAGGTATGGGAGTCAGAGCTGGACGAAGAAGAGGATCTTGTTCAGCTGGGAGTGCTTCAGTGTCACTATTTGGTGGAGAATTATCTAGCAATAACTGCTGAATAGTTTTTTCTTTCTTTTTTCTTTCATAATGACGTTTCGAATTAACTCTCCATGTTTTTCTCTGAACTCTCAATTGTCTAGGTGTCATTTCTTCTGCATTTTTTATTTTTTTCTGTTCTTTTCTTTTAAGGTATCTTGCTCTTTCTTTTGCCTTAAATTCTGCATACTTTTCGGGATCATTCTTAATTTCCGCATACTTTCTTTTTTTTTGTAATCGATCGCGTTCTCGTTTCTGCTCTAACGTTTGTTTGGTTTTCTTTGGCATTCTTATTATTTTATTATCTATAATGAAAACAACATAAATAATGTTAGAGCTCATGTGCTTAATAATAGAGCGTTCTAAAAACTACACTTCACCGGATAACTTTAAGCATCGTCGAATAACAAAGTAGCAAGTATTTGTTATAATTATATTATAGAAACAAACAATAGGTACTATTGTGTGAAGAAAAACATAACCACTGATGAAATACTAGAGCCCGTGGTCACCGAAGTTGACAAACAAAACTTCGATATTCAAAATATTAACACTATAAAAAATAAAATGACCTGACATAAATCAATTCCTAATTGCCATCGTTTTGACCTCATTACCATCGCTCAAAAAAACGACGGTAAACGAAGGCAGTGAGGAAGAAGGTAATGAGGTTTGAATCCTTTATCCGTATTTTTTCCAAAAATGACCGAATTTTTGAATCTCGTGCATATTATAAACTACGAAGGTATTTATGAGAAATTATAAGTAGCTACAAATTAAACAAAATTATAAATACTCACGTAATAAAACGGACGATAAGAATGTGAATGGTTCCAGAATAATAACCTCCTGCGAAACTTCACTCGACAGTATTTTTTTACCACGACCAACCGTCCGCCTACCACGACGTTTGCTGGGTGACTGAGACAAGCGCGGGGCGCGGTGTGGCGTTTGGAGCGTTTAAAAGTTCATACGCAGACTGTTGTTTAGATTCTCTTACAAATCGATGGTAATCAGAAAAAAAAAATGTTAAACGTTATACGAAATAAAATTTATAATTTTTGGGGAATGTCGTTATTTATTTTAGGTGTAAAGGTTATGTTCTTAATATAGTTTCTTGGTACGGTTACTTTATTTATAATTAATATTGATTTTTTTGGTTAAAATACAAATGTTTATATTAGAATAGTAAATGGACACCGAAGGAAATGAGAATCTGTAAAGATTTCTATTTATAATTTATTAATTATATTATTTGGATCTGTAAATGTTACGTGCATTGTTAGCATAACTTTGTTGTGTTGGTTTTCTTTAAAAGGAATGTTGATAAATTATGAAAAAATATTTTTTTTATGAGTGGACTTGTTATATGCACGAAAAATGAGAAATACCCTTCAGCGAAAAATCATGGGACAAAGTTGTACGACTCGCAGAAACAGGAATGGCTGTACTAGCGAAATGGCTGACCAGGAATTTGTTGACATTAAACTTAAAAAAATCCAAATATATTGCCTTCCACAAAACCATTGCTTCAAAACCAACAAAACCCCCAGACCTAAAAATTCACACCTGTAATAGCCCCGAAACAAATACCTGTAATTGCAACACCATAAGCAACATAAACTCGATAAAATACCTGGGAGTGGTCATTGATGAGAATCTTTCTTTCAAAAACCATATATCAGTTCTGTCGAAAAGAGTAAGGAAAACCATATGGATAATGAAATCAATAAGGCGCAGTGCTAACAAAGATACTCTTATAATGGTGTATAAAGCGTTAATACAATCACTACTGTACTATTGCATCCTGGCTTGGGGAGGAATAATCAAATCTAAAATGATCGAACTCGAAAGAGCCCAACGCGCAGTTCTGAAGGTGATGCTCAAAAAACCTTTTCGATTTCCTACAGATGACTTGTACAAGGAATGTAAAGTGCTCAGAGTTCGAAAGATTTTCATTTTGAGAGCTAGTATGACAAAACATAAATCAGTTATTAACTCGCCGGAATACTCCCGTCTCACTAAGCGCCGTATCTTTCGAATACCGGTACCGTACGTAAGGACAACTTTTATAAAACATTTGCCTGTCTTTCTTCTTCCTCACATCTATAACAAAATGTGTAGAAACCTACCACAAATCTTAAACTTACCAACGAGAAAAATCAAATCCGTTATAGAGAATTGGCTTGCAAACCTTAATTATCAGGATACAGAAAATTTAATGCAGTCCATTAGCTGATCCCGTCCCCTCTCTCCTCAACTTTCGTAAATAGCACAAACATTTTTACACTATGACAATAAATCATACACACTCACACACCTATACACACACACACACACACATAAACACACACATAAACACACACACACACACACACACACACACACACACACACACACACACACACACACAGACCTACTCATTAGCCTAGTTAACTATCCTTGTATTTCTTAAATTATCACTAAAAATGCTAGTATTAGATAGTTTTAAGCCTTTTTATTTCCTCATTCTAGATTTAATATAAACTTACTATCTATAATCTCGATTGTACTGATGAGCCGAAATTGAAATGTGAATCTGTATACCTAATAACACTATATCTCTGGCCTCTGCGATACAAGCCTTTTGAGCTTAGTGCTGCGGCCGCCGTAAGTCAATGTATCACATCTATTTTGAAATAAATTTATTCTTATTATTCTTATTCTTATTTAAAAATGTTCCAAATATAATTGCGGTCCAGTTTTCAGTATCATGTGGAAATGTCACTTCAATATAATTATATAAATATCTACTTACCTCAATTCAATATTTAACTTGTTCGCCAAATTGAGGCTAGATCAGAATTATATACCTATTTTTTTTAAGTGGGTACCAGAATTTATGTGAAATCATGTGCGTATTGATAATTAATATCACTCGCTTAAACGGTGAAGGAAAACATCGTGAGGAAACCTGCATACCTTAGAGATTCTCGACGGCGGGCGTGTGGCCTAATGGCCGGCTTGGTGGACTATAGCCTAAGCCCTATAATTCTGTGAGATCCTGCCCGTGTCCAGCAGTGAGACAGTATATGGGTTGATGATTACCAGAATTACCTTTCAGATGGTTTATAACAGTAATTTACAGATGTCTGTCACTAGTTATATTGTCTTACTAGTTCAACTATAAATAAATAAATAATAAATAATAATAAAGCTACATAAGTACTCGTACCTACACGAGATTGTAGTGATGTCGGGTAAGATATTTTATTTTTATTTTTAATACCCTTAGGTATTCGGTTCATAATGAACACAATAATAAAATTTAGCAAAATTGGTCCAGCTGTTCTTAAGTTATGCGTTTAACAACGAACAGCATTTCATTTTTGGAGTTCCGTAGTCAACAAGGAACATTTATAGTTTCCCCATGTACGAGCGTCTGTCTGCGGCTTAGCTCTAAGACTTAGTACTAGAAAGCTGTAATTTGGCATGAGTATACATATTAAAGATGACGACTAAGTAGGTGTTAGATTTGAAATAAAACTACTTTTGGCGGATGTTATCGCGTTATATTGATATTATTAATCCCGACGTTTCGGACCCTTTACAGAGTCCATGGTCACGGGTAGACTCGGTCTACCCGTGACCATGGACGCTGCAAAGTGTAGTTTTATTTCAATGTATAATGTTCGCGTAAATGTCAGAAATCAATAGGTGTTAGAGTACCTCGCATCATTCATTCATTTATCATTGAAGTGTCATTCAAAAATATTGTGGGTGTGAATTCAGCGATTCAGGTATCCGTTAAAAATATATTAATAATATTCTGTCGCAAAGCAATAATGTGCTAGTAACATTATTGTGTTCCGGGTTGAAGAGCAATGTAGCCAGTGCAATTATTAGGCATACGAGACAAGATGACACGCGTGAGTGATTCCACTAGTGTTGCTGACGTCGCGTCTATAGGCTGTCGTTGCCGCTTACCGTCAGATGTCCCTTTTAGCTAGTCTGTCATCTTATCACGTTTAAAGAATAAAATGATACTAAAATTAACGTTGACTATTGATGCCTTACGGTTTAATTTCAGATGTATTCTGGATATTTCTAATCCTGTCTGTAATTAGTTGGTCTGCCTCAAACGCAGGTATTTATGGAGATCATAAAACCAAGTACAATGTCAGTACTATTTACTCTATAGTTCAGAAATATTATCCACAAAATTCGAAGCACCAAAAAGGATTCGGCCCACTTACGGTGTTTGGACGACGAGCGTTTCATAATCGAAAGGATCGACGGCTGCCATCGGGAAACCGAGAAGACCCGGCAACGATCAGGGATTCCATGGAAGATACCCACTAGTTTCCAGTAATCCAGATCACAGGATAGAAAAGCTTTGGGGAATTACAGACTACTTTTGTGTTGCTGTATGTTTAAAATTTTTTTGGATAATTAATGCAGCTATCTCTATTGGTTCTTGTTACTGCGGTTAAACAAAATACCTGTCCATCTTAATTGAGTAGAAAAAATAAAATGATGCAAACATAAATTAGACGTTTCTATGTTGACATCGTTTATTTATTTATTTATGTACACACTTAACAAAAAAAAGTAAATTGAGAACATAGGATTATAGAGTACAAAGGTGCTGCTTATTTCTAAAGAAATCTCTTCCAGCAGACCTGCGAGAGGAGAAATTAATATAAGAAATGTAGACATTAGTGTGAAAGAAAAATAAACACATAGATATTTATAAGTAAACAAATTTTAATAATATTATATTAAAAAAAATATATAATACATATTTATTATTATTATAAATACACAAATAAGATATATATATATATAGCAATATACTTGAACATACATACTAAAAATAAATAAATATAAAAATGCAAACATATGAAGTTATGGTGTTAATGAAAGATAGTGTTCTTTGACTCGCTTCTTAAAAACGGAAACACTTCCACAGTCACGAACTTCAGGAGGTAGCGAGTTCCACAACCTAACCGCGTGCACAGACAGAGAGTAGGAAAAGAAGTCAGTTCTGTGGGGCTGGAATTTGAGGAGGGTACGGAGATGGGACCTGCAGGACGAGTCAGTAGAATGAGTGTAGGAAAAACGATCCCGCAGGTAGGATGGGGCTAAAGGATTATGAAGGATATTGAAAAGGAGACACAATATCCGAGTATTCCTGCGAAAGCGAATAGGGAGCCACTTGAGTATCTTGCGAAAGTCAGAGACATGGTCGTACTTTTTAAGGTTGAAAACAAAACGGATACATAAATTTTGCAGTCGCTCAAGTTTGTTTAAAAGCTCCTCAGTGGCATCCAAATAGCAAGCATCAGCGTAGTCAATAATGGGCTGAATTAAACTTTGAGCAAGTGAGATTTTAGTTTTAAAGGGCAAGAAGTTCTGGAGACATTTCAGCGAATGGAAAGCGTAATGCACTTTCCTACTGACATCAGCCACTTGAGCACCCCATGATAAGTTGGCATCAATGATCACCCCCAGGTTTTTAGCGGTAGCTGTGTAGGCAATCTGCACACCGTCAAGGTATAGTGGAGACAATGAAGTAACATCGAGCCTGTTACGAATATTCCTACTGCCAATGACCATAGCCTGGGACTTGCCAGGGTTAATGCGCAGGCCAAAAGACCTACACCAGAGACTGACAGACTCCAGGTCACGGTTCATGGCAGCAATAGCTATATCAGCCTCAGTACAAAGGAAATGCCGATAAAGCTGCAAGTCGTCTGCATAGAGATGGAAGCTAGAGGAAATCACCCTGGTGACAGAGTTTATAAAAATAGAGAAAAGAAGAGGGGATAGAACCCCACCCTGGGGAACGCCCGCAGCGAGATCACACCAATCAGAGAAAAACTCATCAATGCGGATACGCTGCGAGCGACCGCGAAGATAGGAATCAAACCACGCTATAGAGGACGAGGAAATGTAATAGATTTTAGGGTGCTAAGAAGGACATCGAAATCAACAGAGTTGAAAGCACTGCTGAAGTCTAAGAGGACAAGGATGGTAAGGGATTTGTTTTCCATAGCCCAGCGAATGTCGTCAGTAACATTGAGAAGTGCAGTAACAGTGCTATGGCCGGGGCGAAAACCGGACTGAAATGGACTCAAGAGAGAATAACTGTAAAGAAAAGACGATAGTTGCCGATGAACGATATGCTCAAGAACTTTGGAAAGGTAAGGGAGAATGGAAATGGGACGGAAATGCGATGGCAAAGAAGGATTGGAGACTTTAGGTAGTGGAATAATATGAGCTTGTTTCCAAGCATCAGGAAAAGTACAACAGGTTATTGAGTAGTTAAAAATATGAGTCATGGTTGGAAGCAATACGGAACAAATAGGAGTGATCATTCTTGAGCACAGGTTGTCATTACCAACAGCAGACGAGGATATAGCAAGGATGGATTTATTAACTTCGTCCTCAGTAACAGTACGCAGTTGAAAAGTGGGGCACTGCGGTGCTGTCAGATTTGAAAGCTGAAGTAAAGTATTAAATTTAACGATAGGGTCTAAGGTGATAGGAATGGAAGAGAAGTGCGTGTTGAGCATATTTAAGTCAAAGCTGTTTGCAGCAATTGACGGAGAATTGCCGATGCCCATAGATTTAAGGAATTTCCAGACATTAGCGGGGTTGCGGTTATCAAGAGAGGAGTGGAAGTACAGCCGTTTAGCATCCCTACACAAACGACAACAACGGTTTCGGAAGGCTTTATATCTAGCGAAATTGCTTTCAGTAGGGTTTCGCCTATACCTCCTTTTGGCTCTATCCCTCAAGGACATGGCTTCCTTAATATCCTGAGTAATCCAGGGAGCTGGGATGTGTTTCACCTTAACGCGTCTCATTGGTGCATGGCGTTCAAATAAACCGACTACAGAGTTATTAAAGAGCTTGACCTTTTCATTGATATCTGAACTACCAATGACATCAGTCCAATCAATAGTGGCCGCCTCACATCGCAATGCCTCCAGATCTATACCCTTATAATTACGAAGGAGAAGGTATTTAGTTGAACGTTTAGGAGGACGCACACGATAGGACAGGTAAATTAAGTCGTGATAAGAAAAAGGAGCAGGCAATTGTCCGTGAAATGAGACTTTACTTGGGGAAGAGACGATAATAAGATCAAGAAGAGAAGGAGTACAGTTAGGGAAGTGATGAGTGGCTAAGGTGTCAAGATTAAAAGCTGATAACAAGGATAGAAGTTTATGAGCTCGGAGATCATTTTTCAGTAGACATGTGTTAAAATCGCCCATCATGACCACGTGATCATATTTAGGACAGAGATCATAGAATAAAGTATCAAGAGCGTCGAAATAATCAATAGTAAGGTTAGGGCTGTAAAAAACGCCCAGAAGCAATTTAGTGTGATTTAAAGAGATCTCTAAGAACATATGCTCCACCGATTCCGAGTACGACGATGATGAAGCGCTTATCAGTTTGTAAGGTATATCCGCGCGTAGATAAATGGCAACACCACCCCCCGTTCCTTTTCCCGTTCTGTCGTTACGTATCAACACATACCCAGGAAGAGAGTAATGAGTAGATAGAAGAGAGGGTTTAAGAAAAGACTCTGAAATCAACAAAGCATCAAGTTGTCCACCGCTAAAGGAAGCCAGAAGATCGGAGTAATGGCCTGGAATACTTTGGGCATTAATGTGTGCTAAATTAATTATTAGGGAATGTATTTATTGAATACATTCCCTAACCCTAAATGCTAGAATTTTCGCCTGTTTCGTGACTATGGTTACAACTACAAACAGGTAATACAAATAGTAGATATTTTTATGAACTATGTTATGTGATCTTCACTGTTAAGTTGCCGAGTCGAGTGTCGAGTTTTTTTTTATTATTTTTATTATTATTTATTTTTATTATTTAGGCATACGCTTGACCACTAGTTCACCTGATGTTATTAAGTGACACTGCGATCTGCGGTGGAGCGCGCGCTTGCCTAGAAGAAACCGATTCACTCGAGATTTAAAGACACACAGATTATAGTCATTACTTTGCAAATGGCGGTGTCCTAGTGGCCTGAAATACAGCCTAGTTCAGGCACCAGTTTCCTGCAATAATAAAAGCTATTGTCATAACATTTTAAATAATGTATTGTATAATATTGTGGTCAAAAATAAACATTTTTATAATTATTAAGTGTTCTTCTCGTCTCTCCTGCGTTTTATTAATTACACTGCGTCTTTGAGAAGGACGCAAGGCAACTCCTCTGAAGAGGTCCAGTGATTGCTGGCCCGGTCATAGTGTGTTTTAAGGTTACGAAGTCGGTACGAGTTCGACATCCCCTGCCACCTTCCTAGGTGGTAAATGACCATAGGATTTTCCGCAACTATAAGAGATAAGAATAGCACCTATTGCACTTGAATGTATCATCACCAACCCATATAGTGTCCCGCTGCTGGGCACGGGTCTCCTCTTAGAATGAGAGGGAGGGGGCCCAAAACCATGGCCAGACTTCACACGTCTTCGAAAAAACCTCTCAAATATAATATAATAGAATCATTTATTTGTTGAACATAGGTATTTAAATTTGAAAATCTTGAATAACAAATTTAATGTATGTATTTTATAATAAATATCATTGTTTTTGACTTGATACTTACATCTAATTCATATATCTTGGTGACAAGTTTTGTCAGTTACTTTATATAGTTTATTAGTTTCTATCGTTTGTAAATGGGAGAACTGTTTAAAACTTTCTTTTATGCCTACTGTATTTTATATAATTGTAATCTTCGCAATATTCCTGAATTGTTCTCTCATGTAAGTATCCAATCCAATTTATAATCCATCAATGTACAATACAAAACGATATTTTAAAAGAGTAACCATGGAGTTTCTTGCCGGTTCTTCTCCATAGGAAACGAATAATTTGGAACCGTGCACGTGCACTCGTCATTTCATAAGTGCCTGTATATGGTTCATATGAAAATAAAACTTGATTTTGAATGGTTTTTAGGACCGCCTAAAAACCACCTATTGTTATTAAAGATCGAAATCATGGTAAACCATGTCGAACACGTACCGAAGAGTGTGATATGGTTTACTGGATATTATGGCCTTCCCTGTTAAAAAAGGATTTTCCGTACAGATAAAAAAAGGTGGTGAATATACGTGAGAACAGATATTATTTTACAACTGAACATAATGTTATCGATACCCACAAAGCATTTTTTTATTTATCGGCAGAGTGACGTTTAAACAACGGGGTCCTTTAATGCGCAACGAATCCATTTTCAAATTGAAAATCTGTTATCTTAATTACTTACTAATGAAACAAGTTAATTTCATGCTGTACAGTTATTTCGTCAGGTGCTGGTAATTAGATATGTAAATAAGTGCATTGATTTATTAAGTATCTATTTAGTATCTTTTTGTATTTTTTTGGCATTTTCCATGCTAAGATTTTAAAGTTATTTAGCGAAGATAAAATTCGACCGCGGGCAGGATTCGAACCTGCGTCTTCTGGTTAGGTACACCAGACGCTATGACCGCTAAGCCACCCATATAAAATAAATCAGCGTGTTTCACTACAATGTCATTATCGTTTTTTATAATGTAAATATATTTTAAGTTAACTATAATAATAAAATGAAATTTCTAAGCTACTTAAGTATTTAGTAAGCTACTTTATTCTTTTACTAACATTGTGTGCGAGTGAGGATCGGTGCTTCTCAGTAGTCGGTCGTGTAGTATTGTTGTCGCTGCGTATTGTGCAATATTAGAATCGTTTATTATCTATTAGAGTGCGGGCTTGCGGTGCTTGGGCCGGCTTGCGTAACCGGTTTGGTCGACCGGCCGAGCCACCGCGCACCTAATTAGTAAACAACTTAATGACTGAACCTATATTAGACAATGCACCAAGTGATACGTTGAGCGCAGAAGTTGAAGCTGAAGACTTAACAATGATTTATGAAGACGACACATCACATATGGATGAGGAGGAGAATATAACGGCGAAGAAAAGGAATAGAGATGACAATTCATCAGAAGAAGGTTGGAACACAGTAAGACGAGGACGAAAATTGGCAAAAAAGTCTGCAGAAAGAAGTCAAGGACAGATTTTGTCAGATGATAAAATACAAGTCTGTGTATCAAGCAAAAATACATTACCTAAGCAATTTACATTGGCTCGACTTTTTAAGGAGAATAATATACTTCACACTTCTCAGGTTAAATATGTACACAAATATAGAATGCATATAATGTTTGACAATGAGTCTAGTGCAGACCATTTCTTGCAATGTGAAGCGTTTGCGGACTTAGGATGGAGGAGCAGAAAAACATCTGAAGTAAATATTTCCTATGGGTCAATTAAGGATGTGGACTTAGAGATATCTGACGACGACATATAAAAAAATATATCATGTGATTATGAGATTTTGTCGGTGAAGAGATTAGATAGACGCTGCGATAATGTAGGGGCTTCCGGAAACAGTGAATGGATTGCGAGTGAAACAGTTCGCCTTGGATTTAAAGGAGCGTCACTACCATCGCATGTCTATATATTCGACATGAGAGTCAAGGTGGAACCTTTTATATTCCCGGTGACCCAATGTAGTAGGTGCTGGAAGTTCGGCCACTCTATGAAAATGTGCCCTTCAAAAAAAATTGTCTGCTCTAAATGTACGGAGAACCATGAAAATTGCGACACTATTTCATTTTCGTGTGTTAATTGCAAAGGTCCACACATGTCATAAGCTGTCCAATTTACATCAAAGAAAGGAGAATTCGTGAATTGATGGCAGAGTTCAACTGCACTTATAGGAAGGCACTTACTTTGTATGTTGACCCAGTCTCCCCTATTCCTGAACGTTCTGAAGTCCCTGTTTCTTGTATTCGTGCCCCGGAAAGTATGTATCCTACATATGCAGCTATAATCAGTGAACCTGTATCAACAATAAGTTTACAACAGAAGTTTCCTGAATTCGAGAACTTACAAGTTAACCATGCGACTCGGTACTCTCATAATTCTCACGTAGCGGAATCTTCCAAAGCGAAATCTTTAGGTCAAGTGAGTGGTAAGTTGAAACAGAAAAAAAAAACATCGTCCACCTACTCCTCTATCTAGCTTCGATAAGGACGCGGAAAATTCGTCAGACGAAGTCAATGAACCACCTACATACAACAAAGATCAAGCTAAAAATAATGCACGACCGGTTAGACACAATAAAAATGTTACCTTTACGCAACTTTTACTAAAAATTAAAAATATTGTTACGAGTAACGAATCTTTAGAAAATAAAATTCAACAAGTTGTAGTAACTCTTGCCGAATGGCCTATAACTAAAATTGTGAATAATGTGTTTGCTGGTTCGTCTTTTAATTTATTTAGTAATAATGGATTATCATCGACTGTTTGAGTTTAACATTATCCAGTGGAATTGCCAGAGTGTAAGGCCCAAGACGGTTTCTTTAGAATTGCTACTCAATCGGGAAAAAATACACGTTGCTATCTTGAATGAAACATGGCTTGAGCCGGACAGTTACTTTAGGATTAATGGCTACAATATGTTTCGATTAGACAGAGATGATGGTTATGGCGGGGTTGCCATTTTAATTCACCGATCAGTTAAAGCTGTTTCTTGTCCTACAGTTAATGTTCATGCTGGAATTAAATGATTGCAAGTCAGAATCCTTAATTTCAAACATATAGAGAACATAATCACTGTTTATTGTCCCCCATCAGTCAGCACTTCTCTCGACGACTGGGATAACGTCTTTTCTCTTTGTAATAATAGTAAATCTCTAATTTTAGGAGATTTTAATGGCCATCATTCGAACTGGTCATATAAAACTGACCGGAGAGGACAGCAGATTTTTGATGCCATGCTAGGTCATAACTTAATTCACTTGAATGATGGTAGCCCTACCAGAATTAGGATGGTTAGTGGTCTTCTGCAAAAATCTTCCCCGGATATATCATTTATTTCTTGCGATCTGGCTCTTTTATTTGATTGGAAACCTATGAATGAAACGCTTGGCAGTGATCATTTAGTGATTAAAATATCATGTACCGCGAATATTAACCAGGAGTTCCAAAAAAAAGGAAGTTTCGTAAATGTAACTGGGAATCTTATACTAGTTTCTTAAACGGTCTATTTACTGAGTCTGTAATCCCTTCTGATTCTCAAAATTTATATAACATGTTTGAAGATAACTTACAGAGAGCTGCTGAGGTGCATGTGCCTTACACTAAGATCCCCCAGCATGTTACAAACAATTTTTACCCTAAACCCTATTGGACTGCAGAGCTATCAAGAGCGGTTGCAGCAAGACGCTTGGCTTTGGCTAATTTGAGGGGCAATCCATCTCCTGCAAATTGGGATATTTTACAAAGTAAAATTAACGAGGCGCAGAGATTGATTAGGAATGCCAAGTCTTCTTCTTTATTTTATTTTTTTTTATTTTATTTTATTAGGGAAAACAAACAATTGTACATTTTCTTCTTACGTCTAAGTATACAATTAAGTAGGTTAACGTACAATCAACAACGTTTCCACATATTACCAGTATAATTTACTGACATTCAGTATGGATGAAAGGTGGGGCTAAACTTAAAATTATACAAAATTATTAATTAATTGGTTTTGAGTGCAATAACCAATTCTTTTTTAAAAAACATTGTGAGACAACGCAAATATGTCTATTTTAACAAAATTTTGGTTATAAATTTTGACTAATCTGTGGAGAGGCGCCCGCTCACCCGCATTTGTACGACTAGTAGTCGTAGCAAAGAGTGGGTAAGCGCGTGCCTCTCGTCTTATAACAGTTCTGGGCACGATATAAAATATATTATTGACAAGTTCAGGGCAATCAAATTTGTTGTGAATCAGTCCACGGAGCATCATGGCTTGGAGTAACAAACGCCTTGAGTGTAGTGTCAATAATTTAAATTTCTGCAACGACTGCTCGTATGGCAGACGCTCCAAGTGACATTTAAACTGCAATGTTTTCAAAAACTTACGCTGAATTCTTTCTATTGCTTGATCATATTTTGCATAGTAAGGATCCCATATCATACACGCATACTCTACTTGTGGTCGTACCAAAAAGTTAAAAAGATGTAGATAAGTGACTGGGCGTTTGAAATTGCATGACGACCTCATAACAAGATTGTACATTTGGAAAGCTTTGGCTATTATCTTTTCGATGTGTAAATTAAGGTGAAGTTTGCAATCCAAAAGTACACCCAGATCACAAATTTGAGTTTCTTTAAGAAGGAGTTCATCGCAGAGACAATAATTGTAATTAATAATTTTTTTGTTTTTGGTAAAGTTAATGTATTTACATTTATTGATACTTAATTTCAGTTTATTTTTGATACAGTAATTAGTTAATCTATTCAAATCTTCTTGAAGAAGGTAACAATCGTTAATCGATGAAATTTTCTTATAAATTTTAAGATCATCAGCGTATAACAAAAAATTACTATTTTGAAAGCAATTACCGATATCATTTATGTAAATAATAAACAACAAAGGACCCAAAATTGATCCCTGCGGAACTCCAGATGTTGCAAAAAATGTGTTAGAATGGTACCCGTTACTTACTATAGTTTGACTGCGATTTCTAATATAAGACTGGAACCAGCGCAATAGATTGCCCCTGATGCCATTAAATGAAATTTTGTTCAATAATATTTTATGGTCTACTCTGTCAAAGGCTTTTTTAAAATCAGTGTAAATGGTGTCAGTTTGGGCTCCGATGTCCATATTATTAAACAAGTAGGTATTAAAAATCATTAAGTTGGTTACAGTGCTTTTTTGTTTCACAAAGCCATGTTGCTCCGGAATTATACAATGTTGAATATATGAATACATCTCGTGGTGAACAAGCTTTTCAAATAGTTTAGCTAGTGTACAAAGAAGAGAAATAGGCCGGTAATTCTCAATGTTTTGTCTGGGACCACCTTTATAAACAGGGACTATATTAGCCTCTTTCCAGACGGCAGGGAACGAACCATTGCTAATACATTGATTAAAAATCTTAAATAATGGTTTGCATAATGTATTCGCTGACCATTTCAAAAAGCAAGGAGGTATCCCATCCGGTCCCGGCCCTTTATTTAAGTCTAGCATCTTTAATCGTTTACAAATTAGCGGAAGGCTAAAATGTAAGCTACAAAGAGATGTATTATTGGAATCGGATTGATCAGACGCTGGTCTCCAGTCAGGTGTTAGACTAGTTGGTTCGTAAACGGACTGGAAAAAGGATGAAAAGAAATTACATATTTTAATAGGGTCACTAGACGTATCGTCTTTATAATACATTCTAGAAGGTACCCCAGATTTGCCTTTGCGATGAGCAATGTATGTCCAAAAGTGTTTGACATTTTTGGGGATACTATCCTCAACACTATTAATGTAGATACGATAGCATTTGTTACACTCTGTTTTAAAACGATCTCTATATAAAGAGAAAATTTCATAGTCGGATAAGTTTTTATATTTCTTCCACTTTGCCCAGGCTTTTTTTTTATAATTAAAAATGTGTATAAGTGCTTTTGAAAACCATACAGGAAATTTCGGGTTTTTCGATTTGGAAAGAGGTACCCGGGTTTTGATTATACCGTATAGGCGATCATAGAAAACTTCTACGTTTTTTTCGGCAGACTCACTATCTAATTCCATGTCCCAATCGATTTCTTCAATATCTCTATTAATAAGGATATAATCAGCCTTACGGAAATTATATTTAGGCGTACATAGTGGACGTATGGAAGTAAGTTTAAAATTTAAAGAAAGAAGAGTGTAAAAAGGAGGATGGTGATTATCAGCCTGAACCAGGTCATGATTAGGTTTGTACACATGGCAGTCAGTATTGGATATTAGAAGATCCAGTGTTCGTCCGTTTAAATTAGTTAGGTGGTTAAATTGCTGAACATCGTGAACAGTCATAAAGTTTCTTAAGCGATGACAGATTGCTGAATTGCCCATGCAAGTAAACGAGTTAAGAGCAGGATTGGGTCTTATCCAGTTGGCCGTCGGTATGTTATAATCTCCGAGTAACAGTAAGTTGTCGATATTAACTGAATTAATTAAATTATCCATTAAATCAAAATGTAAGTTATATACTGCAATTGGCGAACTATTAGGAATATAAACCGCACTGATGAGGGTTTGTGTGGAGCTAGCGTTATTACTAGGGATTGTTATAATAACTTGTTCAAAGTGTTTATCTAAAATATTTTGCGACTGAAGCGAGATACTACTGGGATTGTATTTTCGTAATACAGCTACCAACACACCACCCCCATCAGACTTATTAGTTGCATTTCTATTACGATCACAGCGAAAGACAATATAACGATCATCAATAAATTCGCTATTGTTTATTGAAGGGATTAACCATGTTTCTGTCAAAATAATAACATCAAAACAATTACATAGAATATTCATGTAAACAGTGTTCAGTTTTGTGCGTATACCTCTACTATTTTGATAGTATATAGAAAAGTTACTTGTATTAGAAGCCATTGTAATTGTCTTGAATATTATTATTACCTTTTTTACTTAAATGATTAATTAATATTGTTAGCTGTAATTTTACATAAATCGTTTTTGGTTTTTATGGCTACAGTAGGAGAGGTTTCGCAGCGCTTAGCAAGTATGGTAGAGTGCCTAACCCAAACAAATTTAAAATTATATGTCTTAGCCGCCTCGCGAGTTTCTCGTAACAGTTGTTTTTTATGGAGAGTCAAGTGCTCATTAACATAGACAACACGAGATGCACCAGAGATGCCCAAGTCAGTTGAGGTGAGTCCTTTTTTGAGTCGGTAAGCGCTTAGTATATTGTCTCTTAGAGAACGGGTTTTAAACATGGCGATTATATTTTTTGGCCTCTCGTTGGATGCTGCATGAGGGACACGATGTATGGCGGTTATTTCATCACGTGGTATAGCTAAATTGATTTTTTTGCCGATTTCATCAAGTATAGTGAATAAGTTTTCCTCTCGCCGTTCCGGAATATTAGATAACTCCAAGTTACATTGTCTGGCTTGCTGCTCCAGGTAGTCTATTTTAGCTTCGAGGGCCTTTAATGCGCTTTCATTCGAAAGCCGTTCTTCCAAGTTGTTAAATTGTTTTTGGTAGTCATCATACTGGTTTGAGATGAATTGAGCAGACGATTTCGTTTCAGCGACCTCCTCAGACAATTTAGCTACAGTGGCCTTAATTTTGACATTTTCAGAGCGAAGACAGTCCATTTCTTTTTTGGTATCCTTCATGTACGTCTCTAAGTCACTCCTTATACTTTTTATGTTGTCATTAATAACCAATAAGTTGGCATCCAAACTAGACTTCCATTCACTTAGAGTTTTCTTTAGATCGGTATGCATAGTTTCGATTTGTGTAGCATGCTCACACTCCGGCTGCTTACGTTTACGAGTCGTAATATTCAGCTCACTTTCTGATGCTATTTTTGCTAGGTCCGGCTCAGAAGTCGATTGCTCTGATCGTAGTGCGGGTTTAGGTGGTGTTCGCTTTGTACTAAACATTATTGTATTACACGATCTTGTAATATTAGCAATAAGTAACGAAAGCGTAGGATTGCTATTAACTTTAGCGTAGTGACGTGTGTAGAATTGCTATTAACTTTAGCGTAGGCGTTACGACCAAGCAGCAGTGGCGCAGTGACGTAGCAGAGCAGAAGCGGTGCGCGTAACTCGCTCGTTAATTTCGACGCGCGGTGACTAACCTTGGTGGCGCGGGTGGTAGGGCGGCCGACTGCGAATCCGCGCGTCGTCGGTTCAAATCCGGGTGGGACCCAGATGAGGTCGAAGCACACAAAAACTATTTGTCTCTTTCTAGGACGGCCCACTGGGCGGGACCAATCCTCAGCAACACTCAAAGAGTAAGCGAGAAATGGATTTTACACCAAACAGCCAATCACAAATTAACACTTTTAGAAAGCCACAGCACGTCCACACAGTACTCAGTCGCAAGACGGAATGGCGAAACTTTTGTTCCGCTACAGATGAAACGACATCATCTTCTGAAATGTGGCGTAGAATGAAATGGTTCAAGGGTCTCCGTTCGCCTAGTATCTGTGTAAATAAAGAGAGGGCAGAGTATTTATTGCAAAGCCTTTCTCCAGATTTTGTTTGTCCTCCTGATCCTCATTTCAACTCATCCAACAGTCAGTTGGAATCCGAGATTTCCCTCCATGAGCTCGAGAACTGTAATAAAAAAAAAGATACAGCTCCTGGGTGCGACGAAATATCTTTCTCTATGCTAAAATTTCTTCCTTCTAATGGTAAATCTATCCTTCTTTCTATCTATAATAGATGTTTTTTATTTGGATTTGTTCCTTCACAGTGGAGAGACGTTAAAATTATTCCCATCCCTAAACAGGGAACAGATTCCATAACCTCATTACGGCCTATTTCTCTAATTTCTTGTATCTGCAAGACATTTCACTCCATTCTTAATAGACGGTTGGAATGGTTTTTCGAAAAAAACAAATTGTTCTCTGACAATATGGTGGGTTTTCGCAAGGCTAGATCTTGTCTTGATAATCTCTCTCGACTAGTTTCCTATATACAAATAAATTTTTCCGAAAACTTGGCTACAATTGCTTGCTTTATTGATATCAACAGCGCTTACAATAATGTAGACGTTAATTGCTTATTAAATATTCTAGATCAGATGGGGGTTGGTTCTAAAATATGCTCATATTTATGGTCTTATCTCAAAGTTAGATCTCTCAAAATTTCAATTCAAGACAATGATTTGATTAGATCTACTGGCCGTGGTGTGGCTCAGGGAGACCCACTGTCACCCCTTTTGTTTAACGTCCTTACTATGAATATATGTAAAAGCATTTGTAATGTCGAAATCTCCCAATATGCGGATGATTTCGTTCTGTATGTATCAAGGAAGGATGTTAACGCAGCTGTGAACGAATTGAATTTAGCCTTACAAAATATAAATCAGTTGTTTAACAATCTAGGTTTAGAGATGTCTCCAACAAAAAGCAAGATATGTGTCTTTAAAAAAGGTCGTTTCAGGGGTGAGATTGCTTGTTTCTTTGACAGTGATAGAAATACTTCTATTCCTATTGTAAGTCAAGTTAGATACTTGGGAATCTGGCTTGATAGCTCTCTAAGATGGGGAAAACATATTAACGAATTAACTGAAAAAGTAAATAAGTATATGAATTTGTTAAAAGTACTATCAGGTTCTGGGTGGGGTCTTCATCAAAAACATTTAAGGAGATTGTATATTTCGATAATACGTAGTAGAATAGACTATGGTAGTTTTTTGTTCGATAATAGCTGCAATACACATTTGTTAAAATTAGATAGGTTACAAAATCAGGCTCTTCATATCATAGGCGGCTATATACGTAGCACTCCTATACATGTCATGGAAAATGATTTGTGTCTCCCACCTCTTTTTATTAGAAGAAAGTATTTAGCAGGGAAATTTTGGCTAAAGGCGAAATCATTCCATGACAATAGAACCTTAATGTTATTAGAACAAATTTTTATGAACAGGCAGGCTACTTACTGGACGAGTAAAAAACTTCCCTTGCTGGCATCTCTATATAATGATTTTAATTCTCTGGTTATACATTCCAGACCCCAACTTGATATGTTTTCCCTTGATACTTGGGTGAGTAACATCAACATAACCCAAGTGGTTAATGAAAGCATTCCTGCGATTACATTATGATACGCAAATCATTAGAAATATTTGTATTGACTTTATAGATTCTCAGTATTCTGGTTACTATAGAATTTTTACGGATGGTTCAAAGGATAAAAATTTGGGAGGTGCAGCCTTCTTAGACTCACAGCTTGGCAGTTTTGTTAAACTTAAGATTAATTCTAATGTCTCCATCATGCATATTGAATTAATTGCTATATCAGAAGCATTATCATATGCAGAGTCAATATACTCTGTGGTCTAGCGGTTCGAGTGCCGGACTGCTGATCATGGGGTCGTGGGTTCGATTCCCACAGGACACAAATATTTGTGTGGATAAAACATGAGTATTTGTGTTTGTCTGGGTGTTTCTTATGTATTATAAGTATGTATTTACAAAAAAAAAAGTATATATGTATTATATCCATTTTCTAGTACCCATAGTACAAGCTCTGCTTAGTTTGGGACTAGATGGTGCTGTGTAAAATGTCCCAAAAATATTGTTATATTATTATTATTATATTATACTCTGATAAAATCGTGATTTTAACGGACTCCAAATGCGCCTTGCAACATCTGACTCGGTACACCTCGCCCGGGCGAGGTTGCCCTATAGCTTATGTTATTTATAAGTCCATTTTAAGGATGCAGAATTTTAAAACTATTTTTATCCAATGGATACCTTCACATATTCAGCTTGAGGACAATGATAAAGTGGACTTACTGGCAAAGCAGGCTCTAGTTGAAGGAATTCCTTTTAGTGTTATTCCGCTTTACTCCGACTACGTCATTCATGTGAAAAAAAAATGTTTGGAGAATTGGCAGGAATACTTTGACATACGTTCGAGGGAAAAGGGCCTTTGGTACCGTACTATTGAAGCAAACGTGTATAAATTCCCCTGGATTGATCAAGTAAGGCTTAATAAACCGTCTTTAACTGTTGCTCTCAGACTCCGCTCCGGGCACATTCCTTCGAATAAATTCGCGTTTTTAATGAAAAAAAAAACCTTCGCCTAATTGCACTCTTTGCACTCATGCCGTAGATGATGTCTTTCATATTTTGATGGAATGTGGCCGGAATTCGGACCTAAGAATGTCACTGTTTGGACAAAACAAAACATTTGATGTTGGATTGTGTAATAGTATCTTGGCTTGTCCGGCTTCCGATGAAGCCAAGAGATTATATAAGTTAGTTAATTTGTTAATTTAGATACTATTATTATGTATTACTCTTATAAGGCGATGTGGTCGCCAAGCGACAAAGCCTTTAAAAAAAAAAAAAACATTGTGTGCCGATTAGCACAGTCTTTCACGGGAAGCTTGTTGTTGGCGACTATCGTCACCATAATGCGCAGCGAATCAGTTTATAAATTAGAAAATTTAAAACCTGTAAACTTAATTACTCACTAATCAAATGAATTAATAATTTATTTATCTTCGCTTTTTGTATTAGATTCTCTTTGGAGTTGGGGCAGATATCAAATCAATCTTTTGTTTAAAAAAAGTTTGAAATTTGCTAACTAATTAAGGCATTTTATTGTACCAACAAGGAATTTTTCTAAAACCGATCCGGCAATTTCAGGATCGATTTCGAAATCATTATCTTCTTTGATGAGTTGCACTATATAATACAATTATATGAAATATAGTAGTCATGTCAGGTAAGATAAAATCATTTATTTTTATGACGTGGTAGAACTAGGCTCTTGAGGTGACTGCTTTGCCAAATATTCTCTCAGCAATGATAGCATAATTATAATGATAATTAATTATATGACAATTGAACTGCAAAGTCAAAAGTCTCGAGTGCAAATCCGAGGCACGCACCTGACTTTTCGAATTGACTGAATCTGACTTGCGTATTAATCATTAATTATCACTCGCTTAAACGGCGAAGGAAAACATCGATGCAGGTTTCTGCATGCCTTAGAGATTTTTCTTGAACTTGTGTGAAGTCTGCCAACCCGCACTAGGCCAGCGTGGTGGACTGTAGCCTAATCCCTCAAACTCTGAGAGGAGACTCGTGCCCAGCAGTGGGACAGTATAATGGGTTGATGATGAATGATGTGTTAAATTGTTCTTCCCTTCAAATCGGAATACAAAGTTATGTTCTCAAGATGACAACGCACTAGTTATTCTTCTGGAGTTGTTGCGTCTATATGCTGTGGCTGTAGCTTATCATCAGATGGTCCGTAGCCTTGTTTGTCATCTTATTACAATATGACAGATAATGATTCTATTGGTGATCACCCTGCTGTTAACAAGCTGACTAGTTTAGTTTCAATGTGACTTTTTAAAAAAGGACAACAAGATATCGAAGTTAAAAGTGATAAAATTATAGACCTGTCCACTTATTCCTTTTTCAATGTGAATGTAGTCACCATCGTCAAAGGTCACGACGATTTTCTTGTGCATGAGAGTTGCATAGACTAAGTTCTAGAGTCCCCTCTAGAACTTCAAACTGCATTGTTCTCAGTAACTATTCATAACAAAAATTGTAAACTAAGAATATAATTGTAATCATGTCTTTTAAAAAGAGTGTCTATGGAGTTTCTCGCCGGTTCTTCTCCATAAGACCCACTTCTTGGAACCGTGCAACTAGTTTTGACTTTACAAAAGTGCTATTTTAATGGTCACATTTAAATAAAACATTTGACTTTGAAATATTTGCTAATTATTATATTCATAGTTTTTGTAAAAAAGAGATGGTGTGATTAATCAGCATTCCTTACTTTGATTTCAGGTGTTTTTTGGTTATTTGTAATCCTGTCTGCAATAACTTTGTCTGCATCATACCGAGATCGTAACAATAAATATGATGACACTTACTCCATATATCGGAATTACTGTTCAAAAGGAGTACGGACACTTACTATGTTTGAGCAACGACTGCTCCCCCATCGGAGGCAACTGTGGCTTCGGAGATTCGGAGGATTCCATGGAAAACCGCACATAGCTTCCAGTTCGAATCAAAATCTAAATGTAGAAAAATTACTGTTGTCGTTTATATCAAAGTTTTGTTTTAAATTTTGTATTAAATATGGTAAATGTTAAGTTAATTAATTGATGAGTAAAAAAATTAATATCTATTATATTTCTTATTTGTGAATCATTATCATTAAACGATGCAGTTATCAGATTTGTTTATTACAATATAAAGTATACGTCTTTATGGTGACGTTAGTGACACCTATTGAAAAGCAAGTATTTATGCTCCTCAACCGACACAACTTACTTTACAGTTAGTTCAATGTCGAACTATGCCTAACATAACACCCCCGAGCTATATTTTTCAGCGAGTTAAAAGAAGCAGGGATGACATGGAGGAGTCCCTTAGTAAACAACTGAACGAATTTAAAGAAGAAATGAAAAAAATGCTATCTACCTTTTCTGAAAAGCACGGGAAAGATATAAAACAAATGAACTCAACATTACAGCAGATTCAACAATCTAACATAAGTATAGAAAGTTCTATAACATTTCTGACTGCACAAAACGAGGAGTTACGAAATAAAATTGCCCAGCTTGAAAGGCAGACTGGAGAGGACAGAAAATATATTACTCTTTTAGAAAATAAGATTGAAGAAGTGCAAATGAGAACACGAAAAAGTAATCTAGTAATAAAAAATGTACCGAGAAAAAAAGACGAAACTAAAGAAGACCTTATTGAAATGGCAATGTGTCTTTTTAAAAACATGGAATGCAGCATAAATAAATTCGACATCAAGGACATCTTTAGAGTACGCGGAAAAACCTCAGATAAACAAAGCACGCCTATTGTTGTGGAAACTGGTTCCACAATCTTGAGGACCGAAATTCTAAAGATGGCTAAGGCTTTTAATATAAAGCATAAAAACAAATTGTGTTGTAAGCATATGGGATTCAAAACTGAGGAAGACACCCCAGTCTTCATATCGGAACACCTGACTGCTAAAGGCTCCCGTCTCCACTTCCTTGCACGAGAACTAACCAAGTCTGGAACCTATAAGTTCTGCTGGACAGCATATGGCAAGGTCTACACTAAGAAACATGAAAATTCACCAACTATACTTATTAGAAGCGAGGAACAGGTACATCAACTTCTTCTGGAAAAGTGACTCTTTTCCTATAAGCCTGTGGACCAACTCCATGTAACTATTACATTATTACTAATATTTTCAATGTATACTCTGGAGGTGTCAGCAAACCTTTATTTGATATTGTTTTGCCCAACTTATCATAATGTTTTGGCTGGCAATCATCTAAGCTTTTTCGCCATAGTAAACAGTTTTTATATAAACATTCACATAGTACACAACCTAATCATATCTACACAAACACATACTCATAGCAAATACCTACCGCATACACATACACTCGCTTACTCACACACCATAAGAACTTGTACAGCAAAACCATACTCCTCACGTAAATCTTATGATACAGTCATTACAGTAAGTAGTTTTTTTCTATCTAAATATATTAAAATAAACATTTTCCTGATAAATACAGCCATCCTCCAGTCACTCCGTTTTAATGGATAGTATTTTACAGACTTCATCTGAGTTGGATAACATTGAAATTGCCCGTTCTATTGAATGTGATTACTCAAAACTTCACGAACATATTAAAATAAACAAAAACGACCTAACTATCATATCACAAAACATTAGGAGTATATATCGAAACTTTGATGATTTTATTGTAAACTTGTCTACCCTTAATCTTGAACTAGATATAATTATTCTGACGGAGTGTATATTGAGCTCTAATAAACCTATTCCACAAATAAATAATTACCACTCTTATAAGACTACTCGCCAACTTAATCAGAACGATGGGGTAGTTGTATACGTTAAACGTTCTCTAAAGCACAAAGTTGAAGAAATACAAATTGAACAAGCATCTTGTCTACGGGTGAATATCCTAGGTAGTGATGTGTATTGTATATACCGGTCGCCCTCAAATTCTAATATTGATGGATTCATTGACTCGCTTAGCACAAATCTTAACAAAATATCGTCACAGCAAAACACTATTATAGCTGGTGATATAAACATTAACATAAAGGCTCGAGAGAACGAATCATCCCAAGATCACAAGAATAAAGTTAGTTACTTAAACATGCTATCATACTTTGGAATACTACCTGGACACACACTAGCCACTAGGGAACGAAACTGCCTTGACCACTTCATGTTGAATATAAATAAAAAGAAATTCACTGCCTCTATTGCTATCTTACACTCTACTATCACTGACCATCACACGACATTTCTATCTCTAACAAAATTAAAAAATATTCGAACCGCAAACAAAACAACCACTACACTAAATTACGACCAAGCTCTAAAAGACCTACAGGAGAAGAATTTATCTGACCTTTTATTTTGTAATGACCCAGATGTGTTAATTAATAACCTCATAAATAGTTTAACCTCAGTTATAAATGCTAACACAAGTATAAAAAATATCCCGAACAGTAAACGGATCATCAAGCCATGGATCACTACGGGCATTTTACGCTGTATTAAGAACAGAAATAAATTACAAAAACAAAGTCGCAGGGACCCATATAATGATGTACTAAAAATAACTTACACTAGATATAGGAATTACTGTAATAATCTAATTAAAAAAATGAGAAGGAAATATGAAAAAGACTTACTTGCAAAATCTGTTACTAATAATAAAATACTCTGGAAGAACATAAAAAACATCACATACTCTAATAAAATAAAAAGTCAATGCTTTGAATTGTTACATATAAAACCTACCTCTTATGAATCGATAAATTACGTTAATGATTTTTTACCCGACTGCCGAAGGAGGAGGGTTATGTGTTTGACGTGTATGTATGTATGTATGTATGTCCGTTCCTATGTCCGCTCGTAACTATTCAACGGTGCAACCG
The DNA here is from genome assembly GCA_964056405.1 of Acronicta alni. Taxonomy (NCBI): domain Eukaryota; kingdom Metazoa; phylum Arthropoda; class Insecta; order Lepidoptera; family Noctuidae; genus Acronicta; species Acronicta alni. Next base: position 4,834,939 of record OZ043918.1, on the reverse strand, counting down.
ATTTAGATAAATGATACCTCATTAGATTTGTCTTGATGGCACGAGTGTCACTGGGTACATGAAATTAAAAAAAAAAACAAAATGGCGGATTTTATGCGCTTTAATGCGTGGGCTGAAAAATATGTTTTGAGCATTCCGTATCATGTATTCTCAAATTTTCGGTAGCAATAAGCGAAAACATTACATTACTTTATTGTTAAGGGACTTGTAGGAAATCATCTACTTTTTCATATAAATAATTTCTTCGTTAATGTCCGTAGGTAGTTTTAGATTGAGGTTAGGAAATACGATTTGTTTGTTATAATTTATTTATCAAGCATTCTGAATTATTTTTACTGTCCTTATGTACCTATTTAGTTTTCTTTACGTAATATGTGGGTGACTCACATACACACATACATACACATAGTAAACCATTACATAACTAAAATAAATGACTTAAATACATATTATAAATCAAATATATCAAACAGATTACTTAAATACATATTATAATCAAATATATCAATTCATGCATTCATTACACATTACTTGCACAATCGTTTGCGAAATCTTGCACAAGTAAATAACACACCTTAGTTTTAAATTAAGCGTCTGCAGATTTTTCGTAGTTTTGCACTAAAAATCCGGAAACAAGTTACGTAATTAAAATAACTAAAAAACCCGACTGCATAAAAACACTTTAAAAAAACGAAAAAGACAAAAACAAGTCTAGTAGTCCAGACCTATGTAAAGTAATATTGAATAACTAAAAATAATAAATTATAACGTAGAATAAAGTTAATCTTGCAGTCGGGACCCATTACTGGGAATTTTAGAGACGGTCACGATTTTGAATGGGTCCCGACGGCAAGATTGACTTTATTCTACACAAGGGACTTCCAGTACTCAAGGGTCTTACCAGCTATATCAAAGGTACTTGAAAAGATTATCAATATTAGACTAACAAATTTCTTAAATAAATTTAACTTATTATCTACTTCACAATTTGGCTTCAGAAAGAACATAAGCACTGAAGATGCTGTAACTGCACTAAGTTCACATATAATCGAGAAACTTGACAAGGGAAACAAATGCCTATCTGTTTTATTAGACCTCAAAAAAGCATTTGACACCGTCTCTGTGCTCATCCTTGTGAACAAGTTACAAAACGCCGGAATAAGAGGTACTGCACTCAGGTTACTCAAAGATTACCTCTCTAACAGAACGCAAAAAGTAAAAATTGGGCAAAACTCTAGTGATGAAGCAGAGGTGACATACGGCGTGCCACAGGGAAGTGTTTTAGGACCTACCCTCTTTTTATTATACATTAATGATTTGTGTAATATTAAACTAACTAATGCCAAAATTTTCGCTTACGCCGATGACACAGTTGTCGTCTTTACTGGTGCGTCCTGGAAAGATATTAAGCTCCGTGCAGAGATGGGAATTGCCCATATTGCTGAGTGGCTAGGTAAAAACTTATTAACATTAAATACCGACAAGACAAACTACATTTGTTTTAGTGTTAGTAAGCGGACGCAGCCCAGCGAAGATCTCAATTTAAAAGTACACACTTGTGGAAATGTAAACAGCATATTTTGTAACTGCACATGTCTAAATAGAGTCTCCAAGACGAAGTACTTAGGTGTGATTGTTGATCAATTCCTTTCCTGGTATCCCCACCTTGAGCAAGTGATTGGTAGGGTTAGAAAGCTCACCTGGATGTTCAAAACGCTAAGGCACGTGGCCCCAACTAAAATGATTAGTAGTGAAAACCGATCTAGAAATCTCTTAAACGAAATCTATATTGCCCTTGCACAGTCCGTCCTGCTGTACTGTATCAACATTTGGGGCGGCGCAGCTAAAACCAGATTCCTGGATGTTGAACGTGCACAACGAGCACTTATAAAAATTATGTATTTTAAAAATATAAGATACCCTACCCAAAACTTATACGAAATTAGTAATCTACTCTCAGTTAGGAAACTCTACATAACCCAAACTATCCTAAAAAAACATAAAGCAATCCCATATGACACAAATAATAAAACTAAAAGAAGAAAAGACAACATTGCAGAAATTCCCAGATCTAAAACAAAATTTGCAAGCAGACAATTTTACAATCGGTCAGCCCAATTATACAACAGGATTAATAAAAAAATATATGTACACAATAAAAACCACTATGACTGTAAAAAAACCATAATGAATTGGATAAAGTCTCTTAGTTATGAAGATACAGAAGCTCTTTTGGAATATCAGGGGTAACAAAAATACACACATCACATACCACACTCCACACTCCACACATCACACACTACACTCCACACATCACACATCACACATCACACACCACACAACACACAACACAAAACACACACCACACCACACACAAAATAACTTAAACAATATTAGTATGTTATACGTCTTAGGCTCTCATGTTTACAAGTACCTGGTACGGACGCCGGCGGATCAGGCTATCCGGAACAGTCAGATTTTCCCAATTGAAAATGAACCTTATGTTGTGTTAAAGCTGAAAATCTATCAGGGAAGTTTTACGGATTGTGGTGGCTTGATGTGCTGGCCTCTGTACCTATAATATCTGTATACCTACATGTTTTTACTTTCCTTATATCTTTAAACAAAATTAACCTCTTTGCTTACATTATACTAGTATAATTATAACAATACGATGTGGAAGAGCGGAGTCTCCTAACACAGGCATTGTTTGTCTAAAAGGAGGCTCCACATACAAGCAAATGTACTAGAAACTTTTTGTGAAATAAAGATTATTATTATTATTATTATTTGTATCTCCATTTCGGATATCACGGCATATCTCCCGTAAGGAAGACATCCGGTCCTTTGGCAGGCTTGCGCGGGGACACAGGTCCAACGCGTAGAGGCCCCTTGGAGAGCTTTGTTCTAAATATGGGATGGGGCACCAACCCGGGACACTCCAAGACTGCACTATGAGAATACAGCCATGGAGTATCCCGGGTGGATGCAGGACTATTGTAAAATATGGTAAATAAAAACTACTTGGTTTATGGATGTAGATGATTGGTGAACCGATAACTTCTATTGCCGGAAGAAAACGGCGTCTGCCTTACAACCTCGAATAAATATCCTTAGGTATGGCAGACGGTGACTCGCCACCTCACTAGCTGGGCCCCCCGAAAAGCTGCCAGTACAGGCAGAAGGCGGCAACAGCGGTGTGAGCGGCTAGGGGTGTAGAGAGGTGCGGCCCCAGTTTCACCGTCGCGAGTCTCCACGAGACCCGGATTGGGTTTCCCCGCTATTACGCCATTAGACACTTCCACCCCCGAGCATATAGCTCTGGCGGCCCCCCTCTGGCCGGCCAATTAAGGCAAGACAGAGTTGAGAGTCCTGCGGGCGCTCTTGGGGTTCCACTCCAGCTACCCAGTACGGGCAAACTGGAGACGAGGCCCTGACCGACTCTCTGGGGCAATAAGGACCGCAGTGTCGCCACTCACCATCAGCTCGCCACAAGCTGCCCTGCGGTTTGTGCGCTTTTCTTTACACCTTATGACACATTTTTTGTTTTATTGTCATAGGTTTGTAGAAAGCGTTTCTAATCTGCCCTCCAGTTTTACGTTAGTCTCATGATGAGGTAACGCTTGTCCCAGAGGGGGTTTATTATTATTATTATTATTATGCCACCTTACCTACTAACTATCTTTTTGTATTTTTTTTAACATTTTCCATGCTAAGATTTTAAAGTAAACTTTAAAATACGTAAATTCAGAAAGCGAAGGCAAGATTCGACATGGTGGGTAGGTATCGCGGTGGCTTAGGGGTCATATCGTCTGGTGTACCTAACCAGAAGACGCAGGTTCGAATCCTGCCCGCGGTCGAATTTTTCCTTTGATTAAAAACTTTGGAATAGTGTACTTTTAATTTAATCTAAAAATACCTACAATACTTACCTACCCAATCTCTGTTTCTACAGTTAAAGATTTGACGACGTCTGTTGTCTAGTCAGGGTTCGATTCCCATAGGACACAAATAATTGTGTGGTAAAACATAACTGTTTGTTTTGGTCTGGGTGTTTCTTATGTATTATAAGTATGTATTTACAAAAATAAAGTATGTAATATATCCATTGTCTAGTGCCCACAGTAAACAGTGAAGGAAAACATCATGAGGAAACCTGCATGCCTTAGAGATTATCTTGACGGCGTGTGAAGTTTGCCAACCCGCACTAGCCCAGCCTGGTGGACTAATCCCTCTTATTTTGTGATAGGAAACCTGTGCCCAGCAGTGGGACAGTATATGGGTTGATGATGATGATGATCCATATTTGAATACTTTAGGAACTTATCAAGAAGCTGTGTACCATCGAGTTTATTTGGGTTTGTTACCACCGCATCGTTAAAATATTGGTAAAATTATTGTATTCCGGTTTGAAGGGCAATGTAGGCAGTGAAATTAGCTTAATAACAGAGGTTTCAAGATAACGCAATGTTGTTGGCGGCTAAAAGCTGTGGTTGCCGCTTGCAATCAGGTGGTTCGTATGCTTGTTTTTTTTAATCATAGTTCAAAATGAAATGTCATGACTAGGGTTTGAGGAAGCCATGTTTTAGAAGCCATCTCAGTACCTACAATAGTAATTTCTATATATGGGAATGTAGTTTTATGTACAGACGCCACCAGGTCGAGCTATCTAAAACTGTGATATTTCCCCAATTGATTATGATCCTTATAGTTTTGTATTAAAGTTGAAAATCAATCAAATAAATTTGACAGATTGTGGTAGCTTGATGTGCTGGGCTCTGTACAGACGGAGACTGCGTTTGGGCGAGCGTAGTGTGGGACGCACTGCGACACGATGGACCGACGATTTGAAGAAGGTGCCTGGCAGCGGATGGATGCGTGCTGCCCAAGACCAGGATGGTTGGCGCTTTTTGGGGAGGTACCTTTAGCAGTGGACGGCAATAGGCTGATATGATGCAGAGTTGTATGTAAAAACCTATTGCCGGGCACGATTCCAAATTTCGAGCTGCTACTGTTAATATTATACTCTATATGTAATCAAGGTAAAATATTGCCTATAGTTAGCAGGTAGGTCAACTCTAAAGTCATTTTGTTCAAAACTGCCTCATTATCCTAGTGGTCCTAAACGTGAGAGCTACGCTTAGGGTCCTGGGTTCGATTCGAGCAGTGTTATTGGATTTTTCTATGAAATTCTCAGCACCTCTCAGCAACTCGGAATTTGGATTTGTGCCTGGTTTGGTAATAGGCTTGCCCGCTATTACGTGAGACCTAAACAGACCGGCGAATTGTGGGTGTACTTTAGTACACCTGCCTAACTCTTCGGAGAAGACAGGCGTGATAGCATGATGGTACCTACAGAAGCCAGCACAGAAGCAACCCCAATCTGACAAATATTTTTAATATATTTTCAACTGCCTCATTAGTCTAGTGGTCCTAAGCGCGACTGCTACGCTAGAGGTCCTGGGTTCGATCCCCAGGTCGAGCAAAGTGTTATTGGGTTTTTCTATGAAATTCTCAGTAGCAGCTCGGAGTCTGGATTTGTGCCCGGTTAATGGCAATAGGCTCGCCCCCTATTACATGGGACCTAAACATACCGGCGAAATGTGGGTGTACATTAGTACACCTCTGCCTAACCCTTCGGGGAATACAGGCGTGATGGTATGTATGTATATTTTCAACTTGAATGCAAAAAAAATAAGGTTCATATTCAATTGGGCAAAAATTATAGTTTTGGATAGCTTGAACTGCTAGCGTCTGTAAATTAGCAGGTATACACAATAATGACTACAAACTGTTGAAGTTCACAAGTTCTTATAATGACCACGTTACAAATAACGTTTGCTACTGTTAATGTGGGAATGGGAACGCGCGCAATACTCTGCTTGCATTTTTTTACATAGAATATTAATTATCGCATGCATAACGACGACTGTGGTCTAGTGATTCGAGTGTCGAACTGCTGATCATGGGGTCGTGGGTTCGATTCCCACAGGACACAAATATTTATTGTGGTTAAACCATAAGTGTTTGTGTTTGTCTGGGTGTTTATATGTATTATAAGTATGTATTTACAAAAAAAAAAGTATATTAGTATTATATCCATTGTCTAGTACCCATAGTACAAGCTCTGCTTAGTTTGGGACTAGATGGTGCTGTGTAAAAATTGTCCAAAAATATTTATTTATTTATTTAATTAGGTATATTTTACGAGTTACATTTTACTAAAGTAGAGAGAAGACACAAGAACATTTTTGTCTTAGATTTATACATCTTTACGTATGTATTTAAGATATAAGTAGGTATGTATTTCCAAGAAAAATGTATACAAGTATTATATCCATTGTCTAGTACCCATAGTACAAGTTCTGCTTAGTTTACGACTAGGTGGTGCTGTGTAAAAATTGACCGAATATATTTATTTATATTTATAAGTATGAGATTTATGTTAGTGTTTTAAATTACCAACAGGTTCCACAGTAACTTTAAGTCTCCCCAATTAAACAGATCTGTTTAAATATTTAAATTGTCTTATTAAACGGAAATTAAATTAACATCAGTGATTAATGTTTAAGTTATTGCGTTGTGTGTTGTGTTTTTAACCCATAAAGCGGATAATGTACAATTAATACTGACCTATAAACATTCTACCGTTTGGTTGATACCGATATTGCTACCGGTATGGGGTATCAGTACCGGTTACTTACAAAACGCCTACACATTATATTTATTAATGAGCCTATATCGCGCTAGTAAAAGGCTAATTTAAATGTAGGCGCTTTATTCCGGTTCTGTGAGTATCGGATACTTCTACCGTACCGGGAAATAAGAATGGTGTCTTGACCACAGGTGTCGAAAACCAGTGACGGTTTTAATACATTATTCATTTTCATATTTTTTTTTAATGAAAAATATAATTAAATATTTTGTTTGTTAAAGACACAATTATGGTGGATTAGAGATGCCATTGCGTTAATTAGAATGCTTTATGTAGGTAAATAAAGTTAATTAGGTTGTTATTAATTAACTGTTGCCAGCACTGATTTTATGATCTGCTATGTGTAATCATGTTATAATCTGGACCAGAGAAAATCGAAAGAATTATTTATTTAAATTCTGTAAAAAAAACTTGTGAACAGAGGCGGTCTTAATGCCATAGGCATTTGGCTTTTTATTGCAAGTTTCTATTTAATTACCTTGCTAAGGGCCAGATCCATGTTTAATTTTCATATAAACATAAACCGAGGTTGATCTTCCAATACTTAAATGTTAATTGTTTAATGTGATATTATCACTATATTTTTTAATATTTTTTTCAAAGTTATTTTATACAAAGTTTGCCTTTTTTACCTAACAGAAAAAATATCGGTATTGTTCGTACCGGTTTTGGTCCCTGGTTATCAGTTCTTTATGAGTTCTCAGTTTTCAGTGATTGGTTCTTTATGCGACCCTTGAGCTCTAAAGATTCGTGTCATTCATTGCACCAGCAAGCAGTCTAATGATACCCCATTTAATTATTTTGGGGATTACTAAGGCATGACGATATAGGTAGGTTCACATTTCTGTCCTGCTCCTATGTTATGTGATAATAATTAGTATATGTATGACAACATTACATTCATGTATGAGTATCCCTCTCAATATAAGAGGAGACCCGTGCTCAGCAGTGGGACAGTATATGGGTTGATGATGATGATGATGATGACAACATTATCGTATTGGGTGTAAACCTAATAGGATGATGCTGATATTGCAATAAATAAATGTTTCATTGTTGTCAAAAATATGCAGCCATTGAAAAATATTAAATCACTAGGTCAACGAAATAGGACATCGCCCAGTGGAACAAATAAGGAAAAGATAAGATTAAAAACACTGTGCTCAAATGTGCGAGCAGAGAATGATATTTGCAAAGGAACTTTCATATCCGGTGCCTGCAAAATACGGCGAATGAATTCAACTGTTTTAATTAAAATGGAATCTGATTACGCCATACGACTGATGAAATGAAGGCAGCACGTTTTGGCGAATCAAATTAATGTGTAAACTAGTAATATTGATTTGTGTTATCGGGTATTAAATGTATTGCATTGGTATTGCGGGTTTAGAACAAAGTTTTCTGTAATTAGTGCGATGTTAACATTAAATGGGTTTATTTATGTATTTTAGTACATGAAAATCAGATTAATTTGAATCTTATACACAGGGGCTCAAGGCTTAGTAATAACTGCGCTGATCGATTGATCTGCAAGGTTAAGCTGCGCTAACCACGTTCAGTCTGTGGATGGGTGGCCATTCTTAACACATCGAGATCCCGCCATTACTCGGGGAGCACGTATCTATCTATCTAAAGTACTAACAATTTTATATATTATTAAAGAAAGTTAACAAAAGAATATGAACTTATCATCAGTCTCCATTGTGAGACAATCACGGGAAATCTCTTCAACACAACAATCATTGTTCCAAATTTGAATCACTCGCAATAAAAGAGTTCTTATAACAGAACACAGTTCATAAATAAAGGCCCATATAGAAAGGGGGAAAAGGAAGCACCTATATAATAAACGTGTCATTGTTAAGTAAGAGTGGCACGTGCCCTACGAGGGGTGTAAAGAGTGAGAGAATAATTCCCACAGGAACCGGTGACCCTTCACATTACCATGGAATATTTGTGTTGCGAATTGACGTTTCTGTTTCAGGACTGCGTTCTAAATTTAAATGTGACTTTGATTTAAAATTGGAATGAAAGACAAATTACAGTTAGCATAACAAAAAGTTGCATCATTCGATAATGAGACTAGTTACGTCAGAGTTCGTGTTAAATGATGCATGTCTATCGCAGAGTTGTTACAGTTGTTGTAATATAAAATGTAAATATTAGTTCAACTTTGCTTATCACAGTTTTACAAAATTATATGTAAAAATGAGTAAAAACTCACTGTGAAATGGCCAAGTCGCAAATATTTCCTAAAACTAACGATTAGAGTAAGAAGTGACTTCCGAATGCGAGTAGGGTTAAAAAGAGAAAAAGTATGGAGATTGGTTACATTCGAGAAGAATTTTATGAGAAGTATCCATCTTCTGATAAAAAATATATCTATAAAAGTGATCTTGGTATCTTTCGATATTCAAAGAAAACTGGAAAAACTAGTTACCTTTTTAAAAGTCAAAATCAATCAGTCAAAGTTATTTTAGCGAATTAACTTTTAACTGCGGGCAGAATTTGGGCATCTTCTGGTTAGGTATACCAGATGCTATGGCCACTAAGCCACTGCGAGTCCCACCCGACAGGTTGAAATTTGCCTTCACATTCGCTCAAACAGTCACCTAATGATACCTACTCGAAGTAAGAAATATTTCAACGTAGGTAAAATATTCACACCATGTCATATTACTAACACATAAGAGTCATAATTAAAGTCAATTTTGCAAACAGACTGTGGACGTGAGAGCTTTTATGAAGTCAATAGGAGAATTGGCATCCCAGCCTTCTAACAACAGATGCGTCGCTTTGTCCATTTCGACGGAGGGCTTCGCGTTGAACGGCACTCAGTTCAATTTACTGCTGGTATTTAGCGCGGGATATATTACGGGATGTGTGCTTTAGGATTCAATTATTCCTTATTGAACTGGCTTCCGAATTGTACTTTGTTTTGCGCGAATATTCTGTGATAGTGCTGGGTAGGTTGTGCGCAAAATATCTGCCTTAATTTCTGTAGATAATTCAACATAGTCTTGGAACAGTAACTATGTATCTGGTGTATGTGTTTGGTTTGACAGCCGTACATCCTAGGAATCCAGCAGAATTACTCCTAGCGCTATTATTATTCATATAATCATATTTTATATGGGACAAGAGAGGTAGGGCACAGTGGGTATTTCCACTCACATTGGGGCTGCTCGACTGGGGGATTACCTCCACCTTGCAGAAAATCGAAGTGAAATAACACTGCTTTGAGTTGTGTTGTGTTTCTTACGGTTATCAAGGTTACCAGTGCTCCACGAGGAAACGTTGTGTTGACAGTGGGGGGACTTTGACCCATATACTGCCAATCCAACTATTCCTCTTTCGTTTTACAGGGTCGGCAATGCGCTAGTGACACCCCTGGTGTTGTAAGCGTCTATAGGCTACGGTAACCGCTTAACATGAGGTGGGCTGTATGCTTGTTTGCCAACTTAGTAGTCTATAAAAAAAAGACATATTTGTGTTCTTGAATTATTATTATGTTTGTGTTCGTGTCGTATCAAATAAATGTTCTGTCTATCTTTCTGTATCTTGTTTCTATAAGTAAAGGTACCTTATTTCAAATGCTCGCTCTCTATTACAGGGGACCTAAACATATCGGTGAACTGTGGGTGGATAAGTACCTCTGCCTAACCCTACAGGGAATAAAAGCATCATGATGATATGAATCAGTTAAAATGTTGACTTGAAATAAATTGAACTTACCCGTACGTGTAAATAAACTACCATAGCTGGATAAATGGGATCATACGAATTACCTACATCCGGAGGTTCCATACGATATTTTAATCAAATCAAAATATGTTGCTTGCCCCAAGTTTCATCAGCTAAGTGCTCACCTCGACAGTATTTTTTCACGATATAACGTTATTTGCGAGATTATATCAAATCGAAATTCATTTTGGACTTAAATTTCTACGTGGTAAGCGTAGGTATCGTAATTATTGGTCGTATACCATGGCCATGACTATTTAAGCAGGTGATGGCAAGTGCAGTTTTTTGTCAGTACGAACCACCTCTCCAGGTGGTGGAGGATCCATGAGGATTTTCCATACGATGGAAAAAAAAGTACCGTAAATTTTCATTTAAAATCAAAAATACTTAGGATAATCACTAATTCTCCCTGGTTCATTACGAACCAACAATTACACCACCTTCGAATCAGAACAATTCAAGAAGAGACCAAATACTTAATGCTTTCTTATAAGACGACCAGACTGGACAAACATCCGAATATACTAGCCACGAGCTTGATGAATGTCGATACGACTTTCAAACGACTAAAAAGGAAATCACCAAAGGATCTCATAACTCTTGAATAAGACAAAACTTTATAAAAACCACCTATAATAAAGGGGATATGTCACTGGACTGACTGCCCTCCAATACAAGAAACATATATAACCGTTTGCTGAATGTTAAAATAAAAACAGATTGCAATAATACATATAAAAAAAAATCAATAATATTAGTGGGAATAAACACAATATGCCATGTTTTTATGCCACTTAAAAGTATAATAATTAAGCCTATATTATTTTTAATAGAAATAATGAATTAAGTAACCTTTATAGTGGGCCTTTAAAAAAACTTTAACTATGCCAAATGTCACACTTCTCCGTGCTCCCAATATAGATATAAAGGGGTACAAAAGTTTTCTCTTCACGTATGATAAATGTATTCTGTATTTATAAAATGTTATGTGTTGGCTTGTATGTATCTATTAGTATTAATTTTCCTCACTAATGTCTATATTTCTTGTTTAATATTTTCCATTCGCAGCTCCGCTGGGAGATATTTTTTAGAATTAATCAGTATTTTGTACTCTATAGTCTTGTGTTCAATGAACTTTTTTGTTTAGGGTGTAGTATATAAATAAATAAACAAAAACAAAACGAACCCATGATACTAAAAGCCACAATTTATCCAATTTCACTGTTCATTTGTCGGTGCATAACAATCCAGAATCCCTGTGGGCCGCTATTATCCGCGCTGGTTGAATGACGTCACTGGAATTGGAACATCTGCGGACTCACGGACTGGGTGAGAAGCCTGCAATCTCATGATACCAGACGTATTATCTACTCACTCTTGACGCAATGCTTTAGTTTCCACGTTAAAAGCTTCGCATAACTTTGTATTGACTCGCCGAAGCGTTAAGGACATTCTATGTTAGGCGCTTCTCTTTGTTGGAATGAAAATTCGAATAGTGCTGTTGGGTTTCGTGAATGCTTTACTGAAATATATTTATGCTATTATTTAATCTCATGTTAAAAGAAGGCTAAATAAGAAGTCATGTATTGTGAGAACCATCACCAGTATTTTTTAGACCTTGCTCCTTGCGAAGGTTTAAAAAAATAATGGTTAACCCTTGAATATACCAGGAACTGAACCTAACCGTAGCGTAGGCGTAGGTGCTGATCACTCGACCACTGTGTTAATCGTGTCATCACTGAAATCTGCAGGTAGAGTATGTCTTTAAGTATCTTTTTGTATATTTTTGGCATTTTCCATGCTAAGATTTTAAAGTTATTTAGAAAAGGAAAAATTGGACCGCGGGCAGGATTCGAACCTGCGTCTTCTGGTTAGGTACACCAGACGCTATGACCACTAAGCCACCGCGATACCTACCCGTCATGTCGAATTTTTCCTTCACATACTGAATTTACGTCTTTATGGTGACGTCAGTAACACCTATTGAAATGCAAGTTTTTGCTTTTCAACCGACACAACTTACTTTACAGTTAGTTAAATGTCGAACGATGCCACCTTACCTTGTAACCATCTTTTTGTATATTTTTGGCATTTTCCATGCTAAGATTTTAAAGTTATTTAGAAAAGGAAAAATTGGACCGCGGGCAGGATTCGAACCTGCGTCTTCGAACCTACCCGTCATGTAGGTATCGCGGTGGCTTAGTGGTCATAGCGTCTGGTGTACCTAACCAGAAGACGCAGGTTCGAATCCTGCCCGCGGTCCAATTTTTCATTTTCTAAATAACTTTATGTCTTAAAGTTTAGAAAATGTGGTGTTTTTAAAAACAAATAGGTACGCTTATTTATTTATTTAATTAAGGATCGCCAACAAAGATACATTAAATACTGCATACATTTGACAAATAACAAATAAAGTAAGACGAAATGTACCTTCAATTATAGGCAACCACAACTTACATTATGTCGAGTATACATTAAAAAATAAAATAATAATTGTAATTAAAATAAACATTGAACGACAATCAAAAAATAATCTCGAAAGCCCTGTGATGAAAGAAAGTTATACAGTTTGAATTAAAATTTCCTGATATTAATGTCTAAATAGGCTATAGGATATCCGATTTAGACACATAGTTGTCTAAATCGGCTATCCTATAGCTGTTTGTTGTATAGCTTTTGTTAGGGGAGAGTTTTTTTTTCTAAAACAATTCGTGTTACAGCTAACTTCTGAAGCAATTCATGAATAAACTGTTCAGTGCTTTCTGACGTCAGGCACGTCTGAATGCGGACTAGTTTATGCCTAACTTCTACAACGTCTAATGCATTCCAAATATTGAGATTGTATCTGAGTTATTGAGACAAATATTCGTAGTTGATACAGGATTTATTACATAGTGTTTTGCTATTTAGAGCCTGGCGATTGACCGGCAACAAAACGTAATGTAACATACCGCGGCTAGTTTATGAATAGGTCGACATCGAGACCCATCCGTGCGTTTGAGAGTAGGGGAGGCCGGGGCTTTAATTAACAGAGGTAAGTATTAACAAGCGAATTTCTACGAAACTATAAACAGCACGTCACTAGTGATTCCTAGAATTCGTCCCTGTGACAGCGGTCTAAGGGTTAGGACTCGTCAGTCCAGCTCAGTGCGCCGCGAAAATGAGTTGTGTGATGTGCGTCTATTTTGGCCAAGTAACGAACTTTTTTCACTTTACGATATTTTGATTTACGCGTTGAATAATTGTTTTCGGTGTAATATTTTTTTTTTTGCAGTAGCTTGTTTTATGCTTAATAATGTTACATACCGTTACTGACGCTAATGCACAATATTTCGTAATTATATATTTTTTTATTGAAAAGCTACCCATGGGGCTAAATTTAACAAAACATACGGGGCTAGTATTAACATGTTAATTCTTACCCCGCATGTGGGGTTGGTATTAACATTATTACACTAGGTACTAAGCCTACGCTGTCCGTCCGTCTGTCTGTCCACCTGTCCTAACTTTAAAGAGCTGTATATCCACCAGGGTATCTAATAACATATTAATTTATTTAAACAAGCACTAGAAGAGATAGAAAGTAACAGAAACTTAAAAAGAAAAAAAACCGCAAAATAAAGACGATGGAAAGAAAAAAAAGCAAGGTAAAGAAAATTATAAAGGAAAGGGTAAAGGTAAGGGCAAAGGAAAGGGTAAAGAACAAATAGCTAAAAAAGGAAAAGAAAAGGAAACATTACAAGTGGAAAAGGCAAAGAAAAGGATATTGGAAGAAAGCAGCGACAGTGCAGAAGATGAATATTTCTGTATAATTTGTGGTGTCTCATACAATGAAGACACATCTGGTGCAGACTGGGTGCAATGCATCTCGTGCAAGCAGTGGGCTCAGTCCGGATGTATCAGAGGCAACACTGTTTCATATGTTTGCCAAAAGTGTGATTCAGATGATGAATATGAATAAAAATGAAACATATTGTGATTACATGAAAATGATTCCTAGTAGATTACATTGTTAAGATGTTGATTTTATATAATATATAAAGGATATTTATATTACCTTCAGTAATTTCATAATAAAACTAAGCTTTATTGAGACTGTTTTAGATTATAAAGGTAGGTTATATAAAGACTGCTACGTTTAAGAATAAGCTGTTTACTACCTCATTTAAGTTGATTGTATTATTATTAGATAACACACATAAGGCTGATTAAACTACTTAAAAGGCTGTTAACTTAATAATAAGGATACGAAGAGGTTTTGTTTGAGTTTTTGTTTCTATTCATTAAATATATCTGAAATATTGTTGTTTGACGGAGTGTTTCAACTTTTAAGCATAATGTTAATTATTATTCCACTAAGTGAATATTGTGATTATTGAAAACTAACGTTTCCTTCAATAATATAACAATAACAGTAAGTGTTAATAATAAATGATTCAGATATTTGTTGAATTTTGTTATTATGTATGTATAGAGGTTTTGTTTGGGTTTCTTTCTCTATAAACATATATCGTTGTTGCAGGGACAAAGTGCTATATTGTATAAGCCTAATGTTAATTGTATTGCTTAATAAAAAAATGTCATTGTAATTTTGAGTTTTCTTTATTTATAGAGGAAAATACTTACAATGTTAATTGTTGCCCCTTTTGTTAATACTTACCTCGGAAGTGTTAATTATAGCCCCGATTGCGGGGTAAGTATTAATTTCTGACTTTTCTGAGTAAAATCGACTTTCTTAAAAAGGTATCCATTTCTTGTCAAATTAAAACCAACGACATGGTTATTGAATAGTTTAGACATCATTTGATACAATAATAATTTCAAAATGTTTAGGTGTCTTGAAGATACAACTGAAAATATAAATTTTGTTAAGTCGCGCCCCGGTCTCCCCTACGTTAAGCCTTCAATCCCGCATGGTATACTTATGATAATGGTCAGTGTAGTTAGAGGCCCGAAAATCCTAATAACCAAGTTAAGGTCTGAAAAATACTAATATTCAAGTGCTTCTGGGTAGAGTGACATCTGGATATCAACATATGTAGTTCCGCAAAGGCTACTAAGACACTGATAGATTATTGTAAGAAAATCCTTAGTATATTTACTGCAGAAACGCCCCTCATTAGTTTGCAACTCGAAGACCACGGCGGGAGCAGTGGACTGGACGTTTTATATTCTTCGCCAGTTTCAAAAGATCTTTTCACTTTAATGTTTTTGCTCTTTTATAATCACGATGCTGTGTGGTTGAAGGGGGTGAAGGAGGTCTTGTCAAACTGGTTATGTTTAACTAATGATGCTGGTGAAGGATGAGGGCTATTTGTTATAGGGCTGACTATATTACGGCTAAGGCCGGTGTCACACTAAGTTTCGTGTGTCACGTAGTCCGGTCATTAATCGTTAAATGTCAAGAAGTAGGTACATATAGCACGTTGAATGTAATCAATAATGATTGCCTCATAGATAAGTAAGAAAGGAACCTTATTTTTTAAATAGCTATGCTTCATCCTGACGTTTTCGGCGTTATATATATATAAGTCCGAAAACTTCAGGATATATATGAGTATTCCACCAATCATTCGCGTAGGTGTTCGTATGACTAGCCGTGGATTTAATGAACGATCTTTTGAATGGTTACCCTTCCATAGATTGACTATGCCCAGTGTTACTTGTTCTTAGAGACGACCTCCGTGGTCGGGTTCGATTCCCACTGGACATAAATATTTGTGTGGATAAAACATGAGTATTTGTGTTTGTCTGGGTGTTTCCTATGTATTATAAGTATGTATTTACAAAAAAAAAGTATATATGTATTATATCCATTGTCTAGTACCCATAGTACAAGCTCTGCTTAGTTTGGGACTAGATGGTGTTGTGTAAAATGTCCCAAAAATATATTATTATTATTATAATTGATTAGTGTAGATTACATAGGTATTCACGAGCCCATTGCATTCAGTCAATTCAGACAACGTCTGTGACGATTATCTGACTGCTGTTCGCGAGGTCGTGGTTTTGATTTCAGTATACAAGTATTGATGTGATGAACATAAGGTATGTGTTTGTCTAAGTGTTTCTATGTATTTACTTATTTACAAAAAAAAAGTATACAAGTATTATTTTAGTTAGTTTTGGACTAGATGGTGCTGTGTAAAATGACCCAAAAATATTGATTAATTGGATAAGTATAATATATTGATGCGTAAATTTCGTAACAAGCGCTAAATGGCACAAAATGATCGTTTATTATGAATCAAATACCTAATATCGATTCATTTGTGGTCAATTAAAGCACAAAACGACCGCTTTTAATATCGTGCAACACTTTCAATTAACTACACGTAACACATCCAGTTTCAATGTTTAATTAATACGACTATTAGAGTATCTATCGGGTATTCATTATACCTAATTAACGTGACGTAACCGCGGCCATTTTGAATATTTACGATACATAAAAAGTAATGTTTACAGTTTATATAAATGCATATTCTTATACAATGTTCATTATTATGGTAATTGGATTACGTGTCTGTTTATTTTTCCCTATATTTTAGTATTTTTTCTTTCCCATAATCTGGCTCGTAAATTGCCCATTCAAAGATAGTTGTAAAATAAATGGTCGCAATCATTATTGTGTTATAGCTGGTTGCGGTGACCGCTGACTGTGCGGCGACCACATTTCTTGTTTTATAGCCGGGTACAAGCATTTCGGCTAACAAGTGGTGGTTGGGGTGCTGGCTCACTGTCAGCGGGAGCAGTATAGAAAATATGTAGGAAATGAGTAAAATAGGTAAAGTCGTCGCATCTGGTGTAGTGTAGGAAATAAAAGACATGCTTGTGATTCACTTTTATCCAAATTAACTAGTTTGAGTGTTCAGACAGTTATGTGGAGTAAAAAAATAGAATCCGTGTTGAAATGCGACTTGCTGCCTCACTAACCCTTTTACGCTATGTTACATATACCTCTTTTATATATTATTATATGCTGAGATGAGCATTGCGGTTGTGTATTTTCAATCTACATTCCCCCAGGAGGTAAAGTAGTGTATCAGCAGCCTCCTTGCAACGTCAGCGGGTGGGTGTGTCGTTCAGGCTTAGGTTTTTTTGTTGTATGAGTTTTCTACCATGTCATCATTCTTTCGACCAGCAGATGTCTTGTCGTTTCAAACTTTTGTAAGCAAAATTCTCTTCGCTGAAATTAGGCTAAGGTTGAATATTTATTGCACTTTTCGTAAGGACGACAGAGTAGTGTCCTGCTAAGACGTGAAGATACCCGCTTGCAGTGTGTCCTTACCCTAACCGCGGCTTGTGTTCAATTGTTCGGAACGGTTTAGTTCCTATGGCAAGTTAATACGCAGCATTGTTTATGTGCTCCCATGTTTATGCACTTATGCACGCCCCCATTTTACTACCGTAACTTCGAACACCAATAAAACGCTAATATTATGTTGTTTAATTATTTTTTTATTGCTTTGCGTTGCTTTATTCTTTGGGGGAATATTTGTATGAATATCTTAATATCATTCTGGTGCTGTATTGACGGAAGAGCTACAATTTTCATTGTTTTATTAATTATTGTCAACTCATATATTTACTGTCCTACTGTGAGGACGGGTCTCCTCTCAGAATGAGAGGAACTTCTATAGTCCACCATGCTGTCCCAATGCGGGTTGGTAGACTTCACACGCCTTTGAGAAAATCTCTAAGGCATGCAGATGATCTCGCAATGTTTTCCTTCACCGTTAAAGTGAGTGATAATTAATTATTATTATACAATATATATATTGGAATAATATCTATTGGAATGGGAGTGACTCGTTAGCCTAGTGGTCCCAAGCGTGACTGCTACGTTAGAGATCCTGGGCTCGATTCCCAGGTTAAGCAAAGTGTTAGTGGGCTTTTCTATGAAATTTTCAGTTGCAGCTCGGAGTCTAGATTTGTGCGTGGTTAATAGCAATAGGCTCGCCCCTATTACATGGGACCTAAACATACTGGCGAACTGTGGGTGTACATTAGGACACCTCTGCCTAGCCCTCCGGGGAATACTGGCGTGATGTTATGGTTTTTGTGTTAACAATAACACTGACTGAGTGAGGACGTATAAAACGTCGACATTAAAAATATGGAATGTAATTAATATCCTATATTAGTAGGAGCATGTGGAGACATAGTGGATGTTCTCAGTTTCTCATACCGGTTCACAAGAAAATAAAATATGTATGAAAATTAACGCAGCGGGGTAACTGAAGCTCAGGTGTTAGATTTTATTACCTACTTAGTTTTTGGGGTACCGTATGGAAGTGGTCCGGATAAAAACCGATGTATATGTAGTAGACCCTAGATACCTCAAACGAAACGAAAATCTCTTGATATATTTAGTATATAACTTAAATATATTAACATACATTCAAAATTCAAAATCAAATAATTCATACTTCAAAAATGTTGTACATACAAAATGTCAATAATATTATAATATAAAATTATAATTTTTCAAAGTATTTTTTTGTAAAGTAGGCACATTCTCAAATTTATAAGTCATTTGGGACCACATATATCGAGCTAAGTATCAAAAGGAAAAAAATGTTACAGGTAGGTAATGTATTTTTTAATCAGCGAGTTTATATGAGTTTTTATCATATTCTTAAAACAGAAATATACTTAGACCTTTTTAGCGTAAAAATACTTTAATTATTTATTTATTTAGAATTGGGAAGATATAACACAGAAGACAGAATGTGATATTTTCATTCTCCGGAACCCCGCCGGTTAAGTCCAAGAACGTACCTTATTGATCTCTTTTCGTTTATATTTATGGGTAATTAAAAATAAATATCAGCTGAATGATAATTTGATTACTTATGGCTTGTTGTAATTATAAGCATAATGTAAACATGGCTCCCGTGATTATAAAGCGTTTTTCGAAACGTGAAGAGAGGATAAAGGAATGTCGGAAGAATAATTAGAGACATCAAATCTATAAGTATCTTAGAGATAGAAGTATTTATTTTTAAATAATCCTACTTCTTATCCTACTAATATTATAAATGTGGAGATTTGTGAGGATGGATAGATATTTTTACCATCGACGATTATACTCATCATCATCATTTAAGAGAGGTAGGCCATAAGGCATAGTGGGAGTAATTCCACTCAAATTGGAGTTGCCCGACTGGGGAAGTACCTCCGCCTTGCAGAAAATCGAAGTAAAATAACACTGCTTTGAGCTGTGTTGTGTTTCTTACGGTAAGCAAGGTTGCCAGTGCTCCACGAGGAAACGTTGTGTTGGCAGTGGGGGGACTTTGACCCTTATACTGCCAACCCAACTATTCCTCTTTCAATCCAGGGTCGGCAACGCGCAAGTGATACTCCTGGTTTTGCATGCGTCTATAGGCTATGGTAACCGCTTACCATCAGGTGGGCCGTATGCTTGTTTGCCAACTTAGTAGAATAAAAAAAAAAACATGTTCCTGGCCTTATCCCAACTTACTTGGGGTCAGTGCAATTTGTCGTTTTCCATACATCTCTAGCCACGGCCATCTCATTACTTAGTTCCTACGTTTTATTAAATACTAACTGTTGCCAGCTGTTTCACCCACATCCTAAAGGGCTTTTTGAGACAACATGTAGCCTATGGCCTTCCGAGGTCGAATCTATCTCTGTACCAAATTTCATCTAAATAGGTTCACCGGCTTAAGCGTGAAAGTAACAAACACTTTCACACATAATATTAGTAGGAATTCTACCAAAACAGATCTGATTTCACTTACCTACTGTGTATAAAATATAAATGTGTAACGTAATATTATATTACCAATTTCAATAAAAGTCCAATTAAAACTCACGCTCCGAAACGCATCCGGTAACATAAAAATTAATGAACTTGTCAAAACTGAATTGATAGACTTTGTCTCGCATAACGCGGCTAGTTTACGATCAAAACTTTCTTAGATGTAATCTAGAACATTTATGCATGTGATATCGCCTTCATTTATGCCCGCCGGGCAGGTGGAGTGTCGATTTGCGGAAGGCAGCGATTGGAAGAGAAGACCTAAAGTTCGTGTCGGTGGCGTTCAGAGGCCTACGTCTTGTCCAAAAAAATCTTGGACAATTTTACACGACACCAACTAGTCCCAAACTAATCAGCTTTTTTTGTAAAAAGAGAATCAAATTAAATACATAAAAAACACCCAGATAAACACAAATACTTAATATTATATACTACTTACCCTTTTAAAGGCCGGCAACGCGTTTGGAAATCGCTAACCATCAGGCGATCCGTCTGCTCGTTTGCACCCTATCCTTTAAAAAAAAATATGGACTGATGATGACGCATGTCATTATCCTGTCCTATTTTCTAACCATGTTGTGGACGGTTTCCAGTCTAACCAGAGGGTCTACTCCCTATCTCCGTCAACGAAGTTACGAGCCGTTCGAAAGTTCTCCGCAACTTCGGAGAACTTCCGATAAAACAAGTGTCAAATTAAATTTTTCTAACGAGTAAAAACACATCGGGAGTAGGAACAACTGTCAAATTATATTGTCATTCATTCTTAGTTCGGGACCCGAACGAATCATCCATCCGTAGGTGATACGGAGTAGGAAACGCCCGTAACGTAGGTCGAAACTACGGACTTCGTGCTTAGGGAGTAGACCCTCTGATACGGATGAATATCAGTATCGACGCCAGTTTTCCCAGCATGTCGACCATATTGTTTTAGTAATAAAACGCATTTTATGTTCATTTATATTGAGCCATTTACTTAACCAATCATAACCCACACACGCCACTTATTTGTCATTCACATTAATTTAATCTTAGACATTCAGAATCATTCTAAAAACACGCTTAACAACTTTGAACCTAATTTTGTTGTGTCGTAAAACTTACAAAATATCACCAAATCCATATTTCTTTTGTTTAATCAGTATTTTACACAAACCGACTCAACCCGATTTCGGATAAATTGGTTACTAGACTTTTTGGGCTTCTGATTATGTAAAGACTGTGACAAAAGTGATCATATGACAATAGGGCCTAATAACTTAACATGTACTCCGAAGTATGTAGTGTTAAAATTAGTCATCTATTCATAAATCGACCACAGCTTGCGCAGCTAAACACCTCCGATCGATTGATTAGAGTAATAACTTTTTAGAGATTAACCCCTCTACTTGTGCATGGTCAAAATTAAAATTAAAAAGTATTGTTACAATTTGGCCCCAGGCGATGTTGCCGTATCTACATATCCCTGTCTGGTCGAGCTTCGTACTTTAATTGCTCCCTAAGGCTTAAATCTAAAAGGTTATATGACATTCAGTATGTCTGTTGATGAATTGAACGATTATTATAATAACGGAGGCATTGTCTATAATTTAATGCTTTTACTTATCAAGCTATTTCATTGTACAGTCATGGAGTATAAGCTGCTCAAAATTATTTAATGGGCTAAATATTACGAAAAAGATTTGTTTACATTTTGTCACGTGCCATAGAGTGGCAATTAATGCTTAGGCTATCACTAAAGGTATATTATTAAAAGTTAGTAAATATTTCATATCTACTATGGATTCGATTTTTGTTTTTGTCTCGACCAACAGCATTATGAAAATGATTGCCCCATACAGGTACACTGGGTGGGCATTCTTACGGGAAGGTTATAATTATATTTATAAAGGTTTCAGTAAATTTAGTAATTTATATTATAGTTGTTTAAGATACAATTACTAACATAATTATGAACCTGGTTTGAACAACACGATTTATTATTATTTGTTTGTGACACTCTTTAGCACACGAGAGAACGTTGACGTTCGGTTCTAGAATAATTTAAATTTCTCCATGTAGGTATAGGTATATCGTAGTGAAGAGTGTGTAGTACTTAACGGGTCCATTACTAGTGTTGTGCGAATCCAAGTGACCGCTATCACCCGGTGAAAGTAAGATATTAACAGTTCCAATGTTGCTACTTCTACTTTCTCAGTAATTTGTACTGTATCGGATCAGATAAGGGAGCAATCAGTTCCATTAGATACACTTAATATAACTTTCTATGGTTAATTATTATCTTTGTTGCTGGCGTGCCAATTTATAAATTGCTTTATCGATATTGATTTCTGACATTTACGCGAATATTATAAATTGAAATAAAACTACTTTTTACCCGTGACCATGGACGCTGTAAAGGGTCCGAAACGTCGGGATTAATAATATCAATATACGCGATAAAATCCGTAAAAAGTAGTTTTATTTCAATTGCTTTATCGAATTTAATATATATTATTTCGGACATCAAAAAATCATTTATTTTTTTTTAGGTAACAATTAAACATACTAACGGCGGTATTTATTATATAATAAATAAATACGTTTTCATTTCAATTATTAAAAAAATATTATTACAACATATTAATAAAATTCCTTAGATATACAGGCTCGTATTAAAAATATGTGACAAGTCCTTTAACATCATTGTATGTAAAATGTATGTACCAATACTTAAAGTACATTATGACTATGGACTTACGCAAGTGGTTAAGTTAATCTTGTCCCATCCAGATTCTGACTGCATTCCCCTTCGCGCCAAAAGGATCGGTAGTCCGTTACTAACATTAAAAATGTCTGGACCAGTTATACCAAGACGGTAACTAGAAGAACCTGAAATGTCGTCCAGTGTGTGTCGTGAGAAAAATTCGATCGGCGTCAGTGACGAGTAAGAGATTGGCGTATCCCACAAAAACGCGTAGGGTGCAGTGAGAATATAAAATACTTCATATGAGTAAATGCTATTATGATTACATCTCTATTACATGGCTTGCCCCCAATTACATGGTTTGCCCCCAATTACATGGTTTGTCCCCAATTACATAGTTCGCCCCCTATTACGTAGGACCTAAATATACCAGTTGACTAGATAAGTACACCTCTGCCTAACCCTTCGGAGAATACAGGCGTGATGATAATAATATGAGTAAATGGTTTACCACCAAAAATTCGTCTTCAAAGATCGCTTCACTCGCTTAAACAGTGAAGAAAAACATTTTGAGGAAACCTATGCAGTTTTTCTCTAAGGCCTTAGAGTTTTTCTCGACGGTGTGTGAAGTCTTCCAACCCGCATTAGGCCAGCATGGTGGACTACAGCTTAATCCCTCTCATCCGGAGAGGAGATCCGTGCCCATCAGTGGGATACTTTAAGAATTGATGATGATTGATATTATTTATGCCGACGATGTTTCGGACCCCGAAAAGGGTATGGACGCTGTAAGGGGTAAAGGATCAGGGGATAAAATCCATAAAGAGTTGTTTAATTTAAATACCCCAAATTTTTATAAAAAAAAATCTTTTTTTTCATCGAATTTTTTTTTTATGAGTAGTATAAAAAATAATTAGTATTCGTGTTTAACTTCATTGTTTTTGGATAGATATGTACTATTATTTCATTGAATTGAGTTTTCTTTGAAACTAGAGCTATATCAAAATTTTGGGAAATTATATCTTCCTTTTCCTCCGAGCCTTTTCCCAGTTGTATATTGGGGTCGGCTTGCAGTCTAACCAGATGCGGCTGAATATCAGTATTTTACACGGAGCTACTGCCATCAGATCTCCGCGACCCAATTTCTGGGTAGCACCGATAACCTGAGGATAGCCTGGTTGTAAGGCTTTTTGGGCTTCTGACTACTACTAACGACAATTCATTAATTCTGAAATAATACCACATAATGCTTCGGTTGTTTAGTGGATAAATTGCAACCTAGTTATTTAGTTAATATCTAAAACTAATGAGATCATTACCTAATCATAATGAGGTATTTTAAATTTGTGATTTCATATAAAGGACACTATATATTTTCCTGTTTTAGTAGGTTATCAATACTATGGATATGAATTCGCATTTCTTTTTGTGGAAAAGGAATGAAATATAATACTTTTTGGCCAGTAATAGATTGATGCTACGATGTGATTTGTTCGATTCCCAGGGCAAACAATGTGTAGGTTCTTTTTTTAGAAAATTCAATAGCACCTAGGAGTGTAGAATTGTGCCAAATGCAATAGGCTATACAATATTGGGGCACAACTCCATTTTCATAGAAACACTTAATAACTCTTGTCGACCGAGGAATCCAATCCAGGACCTTCCGCGCCGCAGAAGAGCTTACAGCCACTAGACCAACGAAATATCTGATGTTATTAAATCAACGCTTCCATATCCATACCATTATTTCGTTAGTTTATCTATTAAACGTTAATTAGATTTATTAATTAAAACACTAGCTGAGGGAATAAAAGGATGGAGCTGTGTATATTTAGCTTCATCGGGTCTGGGTTCTGGGTATTACAATGACGCTGTTACTATGGTTATTATTTGGGCTCTTTGTCGTTACCCATGGGCTTAGTGGTAAGTGAACATTATTTTTTTATTTTTTTATTAGGTACTATGGCTATTTTCGATTTTGTAGGTAGAATCGAAAATAGACTACTAAGAAGTCATTCTATCTTATAAGTCTAGTGGTCCTCACCGCGACTGTTAGGCTAAAGGTCTTGGGTTCACTTCCCAGGTCGAGCAGTGTTATTGGGATTTTCTATGTAATTTCAGTGGCAATTCGGAGTTTGGATTTGTGCCCGGTTAATGACAATAGGCTCGCCTATTACACCTAAAGAAACCGGCGAACTGTGGGTATACAATCAGTACTCACATATTTGTTACTATTATATGACTGGACTTAGAGTCTATGATTCTCTGAGTTTAGTTCACTGTCGTCAGTTAGGAAATGCGCCGGAGCCATCTTGTTAAAAAAAAAGCATTGACTTGTACCTAAAAGAGTCTTTAAAAGATTTATTTTAAAAAAAAAAGTACACCTCTGCCTAACCCTTCGGGGAGTACAGACGTAATGGTATGTTCGAAGTCATTCCGGCCAATATCAGCGACAGCGACTTCTTTTCCGCTAACGGTACTTCGTATATCCATAACCCTTCTGCTCTTTCTATTAATCACCAGTCTATAGTGCGTCAATTCTGCATCACGCTTGTGTTCCTCGAAGGGTTGATACATAATGGACTATTCACAGTTCGCTGGTAAGTTTAGGTCTCATGTAATAGGGGGCAAACCTATTATCATTAACCGGGCACAAATCCAATACAAACAAAACGTAGCAGCTTTACTGAGAATTTCATAGAAAAGCTCAATAACACTGCTCGACCTGGGAATCGAACCCTGGACCTCAAACGTAGCAGTAGACCACTAAAGTAATGAGGCACTAGACCCAACGCGCGAACGATTTACGCGTTTTCATAAGTTTTAAAATTAATAAGGTATTTTCGTGACAAAGGCTAAAGTTGTTAAATTTTCTTTTTTCAGTAAAAAACATCAAAGATGACGACAAAGTTTTGGCATGGCCCAATCAATTCACATTAAAAGCAAAAAGTATGTCACTTACTTCCAAAATAATTGAAGACTACACTATCTGGTAAGTCAAACAAAAAAAAAAAACCGCAGGTATTGTTATAACGTTACGCTTTTTTTATACCGCTAAGGTGGCAACAAGCATACGGCCCACGGCTACGGCTTCGTCGGGTAAGCGGTTACCGTATATACGCCTACAGACGCTTGTAACACCAGGGGTATCACTTGCGCGTTGCCGACCCTGTAAAACGAAAGAGGAATAAATAGTTGGGTTGGCAGTATAAGGGTCAGAGTCCTCCCCACTACCAACACAACGTTTCCTCGCAGAGCACTGGCAACCTTGCTCACCGTAAGGAACACAACATAGCTCAAAGCAGTGTTATTCAGCACTTCGATGTGCTGCAAGGTGGAGGTAGGTACTTCCTCAGTCAGGCAGCTTCAATTGAGTGGAATTACTCCCACTATGCCCTATCTCTCTTCAACCTTCCTTTTCCTATCGTCTTCTCTGGTTGCACGATGCACGTCTCACGTTACACGTTTTGCGTTGTACGTTTCACTCGCTAATGCTACGTACACACTCTGCTGCTAACTGCTTGTGTTACCAACGTTCGTGATTTTGGGTTAATACACAGTGAAGATTTGAAGATTTGTCTGTCTATAGTCTGGTGTCTTGTTGTGTGTCGTTGTATTAAATGTGACTGTTACATTTACAGCAAATCAAAATAATAATCATAAAAAAATATTTCTTTTTCAGGAAAACCTCTAATCAGTCGAGGATCGATTACAACAATGGTTACGTGAAGTCTATTGTGTACACAAAAAAGAAACCTTATCGTTATGGCATTAAGTACGAGGTAAAAAAATATATTTAACTAGCTGTGCCCCGCGGTGCTGCCTGCATTGATCTCGAATATCCCAATCCTATGGGAGATTCTCAAAATCTTTTCTTAGCCTATATTTCCTAGTCCTTATAAAGAACCTACATGCCAATTTTAAGTTTCTAGATTTCTTGATGAATAAAATGAGTGAGTTGTATTTCATTAGTTATATGTATACTAGCTGTTGCCAAAGGGTTTTTGAGATAAGGGGTATCCTATGTCCTTCTCCAATATCTAATCCATGTCTGTACCATATTTCATCCAAATCGGTTCAATGGTTTACGCGTGAAAGCGTAACAGATAGGCAGACAAAGTTACTTTCGCATTTATAATATTAAAGTAGGGATACAGAAAACGTATATCTTTATTTTAGGACACTACTTTTGTTTCTTATTCGTTATATACTGATGCACGCTGCTGCTTCTCATTGTGTGGTGGGTACATATTACTAAGGTTCGCCGAGATTAAAAATCAGATCGTTACTATGATTGCTTATTTTTTTATGGTTTCATCACCATTCATCAATTTATTATCCTTATTTCTTAATATACTTCTATCTAGAGTCTTCCATTAATTTTCGGCAGAAATACAAATACTGCAACCAAAACTCTTTTTGATTTCCTAACACAGATCCATCCTGAAGCATCATTGAGTCAGGAATCAGAAACTGTATGCTATCGCCAGAAAGGGAAAATGTTCAAACGCAAAACACCTGAAACTATTCTACCTGACGTTGACTTTTTTGTGGCTGTGGGTGAGTAAATACCAGTAATTCAGATGACTAAAACAGAGGGGGGAAAATTACCAGTGAAAGTTAACCTGTAAAGTCAACCCCTCGTGTGTGTACGAAAAGCCTTAACTTTACCCTTCCTTAACCTTAAAAAATACTTTAACTTTGGCCCTCTGCGTAAGGCGGCAGAAGTGTACAGATGTCCTAACGGAAAAAATCAAAACCGAACTCTTTTCTCGACCTGGGAATTTAATCCAGAATGTCATGCTTAGCAGCCATGACTGTTACCAGTAGACCAATGATGTCTTTAAATGATTAAATGATATTTATTTCTGTAAATAGATCTTTTAAAGACACTTTTACAAGTCAATATTTTACATATTTTTTAAGCTAGATGGCTCCGGCGGTTCCTAGCTGACGACCTCTAAGAAGAAACGCCGAAACAAACTCAGAGAATCATAGTCTCTTTTAAAGTCAGACGATTATAGTAACAAATATGTGTCTTACAATGTAGGACAAAGTCTGAAATGGCCTTTTGAAGAAAGAGCCATGGCGGCTTTGAGTAGATCAGTCCGAACTGACGGCACGCATGCAGAGATCCTTTGAAGAGGATGTTTCCAATTTTATTTAACAATGAATGTTTTTAATAATGTATTTTGATACAACAGGCGAAGAAGTAATGAATGACAAAGATTGCACGAAGTTCGTTTCCAACTATAAGAGCGAGACTTCGGATATAAAAAGTTCTATATGGGCGGAATACGTCGATGATGATGAAGTTTGGATCCCCGTTAGGTAATATTCCAAAAATGCGACAAGATTTTTCATAATTATATTCTGTCAGGTTTATAAACTACAAACTGTTGTAGTTTCACTATTAAAAAATCCATTATTTATACTGATAAATAATGGATTTCTTAATAGTGAAACTAGTGAAATTAGGTAGATAGATTATAATAAAAAGTAATAATTATTAATTAAAAGAAAATTACATTTTATTTATTTGATAATGCATATTTGTCAATACATGTAATATATTCTAGTTTTAAGTTATTTTGCTGCGCCCTAAAAGGGTCATGTATTCCTAGTTTATGCCAAGCTTGTTACTTTGTATACATTTTGCAATAATAAACAAATAATAATGTATAGAATTAGCATTGCTATTCAACGTGGCAATGCGGTCAGTCTACTGGGAACATTACCAGATGACAGCGATGTGGAGGAATACTTTGACGCTTAGACGTGAAAATGTATTGTTCTTTCTATTTTACTTTTTTTATAATAATGTGTACAATAAGTATAAATAATGCATTTCTATAAATTTGACAGAATCTAATTCCTAAGCGGTTACGCGCACTCCCGTTTAGTTTATATTTAATAGTAAATAATAGGGCCTAAATTCTTTTTTATAGATACGAGCTATTGGAGTTCAACATTTGGTTGGGATTCAAAGATAAACACGAAATTTGGGACTTCTACGATTATAGAAAAGATTTCTCCTTCCGCAGTGTCTTCGATGTGGATGAGTGTAATTTTAATAATTTATTATTTTTTTACACAGTGAGCTGCAATAGCCTAGTGATGTCACCATTGGACTGTTAAATCAAAGGTCTCAAGTTCAAATCCAAGGCACGCACCTCTGACTTTTCGAAATCATGTGCGTATATCACTCGCTTATTAAATGGTGAAGGAAAAAATCGTGAGGAAACCTGCATGGCTGCGAAGGCGTGTGAAGTCTGCCAATCCGCACT
Source organism: Acronicta alni (assembly GCA_964056405.1). Taxonomy (NCBI): domain Eukaryota; kingdom Metazoa; phylum Arthropoda; class Insecta; order Lepidoptera; family Noctuidae; genus Acronicta; species Acronicta alni. Next base: position 4,805,723 of record OZ043918.1, on the reverse strand, counting down.
AGACCAGTATGGTGGACTATAGCCTTATCTCTCTCATTGTGAGAGTTGACCCGTGCCCAGTGGGACACTATATAGTTGATGATGATAATTTATTTACAATGTCAAACACATTAATGTTGCGTACCTACACACAGATGCTATTCTTTCTTTCTTTAGATTTCAATATGTTTATCGCTAACTGTATAAGAATACTCGAGATATCGATCGATCGATCAAATCGATATTCAAATGTACGGTGGCGTACTCGTTACAACATTATAGCCGAAGATATGGTTTTCTCGGCTGCACGTGCTCGTTGTATACCGAGTGCCGGAAAAATATATGTGGCCAGTGTGCATGACGCTAAAATAAAGATTTATAAAATAAGAACGTTCTATCTTTCAGACAATTGTGACAATGATGACTTGACCGATCATGGAATGGACAGTGAACAAGTGACAAAGCGTTTGTTGTTCGTTGATCCGGAGAAGGATGAACATGTTGACCATGTTTTTAATGCGTGTGTAAAATGTATTTTTGTTGTATAATTACTAGTTGTTGCCCGCTGTTTCACTCACATTCCAAAGGGCTTTTTAAAAAAAAAGTAGCCTTTATTCTTCTCCATGCTATAATCTATCTCGGTACCAAATTTCATCAAAATTCGTTCCGCAGTTTAGTTGTGAAAGCGTAACAGACATACTGAGTTACTTTCTTGTTTATAATAATAAGTAGGGATATGTGCCATTTATATTTTTGTTAGTGATATCATTATTTTTTTTGCAAGAAATACATTAAATTTTTTTGTTGTATTAAAAAAGCAGTGATAGCCTAGTGGTATGACCATTGGACTGCCGAGTCGAAGGTCTCGAGTTCGAATCCAAAGCCCGCACCGCTGACTTTTTGAAATCATGTGCCTATTAATAATTAATTATGACTCACTTAAACGGTGAAGGAAAACATTGTGAGCAAATCTGCATGCCTTAGAGATTGTCTCGACGGCGTGTGAACTCTGCCAACCCGCACTAGGCCAGCGTGGTGGACTAAAACATAATCCCTCTCATTCTGTGAGAGGAGACCCATGCGCATCAGTGGCACAGTATATGGGTTGATGATATATTAAAAAAACTAATAAGGAACAACTGATTTTCTCAAAACTATTATCTGCTGCGGGTTGATAAACTTTTTATACACATCGGGAAGGGTATGGCAGAGTCCTCTTTATAATGTAGTAAACGTTTAAATGCGGTTATCACATACCACAAGTTCAAGAACGTAATTCCGTTTCCAGATTCAAAAATAACTTCAAAAAAAACTACGATGATATTAGTGAACATGCAATGAGAAGAAGTATTTTCCAAAGAAATATGAGGTAATTGCATAATTATTTTTTATTTTAACGTATGTTAAACATGAAATGAAACAACTTTTTACGGATTTTATCGCGTCATATTGATATTATTAATCCGTAAAAAGTAGTTTTATTTCAATGTATAATATTCGCGTAAATGTCAGAAATCAATGTATGTTAAACATTTTTAAAGAAAATCATTTTAGTGATGTACAGACGCCAGCAGGTCAAGCTATCCAACTGTCAAATTTTCCCAATTGAAAATGAACTTTATTGCATTGTATTAAAGTTGAATATCTATTAAAGAAATTTGACAGATTGTGGTAGCTTGATGTGCTGGCGTCTGTACCAATAAATGTGTACTTGTTTTCTTATACGTTATTATTTACTAGTGTATTTACTTACTTATACTTAACTGTACTATATTAATGACGTTCATAAAGTACTACCTATAGTCTATCATGAATAAATTATTTTGACTTTGACATTGGCTTTATAAGCAAACAGTCCACCAATCCAGTAACAAAATATATTTAAAAAAATACTTTAACTCTCTTTTCCTCTCTCTGTCTTACATTTTATCTTACCTAACACATTTTTCTGCCACCTTTTAATTAGATTTAAAAGATTTTTTTTTCTGTATATTCTATAGGAAAGTAATTCAGCACAACCGTCAAAATTTGGGTTACAAGCTCATTATCAACGAGTTCGCTGATAAGACCCCCGAAGAAAGGAACAGGCACACGGGTCTTCTTAAACGTGCTGAAGGAAAAGTTGGCACAGTACCCTTCCCTTACGATGAAGATAAACTGAACGATATCGTTAGTGACTTGCCTATAGAATATGATGCTAGGCTCCTGGGGCTTGTTTCTAGTGTTAAAAGTAAGTAACATATATTATTGCTAAATAGGGTTACCAACAAACGAACGAAATAATTTAAATCTGAAATGTGGAATGAGCTTCCTGAGTGGGTCTTCCCCAATAACTATAATCTATGTGTCTTTAAATCTCGAGTGAATCGGTTTCTTCTAGGCAAGCGCGGTCCACCGTAGATCGCAGTGTCGCTTAACATCAGGCGAACTAGTAGTAGTCAAGCGTACGCCTATCGTGAATAAAAAAAAACAAAATTTGATGAAATAAAACTAAAATAATTATGTGCATAGGTTTTTTTGCGATATTTTTTATGAGCTACTTTACACTGAAATGTGTTAAATGGGACATTAACGAGGAAAGTATATTTCTGACAGATCAAGGAGACTGCGGGTCTTGCTGGACATTTGGAACAACTGCCGCTGTAGAAGGAGCTTTGGCGCGTGTTAATGGTGGGAAGCTGATGGCTTTGAGCAACCAGGCTCTTGTTGATTGTGCATGGGCGTATGTTTCTTTTATTTTTTTAATTAAAACTAAATGTATCGATGATACGTTAGAGGTTTGCTCGCAGAAGTCTAGCGTGGTGGACTATAGCCTATTCTAGTGCCCAGAAGTTGGATAGTAAATGGGATGGTTAAAATATTTTATGTTCTTAGTCCTATATCCAGTAGTAGATGCAAATAATTTTATTTATTGGTAACATGCACTACAAAAATTAGTCTACTTCGATTGATAAGATATATCTTTGCACATTATTCTTAAGTAAGTATGTGTCTTAATATCGAATGTTGAATTGATTAATAAATGCAGTTTAACCTAGTGATAGCTGAACGTTTAAAAAAGTGGTTGTATGACACAGATATGGTGCTTATGGCTGCAATGGTGGCTCTGATAATGCAGCCTATGAGTGGATGATAGAATACGGCTTGCCGACTGAAGCAGAATACGGTACATACACTAACAAGGTATATTAATATACTTTTTTTTCAAATCCTCATCAAGCTATCAGTCCAATGACTATGAGCAGATGTGTTGCCAGATCATTTGTAATTAGTAACTTATTGCATACTATCCAAGTTCAGATTTTTGCGTCTCAGTGTGTCAGGAATACTTAGCTGGACCACTAGAGGATTTAGATGATGTTGAAGGCGCTTTTTGTAGGATTTTGAATGAGATCTTATTTCATCCTTCACCGTGTTCATATTATTTATATAAATATACATATATTTATTAAATAAATATTCTTAGAAAATGTTACCCAGCACCATCTAGAGCTTGTACTATGGGTACTAGACAATGTACAGAAATACTTATATACCTTTTTGTGTAAATATATAAATACACAATCATACTTACAATACATAAGAAACACCCAGACAAACACGAACACTTATGTTCATCACATAATTATTTGTGTTCTGTGGGAATCGAACCTCGTAATCAGCAGTCCAACACGCGAACCACTAGATCACATACGTCGTCAAATTCATCATCATTATTATTATACCTACATCATATATTTCTCCTTTTCTTGACTGAAACAAAAAAACACTAAATTGTTCAGCAATATTCATATTTCGGCCGTCCGAATTGAGTAAGTATGTGCTTAGTAAGATTAATATGACGACGTTCCTTTTGGTAACCCAGAATTATCTTGAAGTTTTATTTTGTTGATAAAAGTAGCATATATGGTCTTTTATTGGCGTTGAAGGGTTATCATCCTAGAATTGAGTGAGCGATAGACGATAGGCTATTTTTTGGATTGAAAACGTAGTACCTACCTCAGGTGGAAATAGAGGCTTTTACCTGACTGTATAGTAATTATTAATAATTATATTTTCAGGACGGCTTGTGCAAAATTAAAAACATGACTAAAATCTTTCCGATTCGTGGATTCACAGATGTTACACCATTGAGCGTACAAGCTTTGAAGGTAAGGAAAGGTATTATAGTTCGCATAGAACAACATACAATTTTTTTTCTAAATCTAGAGCATTCGTCAATTTTAAATCCTATAATTAATTGAATCTTTCGGAACTACGCTATTCAATCGATTTGCAGAGGTTTGTAGGTGTATTCTAAGCATATTCAGACCCTAGAGCAGGTTAAGCCTTTAAACCCAATTGCCATACGTGACGTCCACCTACGACAGTCATTAATGGTAATCAGAAGCCCGAAAAGCCTGACAACCAGTTTATCTTATTGATTTCTGACATTTACGCGATTATTATACATTGGAATAAAACTACTTTTTACGGATTTTATCGCGTTATATTGATATCCATTAACCCCTTACAGCCTCCACGGTCACGGGTAGGCTACCCGTTCAGTCTAATATTCAGTCTACCCGTGACCATGGACGCTGTAAGGGGTAAAAAGTAGTTTTATTTCAACCAGTTTATCTTTAGGATATCGTTAGTACTACTACTACTGGAAGACGACCCAACATGGTTAAGGAAGGGCTAGGTAATGAAATCTATATTTTCGGGAAAAAAGCGTATGACAAGAACCTTAAATATGCTTTACGCTCTTTAAACCCCCACAGGCGCGGAGTCGAAGCGACTCTCTCGACTAGTTATTTGAGATAGAATTTAATATACTATTTATAAGTCGCGACGCTTCGCTTCGACTTTCTTCCAGTGGGAGTTGAGCTTTATATTTTGAACATGAAAGATTGATGACGGTAGCGTATGGTAGAGAGCACACTCTTAGTGATAACGGCTACTAGGTACATTTGATAATAAACTTCTTACTTCTTGCAGGTCGCACTAATCAACCACGGTCCCTTATCCGTGTCAGTTCACGTGACCGACGACTTCTTCCTGTACTCATCCGGCATATTCTACGATATAGCCTGGTAAGTCATTGAATATAGTCAAAATCTTACACATAGTGGACACAATGCAGAATGTGAATTGCTGAATTAAGGATCTTAACATTCTCAATACGAGGGCGCGGGCCCCCGCAATTAATAATATAATATTTCGTGTTTTTTCTTCACAAGTTTACCTTAAATCTAGACAAAGTTACACAGTGGCGGAGCAAATGTATGAAGTAACAGGCTAAACAAACTGTATTCTAAATTTTCTCCGCGTTGGTCTCATTTTTTTAAATTTAGTTATTATCATACCTTCTTAGCAGTAAATATCCACGAAGGGTTAGGCAAATTTACAAACCAAAAACTTGGCGATAGATCAGTTTTCACTCTTGTTACTAAGACGATACGGTCGAATATGGTCAACCGTTTGGATTCTTCATTGCATTATAGCAATGGTTTTTATAAATGAATATCTATTTTATTTATTTTCAGTACATTTTGAAATAACAGATTGTATATGCCTAATATGTTTTGTTACTTTATGTTTTATTTAGTACGAACCTATATTTGTTGAGATTTTTTTAATTCGATTTCAGTAACCAGTTAGAGCTGAACCACGAGGTGACTTTGGTCGGATACGGTGAGCGTGATGGAGACACCTTCTGGATCCTGAAGAACTCTTGGGGCCCACAGTGGGGCATCGGTGGATACATGTACATATCATCTAGGGACAACGTCTGTGGTGTTGCTACTGAACCGACTTACGTTGTATTCTAAAATTCTTTGATTTCTTCGACTAGTATGACTTTATCGACGACATTGGCTTTATCGACTACAATGAATTCATCGTCTACATCGACTACCTTGACTGACTCGGCGAGAAAAGGGATCTGTTATTCAAATGTTTATGTATCTCTGTCTAGCAAATAATATTCAATAAGCACGTGGAATTTTATTATTTTTAAGAAATATATTCATTATTTAAATTGTTGTGGTTTCCTTTTTAACTTTCCACACTTTATTTGCATAAAACTGGTAGCGATAAAACATGAAAAATGAGATTATTTGATAGATAAAGAAATTATTCAAGAAACAATTTCTGCTAATAGTAATTAGTTTTTCTATTGAGTTAGTCATTAAAATATTAATATTTTTTCGTCTAACTTTCGTTCTGTCGACATTTTGCTTTTTAAAATGCGAATGGTCAGTTTTCAGCAGACGCAGAGATTTACATTTTATAATGAGGTTTCATATCTTTTATCTCCTTCTGCACCATAAACGTGAATTGTGAGCAGTGCATCTTTTGTTTCCACGAACCCTTGGCCAGTCGTTATCTGGAGTACCACTGCCAAGAGCGATTCTGTATTCCGTATTAGTAGTTCGCCGCCTACGTGAGGATCTCGCGAAGGTGTTTCCACAATTTTATTATTGCGGATAACATCACCTTCTTGCACTATGGAATAGGGTCTAATTTTTTTGTTGGCAATCCCACCACCAGCTGGCCAAATTCATTCTATCTGACGCAATGCAGTCATGTTATTTATGTGCGCTATTGTTCCAATCTTGTATGTAAGACCGCGAATGTATCATCGCGTTTTATACTTAATTAAATTGAGAATTTTAAGGTTGTAGTCGGGACAGCAGTATGTTTGTATCAAAAGAGAAAAAGTCTTTATTTTAGATAGTATATACTTAAGTAATAGTTCCTTACAAAGTACTGGGAGACTGATTGACGAATGCACATAATCATACATTGACGACTTGCTCTTTCTAGGGGCTAAATCATATGATGAAAACTAACAACTATGAACCTATGGGAAATTCTCATGCGTTGCCACCCTAACACGATTCAAGACCCTCAAGATTATCTAGATTTTAAGTATTATATAGGGGGTCTCAATACAGTGTGTCTTCATAATGTGCACATATTAAATTATGTGAAACTATGCTTAATTTTATCGAAAAAAACTTACTTACATACTTGAAATTTATTGTTAGCTACTGCGAACCACGTGTAAACAAAAAGTAGTAGAAAAAAAAGGAGATTTTTGTTAAAAAATAATAATTTTCAATTGAGCACAGTTTATTCCCCAATTTAGACGCCTAATTATTACTAATCATTATTGAGTTTGGTCTGTTATGATAGATCATTTAGTTTGTACCTTTTTGTTTACACGGGGGTCAATAAATTTATGGTTTTTGTCGATAGGTTGTATGAGGCATAGATTCCCTTATTTTAAAGTGCACATTACACTGTATTTATGGTGTTTATTTTAAATAGTTTCTGAAGGGTTCAAAAGTGGCTCCAAATGGTTCGTGTATCGGGTGCTGTTCGCTTGTTATCTTTTCTTGGCTTGAACCTAGCTTGACACTTGACCTAGCTCTCACGTATTTAGATCATGAAAACAGATGCGACTAAAATCCGTTCAAACAGAAACTAATGTTACAAATACAATGTACACCTTAGACGACTCTTACTTAGTAGAATAACCGCAGACATACTTCCCTATGATTTATGCCTTCCAACATTTCTCAGCTATAAATTGGTTTGACGGACGTGTGAACAAATTTCGTCTCGCTGTGTACTTGTGATTTATTTGCATTGGATTCAGAGCTGGGATGGCATTGTACGTGGAACTAACTATATTTGGGAATCAAGGACGCTTTATGTAATTTTATGCAGTGGGAGATTGGAAGAGAGTTTTGGTTCGTGAGTTTGTTGTTGGGACTAAGACTATGGACTATGGGCTCTTATTCATTCTTCGAGCCTTTTCCCAACTATGTTGGGGTCGGCTTCCAGTCTAACCAGATGCGGCTGAATATCAGTATTTTACACGAAGCGACTGCCATTAGTCCTCCGCAACTCAATTTCTGGGTAATACCGATATTCTGAGTATAGACTGGTGGATAAGCTTATTGGACGTCTGACTACCACTAACGATTGTTATAGATAATAATAAAAATTTTCGGAAAAAATACAAAAATACATACCATCAGCAGATGAAATATGACACAAATGGCAACAAAATACAATCAAAATAATACCGATTATATTATCATTTACCGGGCTTATCCCTAAATCACTACACACATCAATAAAAGAACTAGACCTACACACATCCATATTCATTTCACTCCAAAAATCAGTTATCATTGACACATGTTCCATAGTACGGCGATTCCTGACATCCACTACACAGACACCTTCTGCAGTAGGAAACGAACCACTTGGTGTAAACCCGTGGTTGGCGCATCATAATGTACACCAGGAATGCTGAGAGTCCAAAAGGATACGTAACATAATAATAATATTTATTCATAATTACAAAGGTAAAATAAAATACTGCGATAACTTACAAAATAATTAGGTGGTATTACTGTATTAGGTGCCTGTATTAGGTAAACCTGTGTCACAGGCAGGGACCATTTTGGTTACCCGTTGAAAGGGTTTTTGATAAGGTTTTTACAAAGTGTTGTTAGAAAACCCAATTCATAGGGGTTACACTTTTTAACGGTAAGCCGCTGCAATGGGTTACCTCTTCAAAACTCTTTCATTTGGGTTACCTGTTAAAATTTTTACCGGGTTATACTATTAAACGGTAAGACGTTCCGAACGGGCTACCCGATCAACCACTGTACCAGGGTAACACTTTCCGAGTCCAAACACTAATTTGATCTCTAGTAACCTTGCATAAAGTTCAAAATAGCATGCATTGAGCTAGCACAGCGACTCGATAAATACGGGACTATGGTTATCAATCTCTGTTCATCCATTCTCTCTACATCATGATCAAACCATCATAATAATAGCTTCTTTAATTTTTTTTATTGTTATTGTATACCTACTTAATTACCTAAATTTAATTACCTACAGAATTGAGCACCCAATATTAAACGATATAGGGCACTGCGTGATCAAGCCTTATGAACGAAACTACTTAGTAATACAATTCTAGATGTTTGCAAGAGAAATTTCTATATTTTATAGTCTCCTCACCCTACCTAACAACGTAAATTATGATATGATAACCATACGGTAACTCTGAAAAACCCTATTAAGAGGATAACCCCTTCAATTGGATACCTAAAAGGAAAGGGTAACCCCTTCCACTGGCTAACATATTGAAAGGGTTACCCTTTCATTGGTGTTAGGAAAAGGTTACAGGAACGAAGAGGTAACATCATCCATACGGTAACCGAATCAACGGGTAACCCTTTCAATTGAATTAACTCATAAAGGGTACGGTCCCTGGTCACAGGTGGCAAGTGCTGAACAGATTACAATAGAATCAGATGTTCGCATGACAACCGGCACCGACGGTTTTATGTGCTCTCCGAGGCACGAAGGGGTCTCTGTGTTAAGAATGGTTACCCATCCACAGACTAACCGCGGCTAGCTCCGCTTAAAAAATAATAAATAGTCTCTAATAGCTTTATTTGTTCTCTAATAGTTAGTGTACGTTGAATAACAAACAACAGGAAATAGTAAACTAGATAGTACCTATTAAAAATTCGTTGATAAGCCTTTAGGACAAGATATGACTTATCTAACCTTTTTTTAAAAGCTACATTATTATTATTCTTTTATTGCTTAGGTAATATATTATATGTATATGACGGGTGCCATGCAGAACACTTGCGCATAAATGCAGTGGTAGTAGCAGTATGTAGATTGAATCTGTTGTTGTCACGTCTGTTTCTGGGAATTCTGTCATTCAATATTACACTACTAATAGCTTAGCTATATACCCTTATTATAGACATGGAAGTTTCTTAAGATTTTCCAAACTGCCTCACTGGTATCTGTGCCGCTGCTGTTTTTGAGGTCCTAGGCTTTCCCAGATAGACAAAACGTTAATTGGGTTTTTCCAAAACACGACCATATACTGTCCCACTGCCGGGCATGGGTCTCCTCTCACAGAATGAGGGGGCTTAGGTTTCAACCCGCATTAGGCCAGCGTGGTGGACTATAGAGTCCACCACGCTGGCCTAATGCGGGTTGGCAGACTTTACACGCCGTCGAGAAAATCTCTAAGGTATGCAGGTTTCCTCACGATGTTTTCTCTCACCGTTTAAGAGAGTGATAATTAATTATTAATACGGACATGATTTCGAAAATTCCGAGGTGCGTGCCCTGGGTTCGAACTCGAACACCTTAAACTGCCTTAGATCATTGGACTGCCAGTCCAATGGTCATACCACTAGGCTATCACTGCTTTAGTACTCAATATATTGGATACTCAAACTCGACTAAGATTGAATAGATAGATATAAATAGAACAGAGTGACTATGGTAAGTTGATTCAAATTTGTATTTGATGTCCGATTTGTCCACGATTTCCACTCAAATCTATTACTAGTGCGTGTAAATAATTTAATGTTATGCGCAGAGAAAGTGGTCGCACGATTTGCTACCGCAAGTCTAGCCTCTTGAACTAGAGCAGACCATTAATAAACAGGAAACACATTAAAATGAGAAAGCCAATTTGTGCAGGATACAGCAAGATACTACATTGTGGCAACTATTAAGTAAATTTACTTTCGAATAGCATTACTTATGTGCACGTTAACGAACTGCAAAAATAACTGAAATATTTTTGTGTGTGCATTAAAATACTCTTGGCAACTCTTGCTCGGGCAAAGGTGCTGCTGCTGAGGCAACTGTCTCATTAGTGTGGTGGTTCTAAGTGTGACTGCTAGGCTAGAGATCTCGGGTTCGATACCCAGGTCGAGCAAAGTGTTATTGATAAAATTCTCAGTAGCAGCTTGAAGTTAAAGTCAAAGTTCTTTATTGTTTCATGTGTAAATATAAATAGGTATTTAAATTTGGTGAGTAGCAACATGAAACCCTGTGCATAGAATATTATTATAGTAATAAAACAAGCAATTGTTATAATTATTTAACAAATACAACAAACAAACTTGCATGAAGTTTGCATTATTGACATGACTGGATCAAAAGAGATATCAGCGAACACGTCGGGATTAGACACTCTCATACCTTGAACCTTCAAAGATTCAAGGGCAGCAATCGGTCCGTGTGCTTATTACATGAGACTTAAAAATACCGGTGAACTGTGGGTATTCATTAGTACATCTATTCTCTGCCTCACCCTTCGGGGATTACAGGCGTAATGGTATGTTATGCAATGGCAGGTCAGCAGCAAAAGGAAATAACACACAGGTTTTAAGAGCTATGGTTCGCCAATGAAACAAACAGAAAACTGTGGATACTGACAATGATAAAAAATACAAAGATTTAAAGACAGCTTTTAAACCATAGACATCATGAAAGACCAAATATACCTCTATAAAAAGAGATGATTTAGATGACACAGGTAGTAGCCGTTGGGTAGTGAAGTTTGCATTGCATTTTTTTTTCAAATATCATCACCATCATCATAAAATTTACAGCTGGTTGGTTGGATTATCCAACTGCTTGGTAAGCCACCTCCTTTCTTTAATGCCAACTTTTGTCGTCAAATTCTCAATTTTCGAAAGAGAGAGCTTACAGAATATGCTAGAAATGAATAACAAAAATAATGCAGTAATAATATGCGCTAAAGGAAGTAATAGAGACGCGTATAGGTACTATTTGAATCTAGGCACATTGTCTGTTAGCGTCCGAGAATTTCTATTAGCATTAGAAAGGTGTTCCATGACTCGATAGTGGTAGGTTGAGCAGCTGTTACCTGCTGTTCTGTGGTCTAAGCTATGAGAGTTCGCGAAATATGATTTTCTATAGTCCAGTATAGTTCTATGACTGTCGTGTAGGTACCCTTAACTACAGATATTTCTAACCTTTCATCTTCTGTCTCATTATTCTCATCATGGGTATTTACTATTTCACTGTTTATTCTAATAGTAATCGTGGGGCTCCCCAAAAGAGACCTGCTCATTGGTGCTGGTATTACTTTCACTATAATTTTGGTTATTGATCTGAGTCCCTATCCAAATATGATTTAGCTACGAGATACCTGATTCATGTATCTTTCATTAAGCTTTGCTACAATAGTGTACAAATTACTCGGTCCACTGTCTACAATTCACAAGCATTGAGGTACACTCATACCCTTTCGTAATCAATAACTTAATATTCATTTCACATAAAGAACTATTTGCTATATCCAATGTGCTTGCACCACGCGATACCAACGCTCTATTTAAATCAGCCGGCCCGTGGCGACTTCAGCACGCAAATGCAAATTTCATCTCGATTGGGAGTGAAACTGTCCCTACAACATTTCTACTGTCCGCTACAGCCATGAGAAATGTGAAATCCCTTTATAATAACCTTCATCTTAAATTCACTAGAGGTTCTCAACTTGGATGAAAGTTCGAGATACGATAAACATTGCAACTGAATTAGGTTTTATCTGAGAAACTGCAGAGTACAACAATATGCTGAGATGGTTTAGACATTACTGGATGGACTGGCAAGGTGAGTAACAAAAGAGATATCAGCTGAAACGTCGGGAAAAGACACCCTAGGGAGGTCATAAATCAACCTTATTTGATTCTAGAACCTTCAAAGATTCAAGTGCAGCACTCGGTCCGTGTTCGTAGACGAAACAAAAGAAGTACTATGTAATAACCGAAAATCAACAAGTCATACAATACAATATTTGCATTTAGATCAAGGTGTTTATTCGGAATAGCAAATACAAAATTGTTACTATTATTTTGGGGTTTCCTTACAAAGATTTGAAAAAGTTTCAAATAATCTAAAAAAAAAACCAGCGCTTTACAATATTCATTTAGTTACTTCGTTTAAACAACCAGTACCTACCAATAATGTAGATGTAAGTATGTCCCTAAGTCTTCCAATAAACCAGAATTTTAATTGAATTAATAATTAAACTCCTTGCTTTATGAGAGAGTCCGAGTTAATTTAGGCTCCGAGGAAGATTTTTGACAAAAATATTTCTTTCTATTCTCATTGTACTGATTAAATACGAAATTAGACCGGATTAAGGTATTTTCTAATAAATTATACTTATAAAATAATGATTTATATTTTATTGCCACAGGTTCCGGGTTCCATTCCCAAGGTCGAGCCAAGTATTATTGGGTTTTCCTCGAAGCTCAAAGTTTGGATTTGTGCCCGGTCAATAGGCAATAGGCTCGCCGCCTATTATATGGGACTTAAAAATACCGGTGAACTGTATGGAGTTATTTGTAAGGGGTACAATTCGAAAGGGTTTGTGTTAGGTAATGAGCAACTTTTGGAAACACAAAAAACTTTCGAGAGAAAAAGAGTTTTTTTTTGGTATTGGAATAGAAGTTGATCAATAGATATAACCATTTTCAGATTGGTATAAGTTTTCTAAATCCCTCTAGGATAGTATTTACCGTATCTTGATAATAGACTAGCTTCTGCCCGCGACTTCGTCCGCGTGGAAAAGTTACTTTTAATTAGCCTATGTGTTATTCTGATGTATAAATAATAATACTGTAAAGTTTCATCAAAATCCGTTCAAATCAAATCAAATCAAAATAGTTTTATTTTCATATAAACCGTATACAGGCACTTATGAAATGTCGAGTCTAGGTGCACGGTTCCAAAGTAGTCGTTTCCTATGGAGAAGAACCGGCAAGAAACTCCATGGTTACTCTTTTAAAATATCGTTTTGTATTGTACAATGATGTATTATAAATTGGATTGGATACTTACATGAGAGAACAATTTAGGAATGTTTCGAAGATTACAATTATATAAAATACAGCTAGGCATAAAAGAAAGTTCTAAACAGTTCTCCCATTTACAAACTGTAGAAACTAATAAATTATATAAAGCAACTGACAAAACTTGTCACCAAGATTTACGAATTATATATGTAAGTATCAAGTCAAAAACAATGACATTTAATATAAAATACAAATGACTAAATTGGGATTAGTAAATAGATATACTCATACGTCGTTACAGAGGTTCCAGGAAAGCCACATGTGCAGATGTATCAGTCCAACTATCCCCAAACGTCCCTATCATCGACATAGTCTTGTACTTTATAATAAGCTTTCTTAATTAGGATGCGTTTAACATGTGCCTTAAACTTTCCATCGGTAAGTTCTAATACAGATTTGGGCAACTTGTTATAAAATCTTATTCCATTACCCAAAAATGACTTACTTGTTTTAGACAACCTATATTTTGGTATTACTAATTTATACTTGTAACGTGTGTTTAAGCTGTGGATACTAATACTATAATTCTGCTGATTTTTGCGAACATATAAAATATTTTCTAAGATATAAAGTGACGGCATTGTAGTATATTGATATCCTTGAATATGTTTTTAAGAGACTCCCGAGGCCCCATATTATAGATCGCGCGGATAGCTCTCTTTTGTAGAATAAAAATCGAATCTCTGTCAGCTGCTGTGCCCCATAGAAGGATGCCGTAGGACATGATGCTATGAAAATATGCAAAGTATACTAGCCTAGCTGTAGCAACATCGGTAAGCTCCCTAACTTAAACGTTCAGTATTTTAGCGTGAAAGAGTAACAAACATACACACTCACAAACTTTCGCCTTTATAATATTAGTTTGATATGATAGTGTGATGTGATGTGATAGTAGGAAGGATAGGATATCACGCAATCAATTTTAGGGACGTGAAAAATGAAGAGGATTACACTGTACGGATCGGATATGTACGAACTTGTAGTCTGCTCCTTAATATAAGGTCAGTGTACTGACGGACTGTAGATACATCATAGTGAATTTAAAAGCGTCCACTGGGCGCTCATTCCGCTGCATTATGAATCACGCCGCTACGTGATTCCGACAAACTCAAAAAATGCCGCGACACACCGACAAAAACGGCTGACTGACTCGTACAGAAATAGTGGCACGAGACACATTGACCGTTCCATTGTGTTGTTTTATTATAGTCGAGCGCCCGATCATTTCGTCACACGAAAACAAATCCTTAAACGACCTATGAACTGAAATAGCATCTAAACCTCTCTTGATAAGGTTCAATATTTGATTGGGTCCGCTATGATTGTACGGTTTAACGTTTATAGTTTCTTTTGCTACCGCCAAGGGAAATGCTACTGTACGACAATGGTGCAAGGTTTGAATTGCTTTATGTGTATGATTGTACTTTTTGTTGTAGTTGGGATGAGATAGGCGCAAAGCGCACCCGCGGGCTGTCACGCGCCGCGTATTGTCGGTAGGTACGGCGATGCTCGGCAAAAACCGATGCAGCGATAAAAAGGTGAGCCGACCCGAATGGATATTGAAGTGGACGCTACTCATAATAAATTGTTCACGGAATTAAAACGGTGAGACGGGAAACAATTTCGAACGTGCGTATGGGAAGTGGTAAAATGTTGCAAGTGATAAATTAATAAAGAAGCAAGTAATAAAGTAAAAAAAAGAAATATTGTACTATAGAGTTGTAAAAGTAACCTTCGGAGTTTTTCATTATGGCCAATTATGTTTACAATTTTTTGATTAACCCATAATAAAATACGATTCATTAAAACATTATAAGTAGTAAAATATTAAATCAAATTCAATAAACTGCCTCATTAGCCTTGTGGTTCTAAGCGCAACTACGTTCTAACGTAGTTGCGCTACCTGGGAATTGAACCTAGGACCTCTAGGTCCTAGGTTCAATTCCCAGGTCTAGCAGTGTTATTGGATTTTTCTATGAAATTTTTGTAGCAGGTCGGAGTTACGATTTGTGCCCGGTTAATGGCAATAGGCACACTCCTTACTACATGGGATGGGATGTTATAAAATATTACTAGTCAAGTTTGTATAGGTAGACTGGCAGATATTGTTTTAATGATTCGCAATAAAGATATTGTATTGTATTGTAAAAGTTGAAGATGAAAAGTTGTATATTTTAATGGGTCTCATAAACCCATTAAAATTCAAGGTTATTATTTACAAATAATTATTTTTTATCTAAAATACGATTGCCATTTATTTTCATGCCATTATTATTTAAAAAAAGTAATATTTGAAGTAAATCTTCTCTCTAATAGATATGAAAACTCTTCACAAATATAAGATTGCCTTAACTGCTTTTATCTCAAAGCATATTTTTCTTTGGTCCAAAACTTTTTTTTTAAATTTTCACCTTATTCGTAACATTACACATTTTTATTAGTACAAGACAGACGTTTTTCTGAATTTTTTGTCATTAGAAAAGCCTTTTGTTCTTCAAAGTTGAGTTGTTAAAACTCATTTGCAACGCAACAAAGATCTTAATAAGAAGTTTCGTGATCATTTTGTTTCTTCTAATTTTATGAGCAATTTAAACGGTTCAGTAGCAAGGGAATGGTGCTTTTCCTTAGTGAGTATTAATTACATAACATCATGCCTGCACTCCCGGAAGGGTTAGGCTAGTACTTGTTTTGTCAATCCGAAGGTTGCCTGGAAGAAATCCTGAAAGACTCTTATACTCCCAACTATTCCTCTTTCATTTTACAGGATCGGTAACGCGCAAGTGATACCCATGGTGTTGCAAACGTCTATAGGCTACGGTAACCGCTTACCATCAGGTGGGCTGTATGTTTGTTTCCCACATTAGTGGTATAAAAAAATCCGATCCTACGATAGGAAGAAATGCATGTTAAAAAAAGTCATCAAAACGCAGCACCGTTTAGCGGTTGGCTCAACTCGCCTGGGTACCCACCACATTCAGCGTCAAACAGTTGTAGGTACAGTGTTCCATTGTGAGTACCTATATGAAAGCTGGAGAACGAAGAGGCATTTACTTTGATACGTGCACGTGAAATAGGAATAGAGTTGGCTGAAGAAAATCACAAACAGGGTTTAGACCCTGTTTGTGATTTTCTTCAGCCAACTCTAGTGTCAAAAGCATTTATGAACTTTTTCGTGTTTTCCAGTTTTTCGCCTTTTTGTAACACCTCTTTGCCTAATATACATATTCCATTTCTAAATAAAATCAACTTATGAACATAATAGTAACTGGTAACTAGTTTCGAATATATTATGAGTATGTACTTACAAAAAAGTACCTATTTATGTATTATATCTATTGTCTAGTACCCACAGTACAAGCTCTGCTTAGTTTGGGACTAGATGGTGCTGTATAGAATGTACCAAGTATTTATTTACTTAGTATCACACGAACACAAGCACGCACACACACACACACACTCAGACACATACTCACACACACACCCCTACGCAAACTAGGTTTGCCAAACTAGGTAATAAATATTATCTTTTATAATTTTTAAGGTTACTCATAATTTTTAATGGTACCCAAAATAACATAGGCTACATTTTGTCTCAAAAACCTTTTGGAATGAGGGTGAAACCGCGGGCAACAACTAGCTATTTATGTGACCAAAAAGTATGAATTCGAAAATATGATCTCAAGTTTTGGTATGTATGATTGACTTAAATATATTTTCTTCAAAACATTTTGTAAAACAACGTCAACTGAAAGCTTCCGTAAGCTTGCTGAATTAGATTTGGTTATAATCATTAGTATGAGCTCTTATTGCACTAATAAACATTATACGCTCGAATAAATGAACTTAAACTAATTCAAAGAGCTTTTGAAAACTTTCTCAATTTACGTAGATTACAAACTTGTACTTGAAATATTGAATTAGATATATAATACACGTATTATGTATGGCGGGGCTCGTGCCTAAGTAATAACTACGCTGATCAACCTGCTAGGTTAAGCTGCGTCAGCCGCGGTCAGTCTGTGGATGGGTGACTATAACACATCGAGACCCCTCCGTGCGTAGGACAGCACGTAAAGCCGTTGGTCTCGGTTGTCATACGAATACTTATGACAATCAATTATTGGTAGTGAGAAGCCCAAATGGCCTGACCACCTGTCTATCTTTATAATCTACCCATATAATGTCCCACTGCTGGGCACGGGTCTCCTCTCAGATTGAGAGGAGACCCGTACCTATACCAGTACCCGTAGGCTATTAGTCCATCACGCTGGCCTAGTGCGGGTTGGCAGACTTCACACACCGTCGAGTAAAATCTCTAAGGCATGCAGGTTCCATTACGATGTTTTCCTTCACCGTTTAAGCGAGTGATTATTAATTATTAATACGCACATGAATTCGAAAAGTCAGAGGTGCGTGCCTTGGGTTCGAACTCGAGACCTTCGAATTGGCAGTCCAATGGTCATACCGCTAGGCTATTACTGCTTCTTCATATTCATGAACCTTATTACTTTCGATTTAAGTTGAAAATCTATCAAAGAAATTTGACAGATTGGAGTAGCTTGATGTGCTAGCCTCTGTGCCTATTTGCAGTTTTAAAAATACATTCTTTTTCAAAATAGTTAATTATCAAGTTCACATTTGAATGTCAAAAATTTAAGTATTGAAATAAAAAAGCAAACAAATTTATAGATTCTCAGATTACTTTCGACTTCGACTTAATTGTATGCACGTTTAAAATTGAGTGTTCCCTTACTATACTGACTTCGACCTATCAGTTGATAGATCAGTCGTAAACACTGGTACCGCTTCCCACAGCTACCGTACTGTATCAGATCGTAATAAACAAATACAACGGTATTTTTACTGCAAGTCGCCATAGATTAATGTAATTAACGCCCACTTTTGTGTGAATTTTATTGGACCGTGGGCGGTAAGTTTGAGAGGTGAAAGGCTTGGCTAGTACAGGGTTGCCACCTTTTTTATATAAGGTATTTTTTCATTATGATAGAAAAAAAAAGTTGCAGCATGATAAAAGAGTATTTATTAATTTTCTTTAATTATTTTTTATATTATTTTTAAAATGTATTTAGTTGCTCTTTGCAAGATTTATAAGTACGCTAAACCATACATATATATGTGTCGTAGATAATAAAGTATGGCTACAGGAAAAAGAGGACAATAGGTACTCTATTTTATATATAGTACGGGTGGTAACCCTAGGCTAGTAGTGGGTTCCTATTAAACCGTCGCAACCTACGCTAAGCGGTGGTTACCAGGTATGTCAATCAGCTGTTCGTTCATGAAGACAGATTTGTGCCCAGTTATAGGCAATAGGATCGCCGCCTTTTACATGGGATCTAAACATACCGGCGAACTGTGTACATCTGCCTAACCCTTCGAGGAATGCAGGCGTGATGGTATGTTTTTCAATAAATTTATCAGCTTTCATGACAGAATGTGTCCAAGGTGTACAAGGGTCCAGTCTGCTATTTCTGTTGTTGAATGGTCGTTCAATGGTAGGTACTCAATGACTTAAGGACTCACAGAATTTTGAAGACCAAACTGTCAAATATCAACAATTCTGAAGTCGATTGAACGACGATTTTGACACATAACATACATAACATACCATCACGCCTGTATTCCCCGAAGGGTTAGGCAGAGGTGTACTAATGTACACCCACATTTCGCCGGGATGTTTAGGTCCCATGTAATAGGGGGTGAGCCTATTGCCATTAACCGGGCACAAATCCAGACTCCGAGCTGCTACTGAGAATTTCATAGAAAAACCCAATAACACTTTGCTCGACTTGGGGATCGAACCCAGGACCTCTAGCGTAGCAGTCGCGCCTAGGACCATTAGACTAATGAGGCAGTTTTGACACAATAAATACTAAATAAATATTTTGGGACATTTTTTACACAGCACCGTCTTCTCCCAAACTGAGCAGAGCCATGTGGTATGGGTACTAGACAATGGATATAATACCTACTTAATATATACTTTATGTAAATACATAGGTACTTATAATACATAAGAAACACTTAGATAAACACAAACACATGTTCATCACGTAAAATGTTGTGTCCTGTATGGATCGAACCTACGACCGATCAGCACTCTGACACTCGAACGTATAGATAGATGAATTTAATCCACAGATTATATTATGTATATAAATAAATAAATATTCTTGGACAATTTTTACACAGCGCCATCTAGTCCCAAACTAAGCAGAGTTTGTACTATGAGTACTAGACTATGGATATACCTAATACTTATATATGTACTTTTTTTGTAAATACCTACATACTTATAATACATAATAAACACCCAGACAATGATAATGATAATGATAATGATATTTATTTCTGTAAATAGATCTTTTAAAGACACTTTTACAAGTCAATATATTACATTTTTTTTTTTAAGCTAGATGGCTCCGGCATTTCCTAGCTGACGACCTCTGAGAAGAAACGCCGAAACAAACTCAGAGAATCATAGTCTCTTTTAAAGTCCAGACAATGTATAGTAACAAAATATGTGTCTTACAATGTAGGGCAAAGTCTGAAATGGCCTTTTGAAGAAAGAGCCATAGCGGCTTTGAGTAGACCAGTCCCAACTGACGGCACGCATGCATCAGTCATTGTGTAGCTCAACCATAATTTAGGGAGCTCAACAACCCGTCGCACGACGATACCAGATCAGAAGAACATTTGCGTAGGTCACATAAAAAAAAAGCTCAAAGCCACCAGACTGTTCAAAGCTAAGTATGTATATACAAACATATCATCATCATCAACCCATATACTGTCCCACTGCTGGGCACGGGTCTCCTCTCATATTGAGAGGGATTAGGCTGTAGTCCACCACGCGACACACGACAAACATATACATAATTATATTTGTTAAATAAATTCAGTTAAAACAAAACTAGCTCCAATAAAATTACAAAAGTTTAAAAGTCAGAGATAATGCAAATCCTTTTGAAATACGATGCCAGTTAAAATTCTTTAAGTAGGTTTGAAAATAAGTGAAACAGAGCGGACTCCCGAACCGGTTCCCGCGTCTAATTAAGAAAGCAATTTGCAAGTAATTTATGGCCTATACAATAATAAAGAGGTGGACCTTGGCTTATCGGCTGAGTCACAGGAAATTGGTGGGATGCAAACATTATTTAAAACTGCAGTTTATATGAGAAGCGTACCCTGTCTGTTGGCCTTTTAATTAAAAGCTTAAATTAATTTGTCCTTTATTTCTTGTGCGGAATATCGGCTTGGCCTTCTTATGGACGCTGCCAGTGGAAGCGGCAGAGCATGTCCGACTAATTAACCATCACGCCTATAATCCTCCGGTTAAGGGTTAGGCAGAGGTGTACTAATGTAAACATAACTGTGGGTGTACAGAGGTCAGAACATCAAGCTACCCCAATCTGTCAAATTGCTTTGATAGATTTTCAACTTTAATACATTATATTGAGGTTCATATTCAATTCAAATTTTCAGTTTTGGATAGCTTGACCTACTGGCGTCTGTACATTGGTACCCACAGTTCGCCGGTATGTTTAGGTCCCATGTTATAGAGAAGGAGCCTATTACCATTTACGGGGCACATATCCAAATTACGAGCTGCTACTGAGAATTTCTTAGAAACACCCAATAACACCGCTCCGCCTTTATTTTTTTATAAATTATATCTTATTTTGTAAATAGATCTTTTAAAGACACTTATTATCTGATATACATATAAAGCCAGACTATCTGATTTTCACCTCTCCGTTTCTCTGAAATCCATCCAAAGGTTGTCTGTAAGTTCGCTTTTAGCGATAAGACCGCTCATTGTACCATTCTATCATTTATAAACATGTACTTGGCATTTGTTTATGGTGTACAATAAAGAATATTCTATTCTGTTCTAATTACAAGTCAATATTTGATTAATATTAGATGGTGCCGGCTGATAGTACGCAAAGTCCTCATGGATCGTCCGGCACCTGGGGAGGTGGCAGAGTACATATGTCGGTAGTACCTTACGCACTTGCCCTATAGTCATTGCCATGGGATCCGTGAAATTCGTCACGACCATGACAGAACACTGCTCAGCCTGGTAATCGAACCCAAGAACTCTAGTGTAGCAGCACGCTTACGAATACTAGACTAATGAGCCAATGTTGGATTAATATCGATTTAAAATCGCATTCATTCGCGTGATCACATTCTGCTTGACCGCCTAAGAATCCTTTTAAATAATGTTGATACAATATAACATATTATACAGTCACCCGTTGCTAGATTTTTTTCTTGCACAATCTAATATATAAAATTCTCGTGTCACAGTTTTCGTTGCCATACTCCTCCGAAACGGCTTGACCGATTTTGATGAAATTTTTTGTGCTTATCGGGGAGGTCTGAGAATAGGCCAACATCTATTTTTCATACCCCTTAATTTTTTTTTATGGCAAAACAACGTTTGCGGGGTCAGCTAGTAATATAATAATATCAACATTTATGTCATACTAACAAAATGTTATTCTAACACTCTTGTGTGAACTGTTGATTAATGGCGAGATCAAATCATGTTTCACAAGTTGATATCAGTTTCACATACGTACGTGAACTGTCAAAAAAGCCACCTATTTTTTTACAGCGAGCTTACGCAAGAAAACAATGGCGGCGAGACAATGCGGACTTACATATGCCTGACTTGAGAAGACAATAGGACCTATTAGAAAACAATATAGGCTGTAAGAACCCGCTCACAAAATGATATATCGATCACAGATTACGACAACGGCGATAATATGACATTGGGGTAATAGAATTATGTACTAGAGACGCAAGTGAGTTTATCAACTTATTAGGCTTACTGACGTTATGCATTAATTCTTTTAAAAAAAATTACGTGGAAAATAACATCGCTTACTCTAAACATTTTAAAAGCACTTGACTCAGGCTTGACTTCCGCTCGTCAATTTTCTAATGTAAGATTATATCTTCACGCGGTTACACTAGTACGACTGAAAAATATTATACCTCATTGGAAATGAATGGAGAAATGGTATCGATATCTTAGCGATTGAATGTAAACCGCAATTCTTGTTTATAAACAATAACGATTTCACTTGATGATTTATGACCTGCGAGCGTACCGCATACTTGGAAAAATTGAATTGATTTTATGTGCGTTTTGATTTGCGTTGTGCGGTGTTGTAGTAGTATGTTATGTTAGGTAAAAAAAAATATTTTGCTCATTCCCTCTTTCTTAACTAACTATATACAGCGTGAGTCTACATAATGTGCACATATTAAAATAAGGGCTACTGCGACTCTCATGTAAACAAAAATTTGTAGAAAAAAAGTCATATTTTTGTTAAAAATGCCATAGTAATTTTCAATTGAGCACAGTTCACTCCCCAATTTAGACGTCTAATTATTACTAATCATTATTGAGTTTGTTTTGTTATGATAGATGATTAAGTTTAAACGTTATTATACCGTTTTATTTACACGGGTGTCACTAAATTTAGTATATTTTTCAAATATTAAAACATGGTTTTTGTCGATAAAATTAAGCATAGCTTTCATTATTTTAATATGTGCACATTATGAAACCCCGTATACTGCGAATCACATATTCCCACATGTTTCAAAAAACAATAATTAAAGTGAATACCACGGGCAAGCTAGTCATTGATAAAAGTTTATTACCACATTGATTACTAATCAAATAACTTCGAAAAGGCTTCTGGTTGTCGCTGGTCAATTCCAATGCCAACGATTTCTTCCAATCTGATTTTATCGTCGTTTGACAGCGCGGATGTCGGCAACTGGCCAAGGAATATCTTCAAGTTTCATGTTTTTTACGACCAGTAGCTAGTTTATGAACAGTGGACAAGTCCGAGATGCTGTTGATAGTAACCTCTTTTACGTTACAATGCCGCCAAACTAAACTGTTGAATTTGTCGGTTCTGAAAGTAAGTATTTATGGTTGCTTTCGAAAGAATTCTGACTCTATTTTTTTTCTCATCTCTTAAGGAAATACTTTTGCATCATTTCCACTCTGAGGAGCTGCAGTAAGTATTCTATGTTAAATCTAAGAACGGATTTTGTTTTGTGAATTTAGGAGGTGGGAGTTTTCCATTGTGGAATGACAATGCGCGTAAACTAAAAGCTTAATCATTATATACGAGAGAGTAAGTTTGGCATTCATGTTATTCCCTTTTTATTACAAGAAAAGTCCGCCGCTACTGGAGGCAGAGTATTTCAATCTCATATCTGCCAAAATGCTTAATCATTTGGTTGACTAATAAAATATTGTATTGTTTTCTTACACTATGGTAAAAATAATTTTGAACCATCTGCAAATTATAATAACTGTTCTAGTAAACTACAGCCTCACTAAAAATAAAGCTTGGAAAACAAACAAAGAAAGAAAGAAATGGGCACAAGTTCTTTTCTTTCATTTCTTTTTTTTTAAAGTTGCCCTACAAATTTTTAGCCATATAAACACCCAGACCTGGAACAAATACCTGTCGGTCTTAGAAAAATTTGTTCCGTGTAGGGATCGAACCCACAACCTGTGGCGCAGAAGCCGATCGCTCAGTCGCTGCGCTAAAGGTGTCTTCAAACAATCAAAGATACCTAACCATCTTTTTAGATTTTAGAAGAAAGATGGATGGAAAGCCGCTTTTTTACCCAACTGCGAGATGTAAACGAGGATAATTAACAGTGTCAGTCCCATTCATTTTTGCGATTCGTCGTCGCTGCGAAATTTTAGAAGATACCTTACTACAAAACAAAACAAAATCGTTTTGTAAACAAAACAAAATCATGTTCAAACAAAACAAAATCATGTTTAAACAATAAATCTTTATGACAAGAGAACCTTAAAGTTCTGATTCATGGAATTCCAGAGGGTCTTATCGACAGCAGACATCCAGTTATAAAATACGAGGATCATAAACAGTGCACACCTGTTCACAACAGGAATTTCTTGTCCTGCAGAATTGCCTTTGTCTATCTTGTAGTCATAGGAAGCCCATGTTTCTTGTCAGACTTGAATAAATACGAACCTAAGGACTATAATAAGATCAAAAGGAATCTATGTTTATGAAAATATTTTGATTTTTACTGTAATACTAGCTGCCCCCGCAAACGTTGTTTTGCCATAAAAAAAAAAGATGTTGGCCTATTCTCAGATTCTCAGACCTCCCCGATAAGCACAAAAAATTTCATCAAAATCGGTCAAGCCGTTTCGGAGGAGTACGGCAACGAAAACTGTGACACGAGAATTTTATATACTGTAATATTATTATTTTCCGTGACTTAATGTCACGGAATGTGCAATAATATTTAGTGCATTTTGGTACTTAAAAAATTAACAATATGATTCCGACATAGTCTAAGTTTCAAAAATGACAAATAAAAATAAGTTACAGTCTGTAAGAGTTCGCTTTTAGCGTTTAGACCGCCCATTGTATCATTCTATCATTTATAAACATGTACTTGGCATTTGTTTATGGTGTACAATAAATAATATTCAATTTATTCTATTCTATACATTAAATTGAGATTGAATGTAACTTATTATGTTTATTTGCTTTTATTCGGCTTATTTTAGTTTTTTTAATTTCATCACCTGTAAATTATAAAGATCATATTTTAATATCAAAATCATAATTTATGTAACTTATTGTTGAATGTAACGAGAATTGACTCCAATGTTTCTTTTTTGACGTTGTAACACTGAAACTGGATCGAAATTATATTTTTGTTAAATATTCAGTATTCCCCTTCACGAACAAATTCTTTTTAAATTTTGTGGTAGGTATTAAGTTTAATTCCAAATGGATTGTGGAGATACGCGATGGTATCATTTACATTTATATCGCAGTAACTAGTACTAAATAAAAAAATAAAAAATTTGGAATTTTTTTACTGAGCTTAGTTAATTTTTGAGCTATGGGTACTAGGCAATGGATATAATACTGTTTTTTTAAATTAAATACTTATAATATAGAGAGATCCAGAAAAACACAAACCCATAAATATTTGTGTCCTGTGAGAATCGAACCCATGATCAGCAGTCCCGACACTCGAAACACTAGACGACAGACGTCGTCTGGTTAAAATATATTACTTAAATCATTTAATTCGTATTATTACACATTAAAATTGAAAATAATAAAGTATTCACTAATTAATGTACCTATTTATAATTATCTTGTTCATAGCTAAACAAACGAAATAAGATAGATCAAATGGAATCATGGATTATTCTTTTGCATTGTAAAGTTGCCTATCACCTATCGCATCGCCTGGGAGAGCACTACCAAGGTATACTTAATGAATGTTAACACAGTATGTAAACATCACTGGAGCAAAAAGAATTAGTGAGTAAAGATTTCGGCTTGCAACAGATTCAGAATGAAGATTCCAATGCTTTGAGGATGCCGCGTCTGATAAAATAATTAACATAACTAAATAATGAGGAGACGAGTTTATTCATTGATTTCTTGCTACATGCCCGGTTTGGGAAGATCTTTATTGCAAAAGGATTACATACAGATATTTGGAACTAAGACTTGAGTACTAAAATAAGTTTTTTTATACCACTACGGTGGCAATCATACGGACCACCTGATGGTAAGCGGTTACCGTAGCCTATAGACGCTTGTAACATCAGGGGTATCAATTGCGCGTTGCCGACCCTGTAAAACGAAAGAGGAATAGTCGGTTTGGCAGTATAAGGGTCAAAGTCCCCGCACTGCCAACACAACGTTTCCTCGCGGAGCACTGGCAACCTTGCTCACCGTTAGGAACACAGCTCACAGTTCAAAGCAGTGTTATTTCACTTCGATTTTCTGCAAGGCGGAGGTACTTCTCCAGTCGGGCAGCTCCAATTTGAATGGAATTACTCCCACTATGCCCTACCTCTCTTAAATTCCAACGCATAATTCCTATGAGTTACTCCTATGACCGTTTTATCTGAATGGACTTATAGATATTAACTCCCATAGTATCATTATGCTGGTGGTAGTACTTTGACCACCAGTTTGCAACGATCGCCTAGAAATTAGGTTACGGTAGTCTGGAAGGCAATCGCTTCGTATAAAATGCGTGTGATATAGGTATAGCATATCTAGTTAGATTAAGTCAAAATTAAGTAGGTAAACACATCTGGTTAGACGAGATGCTCATATAAACGTAACTGTAGCTAGAAAAAGACTAGGTCAGAAGGTATGTCTTTTTTAAAACACACAGATTACAAACAATGGAAAAGAAACCAGACGCCATAGATAGCGTACACATTTAATTTCAAGTTATCAATGTAGCATTGTCCTTTTTATTAAAACCATCCCAGTTCGAGTTAATTATACATTTTTTCTTGCAAACAGGCTCAAGACTCTCCAAAGGGTAACATGCATCGTTGGCGCTATTTATAAACGTTCCGCTTATCGTTGTTTTTTTCACGTCGCTTCACTTCTGTGCGTCTGCGCACCTGCCGTCGCCCGCGCACCTCATTGGTCGGGTGCATAAGTCAATAACATCTAACTGAGGCCACCCTTACGGCTGTTTTCTTAGCCCTTATCTTGTGTTGCTCAATCATGCACCTGATTTTGTATTAGAATAGTTATAGTTTTAAGGGTTACATATTTCTTTACGTTGTTTGAGGTTACATTTTTTGACGGAAATTCGCGCCATTTCCATTTCCATTATCGAATTTGTCTTTCACACAAATCGGTTTTTAATGATATTATTAATATTTAAATAAAGAACACAAAAACGCTCATAACGGGTAATTTAATTTGGGAACAGATCTCAGATACCGTGCGCTAAATAACAAAAATTTAAAAATACAAATAGAGTAATAAATAATACAGAAATGCCACATCAAAACCGACCTTAATGCATTAGTCAAGTCAGTTATCACTACATCTCTGTCCAAATTCCGTGCTTAAATGGAACATATAACCAAGTACGGCTTTGGACGGCTACTTTAGTAACACGCGAGGAGATTGACAATCGCTGATAACATTTAGCTGGTGTACTGTCTATAGTTTCTATAGCCGTCCCATTAAACAAATGGACAGCTATAAGTAAGTAAATTGATTGTTTTGGTAAGCCACACTGACGAGGTGGTTTTAATGTAGGTACAAGTATTCATTTGGTTGAATGTTTTAATTTAGCTTCTGTAGAAATACGTAAAAAAATTTGGAAGAGAGAGTATTTTTTCTAGTTGACCTGTGTATCATTATATAACATTCAAGCATGCCTGAATCCCCCGAAAGGTTAGGAAAAGGTGTACCGACATAGGTATGCATCAACAATTAGCCGGTATATTATTAGGCTGTCCCAATAGCGGACGAGTCTTATTGCCATTTCTAGATCACAAATCTAAACTATAAGCTGCTGTTGAGTTTTACACCACTGTTGGGTTCACAGCAGTGTAGGGTTTATCACTGTCAGAAGGAATTAAATAATTAAAGTCCAAGGTTAGAACAACTAGTTTAATTAGCACGAAATACACGTACAAATATAAGTCACGCGTGTGCCTACCCTGTGCCCTAAGGATAACGACTGAAGTACATTGTGTGAGCGGGCGGGCGAGCGAGCTCTGAAGGAGCTGTGTCAGCATGACAATGTCGCCACACTGCCACTGAGGATGTCATACAAAGACCCAATAAAATTTAGCTCGAACCGACGATCTGTTATACGGGATACCGTCAAGGACTTTTTAAAAAACACTTTTTAAGAATAATTAAATGATTTATTTAATTAGTATTAATTATAACGAAATTGGCAACCGTGCACCGTGAAGGATGGAATCGGACTGAGGAAGAATGGGATGATCGGAATGACGTATGCGTGGGTCTAAGGAGAGAAATGCTGAGTTAGCAGAATAGGTGCTGAGGGTTGTAATCTGGGGAACAAGGGTAGCCTATAACAGCCCCCCGGTTAAGACTAAACTTACACCCGAAAGTGAAGTTTATGTCTGAAAATTATAAGGATGAGGTAAGGTAGGAAATTTTAAGCTTGAATACGGATTCTAGGAGTTTCAATGGAAGACGTAAGTTCAATGTCAGGGTTAGGATTATCGGTATGACTGGAATTAGAAGAAGGAATGCAACGGTGCCGAAATTTATACAATTTATAACTTATATAAAGGCTTATTAAAACTAAAATACAACAAATGATAACGGGAATAAAATAATTTTCTGAATACAAGTTAACATTGGGTTTTTCTATAATTTTCTCAATTTTATGATTTAGTGTATCAAAACTCTCTTTATAACTGGATAAAGCTTCAAGGTTAGTGTGTTTAATGTTTACGGTATTTGAGGTATTTGTATGTGAGAGTTTTGGTATACTTAAGTTGCTTTGGATAGTATTGTAATCTATATTTACATGGGTTACATTGATTTTAACAATTTGTTTAGGAGTTAGCTGAAGGCCATTACAATAGCCAATTGATTGGAATTTCGATGATACCTGTCCCGATTATATTAGTTTCATAAACGTTATTATTTAAACAATCAAGTGTGAATTTAGATTTTTGGGACATAACGAAAATCCAATTATTGTCATGGAGTCCTTGAAATATTTCAATGTGACCATTTACATACTTGATTGAACATTCATTAGGAATTTTTGACAATGTTTTAGACACAATTTCGCTTTCACAGGTCGGGTAGGCAATACTGGACATAATATTAATTTTATCACAAATGTAATTTTCATCTATGGGTTTACAATCCTTTAAGTTATTAATATAACAATATTGGTTTTTATCTCTAGAGAAACCTATATATGTTGCAGTTGGTATTATCATTGTATAGGAATCATTATTGAATGGAATTGGCAAGGGCAATGCATGATAAAGGTTAAATTCTAAAGGATTAACGAGTGGCATTTTAACAACGAAAACAATCTTGTTTTCTGAAAAATAACAACTAATACTAGATATCTCAATTAACATATGGATATTATTTATATCTAAGACAATAGGAAGTTCCTTTGAACTTGGTAAGAATCTATAATTACTAACTAAGTCATTATAAAGTTCTTTAGGTGAACAAATAGCAGGATAAAGGACATTATTTTTACTGAACATTAAACCATTTGCAATATCTTCTAGTTTAAAGGATAAGGTGAGTATACTATTTTCTAACATGTTTAAAATTTCCATTAACTTTGTTTTGATAGTTAAAGTTGAGGACACTATTGTAAGATTTTGTAAATTTTCAGATAGTGAATTGACAGCGCTGTTCAAGGATTTTTCATTTTCAATAAGTTGATTAATAGTTTTATTAAATGCATTAAGAGTGGATTTGGTAACAAGGATACTTTCTTTCATGAAGGACGCTAGATCGCGTTGGTCCTTCTGTAGAGCTTGAACAGCCTTGTCGTACCGAATAGCATCGTCTTCGTCCATTGTTCCGAATAAATGTTTAGATAAGGTTCCGATAGCACCGAACCATGCTGAACGCTTAGTTTTTCGTGTGATAAGGTGGGAAATTGAATCAAAGTCTCTAACCATGTCGGAAAATCTAACTTCAAGTGGTTGAATTATATTATCACATTCTGAACTTAGGAAGACTTCGCTTTTGTTGCACAAATCGCGAGTTGAACTTAGAACTTTATCAATATTATCTAAATGGGGAATAATAACACTTATATCTACCGGTATTACTATACTTAAATGTCCGTTAATTACTTTTATAGAACCAATCGGATCGAAATAGATTCCAGGACCACTCTCCATAGGACTTATAACATCCGGGAAACTCCAAACAGTGGTACTGTAAGAAAAGCGTAGTGGAAGTTGAATAGGATACTTAAAGGTATAAAATATTAATAATAGTTAGGTTTTAAAAGTGAAGGATAATACTTATAATATATATTATAGTACTAAGGATAAAATATCTATAAGGCTCTACGGGCTAGTTTCATTTCGTCAAAGTGGTGTTTGACGTGTCTCCGGTTTATCAATAGGGACGCGTTATTACTGCCGTGTAGCTTAACGATTTTATAAGGGCCTTTCCATATTGGAGACAACGCTTTGCCCATACGAAGATGATTTTTAAGATATACGTAATCACCTACTTTGTAGCTAATAGGACGTGAATGATTATCATAATAGGTTTTTGATCGTTCTTTAGATTTCTGGATGTTTTCAGTGGCTTTAGTACGTGAATACTTTAGTCTTTGTTGCAGAATTCTCACGTATTCTGGATATGTAGCGTCAAGGTTGCTTTCATATATAGAATCAGGTAAGTAAGGTTTATTGCCGAATACGAGTTCATAAGGAGTGAAATTTGTAGTCGAATGGATATTAGTGTTATATGCTAACATAGCGGTATAGACATATCTAGACCATTTAGTGGGATCTTGATCTACAAAGGACTTGAGATATTCTTTTAATGTAGAATGGCTCCGTTCTAAGGCGCCTTGTGTTTGAGGATGATAGGGTGTTGACCAGATTTGTTTTATTTTCAGGAATGAACACGTTTGTTTGAAGAGTTCTGCTGTAAAATTAGTACCCTGATCGGTGACGATAAATTTGGGGATACCGAAAATAGAGATAAAGTGAAGGAGGCATTCGCTTGTTTCCTCAGCGGTAGTATTTCTAAGGGGATAAGCTATAGAGTACTTTGTAAGGTCATCTTGTAATGTAAGGATATATTTTAATTTGGCAGTGCCGGATTCTGGTAAAGGACCTACGATGTCCAAGAATATTTTTTCAAATGCCGCGCTAGCAGTACTAGTGATCTGCATGGGTGCCCTATTCGTTTGACGTAGAGCTTTATTGGTCTGACATAGTTGGCATGATTTAACATAGTTTTCTATATCTGAGCGCATTCCTTTCCAGTAATATCTTTCAGCTATTCTGTTGAACATTCTAGTAGAACCTACGTGACCAGCCATAGGTAGATCATGATTATCTTTAAGTATTTGTTTGATTTCGCTTAAGGATGGATATTGAATATTATTATGGTAAATATGTATTTCTATATTCGTATTATTAAATAAGTAGAGAATAATATTATATATTTTAGTGAAATAATGTTTATCGAATGGGTTTTTAAAATCAGTGATTGCGATTATCTTGTTGTTTTCATCTAAAGATATAAGTAGTTCGTTTCGAAGATTTTTCAGGGATTCAAAGATATCTGGATAAGAAGACGAGTCAAAGTGATGAACTTTGGTAAACAAGAAGTAAAAGTCTTTATTTTGAGTTTTATGCATAAGGAATGAATTTAAGGTCCTTTCTAAGGACAAGAATTGATCTTTATTAGGTAAGTTAGATAAAACGTTTTCGACGTAAGGGATGGAGTCATCCATGTCTATGGATGTGGGAATAATAATGTTTTTATATGGAGTTTTCAACAGGTTTTCATTGTGTTCAACAATTTGGACATTAGGAGTAAAGTTTTTACTAGAAATATCTTTAAGGAATTTCGTGTATGTTTCAGGTCTAGTGATTGGACTATCAAGTGGATCAATAGGAGCATTAGTTGTATCAGGAGATTGAAGCGGAACATCGCGGGAGGAAGGTAAGTCATTATTTTGATTATTTGTCGGTTGATTTGGGGTTTCCAGGTCTTCGAGGTTTAAGTCTCTTAAATCGTCTGGTAATTCCAGTAAGCCTTCTTGATCTGGAGGAATAGGAGGAATAGCATCTGGGTTTAGAAGGTCTTCATAGTCATACGAGTCTTCTGTGTCAGGGAATAGAGGACTGTCATCATTGGAATGTGAAGGTCCGGGAACTGGTTGAGGAGCTACAGGATTTACGAACTCGGAGTTTTCAGGGGGATATCTAGAGAGAGCATCAGCGGCGTTAAGTTTGCCTTTGCGATATATTATTTGGTATTCGTATTCTTCGAGTTTAAGTCGCCATCTTTGCAATTTACTACCTGGGTCTTTGTGGTTAAATAGCCATTTAAGAGGTCGATGATCAGTTACGATTTGGAAAGTTCTACCATAAAGGTATGGGCGAAATGTTTTACAACCGAACAGGGTAGCAAGTAACTCCTTTTCAGTGGTGCTATAGTTACACTCACTTTTATTTAAGGTACGAGATGCATAGGCAATAGGCCTATCTTTGCCTAATTCGCCTTGGGATAGTATAGCACTGATGGCGTAATTGGACGCATCTGTGGTTAAGATAAAGGGCTTAGAGAAATCAGGGTATACTAACAAGGGAGCTGATGTAAGTTTTTCTTTCAGGGTATCGAATGCAAGCTGGTGTTCGTTTTCCCAGATAAAAGGGACATCCTTTTTCAGGAGATTGGTTAAGGGTTTAGCTAGTTTCGAGAAATCAGGGATGAAGCGACGATAATATGAAACAAAGCCCAAAAATGATTTTATATCTTTTGGGGATTTAGGAATAGGAAATTGATGAACGGCTTTTAACTTTTCTGGATTGGGTTTGACACCTTGATCAGTAATAATGTGTCCTAGGTAAGACACTTCTTTACGTAGGAATTCGCATTTGTCTGGCTGTAGTTTTAGGTTGAAATTACGAAGTCTTTTGAAGACATTGGATAGGTTTTCAATGTGGGAAGGAAGATCATATGAATAGATTACAATATCATCAAGATATACAAAGCATTGTAAGCCTTGTAAACCAGAGAGGGCCGAATTCATTAATCTTTGAAATGTGGAAGGAGCATTTTTTAAGCCAAATGGCATTCGAGTGAATTCATAATGGCCTTGGGGAACTGAGAAAGCTGTTTTAGCGGAGTCTTCAGGATTCATTTTAATCTGATGGTAACCGGAAGCTAGGTCAAGAGTACTGAAGTATTTACTTTTGCCAAGTTGATCAAGGATTTCAGAAATATTTGGAATAGGATAAGAGTCTCCAATGGTGATGTCATTGAGTTTTCGATAGTCTATTACGACTCTCCATTTCCTTTCACCGGAAGCGTCTAATTTTTTTGGTACTACCCAAATGGGTGATGACCATGGTGATGCAGATGGTTTGATTATACCTTGTTCGAGCATTTTATCGATTTGGGAAGCTACTTCTTTTTTATGGCAATCAGGGAATCGATAGGATTTTACATGAATTGGAACTGAAGTTGAAGTTTTTATCTCATGTTGAATTTTATCTGTATGTGTCAATTGATCACCAGGGAGATGGAAAATGTCGGAAAAATCAGAACAGACTTCGAGAAGACTTTTGCTTTCCTCGTGATTTAAGTGGGATATACGGATTTGGTCGATTACTCGTTTGGATCGAGTAAAGGCGTTATCAAAATGATGCTCTTTATTAGTTCTTAAATTGCATATATTTTGAACCGTTTCAGAGTCATCGAAAGGAATAATTTTTAATTTCAGGTCGGAAGTAAAGGAAATAGGATGTTCAGAAGTATTCACAACAGTTAAATTAATTCGCGAATTAGTTTTCACTTTTACTATACAATTTGCAATGAGGAGGTTTTCTATGGGGTGTTGATCTAAGATGAGTCCTTCGCGAAGCTCAGGATTTAATACAGTACATTCTATTACTGTTTCAGTTCTTGCAGGGATGACGAAAATTGGTTCATTGAAATTAAGTTTAAAGGCTTGTTTATTTAATGTGAGTAGTTGTTTAGGATAATCTATATTGCCATTCATTTTGTTGAATATATCGTTGCCGATTATGCCATCGTAAGGAAATTCTACTCCTTCGACTATGTGGAAATGGTGTTCTAAGGATTCGAATTGGATGGGAATGTGACCTAGAGTGGATTTTGTACCGGCGGAATCGATGCCTCTGAACTTTATGATATCTTTTGTAATTTCAGGCATCTTTGTGACGGCAGACTTCATAATAAGGCTAAAGGATGCGCCTGTGTCAATTAATAAGGATAATGGCTTCGAGGATACAGAGGTATGTACTTTAATATATGGTAAGTACTTATGAGATATATTTGGCGTACAATTATAAATTTCAGAATCATGTATCGATTCTGGGGCGGTTTCTTCTTGAACCGGGATTTTGGGTAAGTACTTTGTATTTTGGGAATTGAATGTTATTTCTTTTTCAGGATTGCGGCTGGATAATAAGGATCTAGAATTGCGACTTAACCTTGTAGTGGCAGTCGTGTATGTTAAGGATTTAGAATTATGACTTGACCTTGTAGCGGGAGTCATGGTTAGTAGGGATTTAGAATTAATATTATTTTGTTTATTTACATGATTTTTTATTTCAGGTTCATAGTAGCAGTGCCTTGTAACGGATGCCCTTGACCTTGAGGATTTAGGTAAGTATTTATTATTTGGATAGTTTAGATAAGGATACTGCGTAGAAAATATGTCGGATTTTGGATTACGGTGGCCCGACCGACACCAACGCGGGCCTCGGCTTAGTTTAAATCTTGGTAGGTATCTTCACCTACATTGTCCACAACATCTTCGCCTTGCTCTACTGAATTGACGCGATTAGGACCTTGAGGATTTTGAGAAACACCGAAACGTTTGTTGTTATATTCCCTCTTCCGGCAGTTTTCCAGGACGTGACCTGAGTTTTTACAATAACGACAATAGAGAGGGTATGATCGCGGTTTGTTTTGGAATTCTGTATTGGGTCTAAATTCACGCACTTTATTTTCGGGTTTATAAAAAGATCGTGGTTTTGAAGAACTGGAATCATTCGTAGAGTGATGTTTCCTGTTAATAAAATGTAAGATTTTTTCCTCAGAGACAGCTGCATTAATGGCCTCGTTTAATGTTTTCGGGGATCGAACCCGGACATTATTTGATATTTTAGGATGTAGCCCAAGGATAAAAGTATGCAGCGCCATTTCTTCTTTTCTTCTTTAGTTAGAAAGCGTTATTTCGGTTAATAATTGGGATAAGCATGTTTCTAATCGAAGTGAGTATTGCGTTACAGATTCGTTAGACATATGTCGGCATTCTTGAAGGTCAGTTAATAAATGTGAATAATATTTCTTTTCACCGAATTGAGTATTTAAGAATTCTTTGAGTTGTTCCCAATTATTAAATTCTTTAATTGAGCATGCAGCTTCTGCTCGGCCTTGAAGTTGACTTATAATAAATTTAAATATTATATTTTTCTGATTGGCTGAGGCGAAGTTGTATGCATTAGAGCAATTAGTAATAAAAGGGGTTAGTAAATTTCTGGATCTATCGAATGGTTTTATAAACTTAATTAGGACATTTAAATCTACAACGTCTGACTGCAAAACACTAGTCTTATCTTGAGACATTGTTATGAATTTATTCACACGGGATTAACTAGAAAGTCTAAGTAAGATAAGACTGTTCTAAGAAATTATGTGGGCGAGGACGTTATCGTTATGAGGGAACTGACGGAGCTACTCGGTAACGGATGTAATGCAATAACAAAGTATACGATTACGTCTAGACAATTCGGGGATAATAAAAACAATGTTTATTTATAAGATATTTCTAACACTTGAATTTCGTTTAAAACACGACACTAGAACACTGGATCACTATGATTTTGATTTTATAAGCTTTTTCACTCAGGATTTATATAAGTAGAATCACTCACATTGATAATCCGCAGAGCAGGATACTCGACAGGAACATATTAGGCGTTTTTTGGTTTGTACACTTTCACTTGTAGGATTTACGATTTTTGGGTCAACGTGACCTCTAGATATAGAATGATAGTTATTTGGGGATATAGAAGATGAGCCCGATTTAACTTGGATGTAGAACAGATGCACAAATGTTGTGACACGGTACGACTGTGTCGTTTCTCGATTTTAACTCGAACGGGAATTGGTAGGTTTTCACTTCACATAACACAATTCTTAGGATATCTACTTGCACTCGTTATTTTAAGAACGGTGATGATACAGGAATCATGTGTGTAGGTAATTGTGCGTAATTTATATTATAGTTCTTTAACACACAGGATTTACTTTAATTCACACTTTCACTGTTTGGGAATCGAGTTCACTTGGTTACGAACTTTCGGAGGATACCGAGGACCTTTTATGATCCCACCGCTGCCACCAATGTTATACGGGATACCGTCAAGGACTTTTTAAAAAACACTTTTTAAGAATAATTAAATGATTTATTTAATTAGTATTAATTATAACGAAATTGGCAACCGTGCACCGTGAAGGATGGAATCGGACTGAGGAAGAATGGGATGATCGGAATGACGTATGCGTGGGTCTAAGGAGAGAAATGCTGAGTTAGCAGAATAGGTGCTGAGGGTTGTAATCTGGGGAACAAGGGTAGCCTATAACAGATCGTATTCTCCTGGATACTATTCTTATACAGCAGTCGCTATTGTGAACCAATGAAGTTGACTATTACCTATATGGAATTTAAAGTCTATTATTCCAATTTGAGTTTAGCCATCAGTGTGGAATTAATACACATACCCTGGAACCACTTTGGTCTCATACCGTGCGATTCTAGAGCCATTCTCTCCCACGTACACTCAGTTTGTGGAATCAGCTCCCGGCCCAGGATTTCCCGAGAGACTATTAATAGCAAAGGGTTCTTGAAAAAGGGTGTGAAAAGATTTTTACAGGGTCGGCAACGCGCAAGTGATACATCTGGTGTTGCAAGTGTCTATAGGCTACGGTAACCATCAGGTGGGCCGTATGCTTGTTTGCCACCTTAGTGGTGTAAAAAAAAGCCTATATCAAACGTTAGTGTAATTACTTTCTTCAATCAAGCAGCTTTCAAATCGCCTCAAAATATGTCTCGAGCGATGGTTGACAATTAGATGTAACAGTAATAGTGGTTTTAAGAAATCGTAATTAAAGTAAAAAGCGCGGTCTCTCACGAGTGCGGTCCGATAGTTCGCCGCGTGCGCAATTAACCGTCATTATTGGTTATTAACTTTTTGCGTTAGAAATGTCTTTCGATCACAGATGCTCTATAATTAGCGATCTTCATGAAGTTGGAGTGCGACGTAGTTAACCGGTAGTAAAAGTTTTCATGTTGATTTTCTTATGAATGGACTAGCTTCTGCCGGCGACTTCGTCCGCGTGGAAAAGTTACTTTTAATTATAATTGTGATTTGGCAAATTATCTCAAAATCGTTATAAATTATAGCCTTTAAGTTATTCTGATGTATAAATAATAAAACTGTAAAGTTTCTTCAAAATCTGTTCAGTAGTTTTAGCGTGAAAAGTAACAAACATCCTTCAAACTTTCACATTTATATGTATATATTAAGTAGGAGGACAAAAGCAGTGATAGCCTAGTGGTATGACCATTGGACTGCCAAGTCGAAGGTCTCGAGTTCGAACCCAAGGCACGCACGTCTGACTTTTCGAATTCATGTGCGTATTAATAATTAATTATCACTAGCTGAAACGGTGAAGGAAAACATCGTGAGGAAACCTGCATACCTTAGAGATTTGTGAAGTCTGCCAACCCGCACTAGGCCAGCGTGGTGGACTATAGCCTAATCCCTCTCAATATGAGAGGAGACCCGTGCCCAGCAGTGGGACAGTATATGGGTTGATGATGAATAAGTAGGATAGGATAAGATAAATGGACATACATAATTATTATCACGCCTGTCTTCCATAGAGGTAAGCTGACACTAGATTTCTACCTACTACGACCTTGACTATGTGGAGAACCATAGAGAAAAGAAGAGGAAAATAATTGGACACTTAATACAACATGACGATTTCTTTGGGACAAGTTTTGAAGACAGAATTGAAAGAGAAAGGGAGAGGAGGAAGAGGAAGAGGTAGCCAAGTTTAACGTTTAAGTAAAGAAATAAGTAGATTTGCTGCCTGCCTAATTTTTTCTTGAACAATGGCGATTGCTCCACCGACAACAGCTGAGCTCTAAAATTGAAGAAACAAGACGCGATATTTGAACATAACTTAAATGTCTTTTACCTGCTTAACATAATGTACACTCATAGTTCGCCGGTATGTTTACGTCTCAATAGGGGGCAACACTAATGTCACTTTCTCTTCTTATCCTCCTCATGAATAAACTCTTACTCTTAAATAAATTAATATTATTATGAAATATTAATTGTTTACTATTAATAATTGCTTTGAAGCCACTTAGATTGGAATCCATCCGGTCTGTAAAGGATACATAAAATAATAATATCAATATGACGGGATTAAATTCGTAAAAAGTAATTTTATATCAATGTAGGTATTCGAATAATTTTCAGTAATTTATAATAATATAATTATAATATAAGTAGGTACCTATG
This sequence comes from Acronicta alni, assembly GCA_964056405.1. Lineage (NCBI taxonomy): Eukaryota > Metazoa > Arthropoda > Insecta > Lepidoptera > Noctuidae > Acronicta > Acronicta alni. The sequence continues at coordinate 4,766,828 of OZ043918.1, read as the reverse complement.
TCTCTATTGTATTTTTATACTAATAAATACCTTTTATAAGTTAATGAATTTATTATTCCTAATGGAATTAATAAATACAGAACCTCTTAAAAGTAATAGTAGTTAACTACTTAATTTATTTATTTATTTTTACTTTAATTAAAACGGTACAAACTAATTGCAATACTTAAAGGAAACATTACAATATAATAAAATTACAATCCAATAAATTAATTAAATTAAATTAAATTAATCACTATCATACATCTTGCTCACAAAAAAGCAAACACTCAAACAATATGTCTTGCCATCCATCCGCAAACAAGTCAGACTTCATATAGTAACCATCCCGTTTATACCAGTCCACTTTAAGTAGGTACTCCTTGCGCTCTATCGTAGATCTGTGGAGTTAGTCCCGTGGTAACACCGTACAATGTATTTCGAGAAAATAAATGAAACAAGTAGGAATATTTTGTATCTCTTTTTTCTGTATATCTAGCTGGTACTTGATTGCATTACATAATATACCACCACGCCTGTCTTCCACAAAGCGTTAGACAGAGGTGTACAATAATACACCTACCAGTTCGCCGCCGATATCCATGTCCTAGTACTCATAGTACAAGTTGTGCTTATATTGGGACTAGATCGTCCTATGTAAAATGTCCCAAAATACCTATTTATTAAAAAGAAACATAGCACCTACCACGAACCCAGGACCTCTAGCGTACAGACGTGCTTTCCACCGTAAAGCTAATGAAATGACAGATGCGGCTAAAAATCAGTATTTTACACGAAGTAACTGCAATCAGACCTCCGTAATACAATTTCTGGGCAAGCAGAAATTGTGTTTTAGCAGTCACGAATTTTTAAAATAATTATGCTATTAATTCTTAATACGTATTCTGGTTTAAAAATGTATTTAGTTTTCAATGTGTGGATAGCGAGATAATTTAATTTGCCACCATAATGACGTTTATATTAAAAACGTGACCGCTCATAATGACCGTGAATGATTGGTAAATGTTCCACGACCACATCAACATTCATCATAGTCAACATCATAGTCAACTAGGAAAATCTCAATTAAAAAAAGTTCAATTTTGATACATACCTCTTTGATAGTTCATCTTCTACTATGTTACGGTCAGCTTCTATTTTAATCAGTTGTGGCCTGCCATCAGACTTCCAGTATTAATAAGGTTAAAGTTTTTAGAAAATTCCAAACCGACTTCACGATTTATGTATGTACAAACTTAAACTAAAAAGAGGTAAATAATATTTCAATAGCTTCGAGGAAACGAGCATTAAAGGATAATCAACGAAAATTTTGGAGTCGATACGTCGCGGTCGGGTGAGCTATTTGATATACAAAAAAAACAATTGAAATTAGAAGTACGTTTATGAGATCCCCAATACCCAATCCAATTTTCGTTTTGTCACAATCCCATTGGTGAAAGCCTTACGTGTAAAAGAATCAAGTGGCTTCCGGGTTTCAGCTCCTTTGAAAGTAACACACGAGGACAATACGAACAAAACGGGAGCTGACACGGTGTTTCCCCTTTGCCCTAATCTAACTACTCTTTTGTCCAGCAAAATGTTCATGCACGCAAAAATGTTCCTTAACTATGTGATGTCATGATCTACATTTACATCACAACATTTACCTCCAAATTATCTCTCTATTTATGCGGAACTTAAAATGGTCTTGTGTCTTGCTACGCGAAATTGTCTTTTAGGTTATAGTGTTATGAAGTGTTTTGCTTTGATGCTTAGGCGACAGGTGATTTTATTTTTTGGTAAAATGTGGCGGCACCCCGCTGCATTTAAATATAATGACACAATGAAAAAGCTAAATTTGTCGCTACACTAAGGGATTCTGTTCTTTCCCTTGTAGCTTTTTGTATGGATACGTTTACGTAAAACGACCGTGAACACTTCATTTTTTTTCAACGTGAAACTTAATTCTATTAAGAGTAGTACTCCTGTTACTGAAAATTATTTTCTTGAAAATATAGTTTAGATACTTAAGTAAATTTTGTGTTTCGCTTTACACTATTCATAAAATTTCCAGACAGTCACTAAAATGTAATAGTTAAAATAAATAATAAATATTTGGGACACTTTTTACACAACACCCTAGTCCCAAACTAAGCAGAGCTTGTGCTATGGGTACTAGACAATGGATATAATACTTATATACTTTATTTCTGTAAATACATACTTATAATACATAAGAAACACCTAGAGAAACACTAATACTCATGTTTTACCCACACAAATATTTGTGTCCTGTGGGAATCGAACCCACAACCTCATGATCAGCAGTCCGGTACTCGAACCACTAGATAAAAATTCAAATATTCAGGCGAGTATCCAATAATAAAATTGATCCTAGTTGTAAGATTGTTGCTACGACCATTAGAATTAGAATCTCAACTTTATTGTTTTGATGTTATATTATGATTCATCACTAAAATGCCTTGCAATGTTGATGTTGTACCGACAGTGGGCACTAAGCCTTAGACTATAGAAATAAACAGAGTTGTAACCAGCTGCTAAAAACAAAGTAAACTATCCATCGAAAACAAAGGATTCTACGTGAATGTACTATAATATGTCAACACTTGCAAGTGATGTACCGTGGGAACTGGCAACACTCATAATATTACGGGGTCGAGTAAACTCGAGTTCACGGTAGTAGCAATAGACAATGGCAGGAACCACCTTCGTTCCGGCGATTTGTCACAGAATGTTCGCGAACAGTTGTGTTCGTCCCATCATTGTTCCACACACAATCGTGGATAATCAGGTAAAGCTTATTGACCTGGAATATCTGAGAAAAATATCCATAAAATGGCATTTGATTTTGCAAAGATATGTTATTAGAAATGTAATCGAACCCAGGGTATCTTACGAACAATAGTGTTCCAAGCATTTGAGCAAGTACTGAGAAACTTTTTAAATGATGTCGTATATTCCAATCGACAGAGCTAAAAAAACCCACGTTAATTTTTTATTACCAAAATAATTTTAAGGGGTATATTCTACAACATTATGAACTACTTTACTACGGGACACAGAAATCGCGAAAAGAAAATGTAATTTGTTCCATATATTGTGTATTCTGTATATGTATAATTATGTTCACCCAACTAGACAAAATGTATGCAACAACAGATTTTTTTCGTGATTTTCGCCTAAATATCCCTTACTGAACGATACGTACGAGTTTGTAAAAAATGTACATTGGGTTGAAATTTCCATTGTTACATATTGTATAACTAAAATCGTAGCGCAACCGAAACCACTTAAAAATACTTGGCTATAGATAAATGTGATTGCCAAATGGTTAGCTCCGAACCAATATTTATAATGTCATGTCAAAACGTTCATTTAAAATTAATATTCTTTATCATGTTAGTCTGCAATCAGAGCATAAAAAAGGTGATAAATCTTGACTAGACACAGCAAGATTAGAATTGAAAGAATGTTTATGCAATAAAATTTTATGGTGATTGACACCTAAATTGATCAACCCTAATCGCATGCACATCAGCTGTCTAAAAAGTCTCTAATGAAACAGTCTAGATCACGTCCCAAGTCAGATATGTCACAGATACCGTGGCATTAGCGTGTCAACGGAATAATTTAAATCGTCCATTCTAAATTGACCTCCACTGACCTTTCAATAGGTCGTTTCGTAATGAGGAATGGGAAGGATTAGGTGCTCGTTTAACTGGTCGTGGTATATCCAGCGATAAAGCGATGCGAGGTTCGGGCGTGGTCTTCAATGCAATGTTGGGATTATACAAACGGAGGACACGTGTGCCTTTGTATACATAAGTTTGGCCTTGGTGGTGTAAAGGGGTATCAACAAAAGCTTTCAGGACAGATGTTCGGTTGATGTCATCTGATTGGGGTTATCTTTACGACTCACAATTCGGCCTCGATCTTATGAGAATGTGGTTACACGGAATTCTATTTATGGATTTCCAAACATGCGTTTGGTAAGTATTTAGGGGATATGTTAAAAAAAAAACAGAATTTCACTGATTAGGAGTTACTTAATAAATTTAATGTGACTAAATATTATTCAATTCAGCATGATTTGTAATTCACAGAAAACTATACCAAAATAAAGAACATTATACCTACTAATCATTACGATACCTACCATTGATTAATTAGTTAAATTCATTGTTACTCATTATGTGCTTCATTAGGTACAGACGCCAGCAGGTCAACCTATCCAAAACTGTCAAATTTTCCCAATTGAATATGAACCTTATTGTTTTGCATTAAAGTTGAAAATCAATCAAATAAATTTGACAGATTGTGGTAGCTTGACGTGCTGGCCTCTGTACTATCTTTCTCATAATGATACTGGATGTGGAAATACAGAGAGAACAAATATTAAATAAATATTTGTTCTTTTTATTACGATTATTTCTGTTTTTTTTTTTATAAAACGTACTAAGACAGATAAAAAATCATATTGTTTACTGATATATTAGGTAATGATGAAAATGAAGGAATTCACGCTAAAGTTTTACAAGTAGGCGAAGTAGCATTAGGATGCACGCATAATCAACAAAAGATTTCCATTATGCACATTTACAAAGTATGTTACATTACAAATATAATGAATAATAAATAAATAACAATATAAGGAATAAATTCCTTTAAAAATACAAATCATAAATAATCACAATGTTATTCGACTAATTGTGAAATTTCGATAATATTCGAATACGATTAATCGTAATCGCAATCGTTTCAAGATTAACTTCTAGTAAATATATAAATAATTCTGTAACACATGACAGCTCACTTGTTCATGGTTACAGCTCACGGTGTTACACATTGCTAAATCATGTTCTACCGTATTACATTCCAAAGTTACACGAACAATATCACGGTCACAAACCAACAATTTGTAGTAACAAATAGCAATTACATCAGTGTCGTGACTAAATGCCATTCAACTATTAACCCAGTTTCTAAATCTGCGGCAATGTTTACTTATCTACTAAATTGGAACTAAAAGGGCTTCCAAAAGACATACTCAATGACCGTGGGAAGAGCTTTGCGTTTGACGTCTTCATCAAGAGTTAATCAATCCAGATGTTCCTTCGTATCTATAAGAAGTTCCTTTATACTGTTTTAAGATAGCTACACGTACATTTAATGTGTTCTTACATCCATATGCTCGGCACTTACACTAAAAGGTAGTTTGATTTGATTTTTAATGGTTTTATCTTTGAAAGTATTAAGGTTGAGCATGTTATTGGAATAACTTAGATATATTGGAGTAACTTCGATAGTTATATATGACGTCATAATATCAATATTAGACAATACTTAAACATGAGAAAATTCTAGAGTGGACAACATTTTTTGTTTAATAAAATCGTTTGGTAAACATATGCACCAATGAGTATAACTTAAGTATGACTTAAGTAGGTACTAAAATGTACTTTCAACTGAAATATCCCATTGCTGCTTGGCAACCGAAATAGAACTTTGAGCGGGCGATCTTTTTTACCCGATTGCTTATGGAGAGTAATGATTTTCGAGCGTATGTACATAATATATATGTCTAATACTTTGGAACGTTCTACAGCCTAAACCGTTTGGCGGATTTCGACACATGAGCTATCATTAGATTCGTCTCAGTTGTAGGAGTAACACAGGATACATTTTTTCAATATAGCCTCCACAAAAAAATTGAGGGATAATTAAAAAAATGAAATAAGACTTATTAACAACATCAACGGTATAAAATAAGAGCTAATAAATAGCTTTATCTTATAAATAATAAGTAAAAAGTGTGAATAAAATAAATTATTAAACGACGAATGATAACGAACAAAATATATTAACTAAAAAGCAAAAAAAAGCTCTAAAACATGTTGAAAAATATTATACTATATATTGCAGACAGGGGACATGCTAACAAAGGTTTTCATTCTTAGATTGTAAATTAAAATAAGTAATATACCTTGTCTCATACATTTATTATACATTTTCCAACATTCAAGATGTAGAGCATGTTTTTCGATTTTTAGTTTTGGTTTTTTGTTTCATTTAATTACTTTATCTCATTAAAAATGACGTAAAAAAACGATAAGAGCTTTCTGTGTTTGTATTCCAAGAACATAACATCTATGTTAATAACTAGTCACATTTATCATTCATATTACTTAAAATTCTGCTTACACTAAGGAAAAACCCGCATGCAGATATGAATAGAATTAAGTATGTTAGATAGTTTTATAAAATTCTAAGTTGGTGCCACTACTTGGTGCCTACGCACTTCAGTCACGATTTAAAATAGTAGCTGTCGTGCGAATTCTATCACGATAAGTCGTGATACTTCCTGTATCAATGTTTCCTGTAGGTTTAAAAAAGTATTTTTTTTTAATAAAATTAACTAGCTGCGTTGCAACACTTTTATTTTATTTTGTCAGAAAGTTGTCAACGACGATACAGATTTTTAACTCACTCCCTAAATCTATAGAACTTCCATTTTCCAAATTTAAAACTTAAGATGGTTAGGTACTTGACAAATGTATTTATACGGTTTCAGATTTTCGAAAATGTAAAAAAATATAATTAGATTTATATATTATATGATAAAATTATTAACTATTAACTTTAATAAGGTACTTAAAATTTGCATACCTATTTAACGGTGAGATATAATGTACTAATTATGTTACTGAACACCTTGTAAAATACTGTGTCTCTAGCAAATAAAGATTATTCTATCCTATTCAAACAACTTACAAAAAATCCATCGTTGGTGGAGGAATTGAAGTAACTCATAAAGGAGGAATTACCAATTGTATTCCCCGAAGAGTTAAGCAGAGGTGTACAAAGTATACTGACAGTTCGTCGCTATGTAATATGGGGCGAGCATATTGCCCTTAACATATAGACGTTAGCAACACGTCAACAGCGTGGCTATACTCGTGCGTTGTCATCTTGTGACCTCAGTTGTTAAATCTCATAAGCCCAGTATCACTGGCTTTATTGCCTTTCAAATCGAAACACAATAATGTTAGCACATTATTGCTTAGGTATCTTCCACCCCAGTTGAACTCTGCAGTGTGAGCCGAGATTATCGTCTTAAATCTACTACTTAAGGTTCTTAAATATAACATATAGTACCTTTTCATATGTTGAAAATTTGGAGGTATCTAACTAGTATATTAAAATCTTAATTAAGTACAAACAATTATTATTCTTATTACCCAATACAATTTTGTTTAATAATTTCTAGGACTTTGTATTGTGTTATATTAAATGGCTGTTGTGTGATTATTATTTTATTATAATGTTAATTATTTAGATTTATCTTATTATTTATTATAATTATGTTTATTATATTGGATGTTTTATTTATTTATTTTTTGAGTTTTATTAAATATTTGAGTAGGTAAAAGCATTTTTGTAACAAATATATTTTCAATTTTCTGTTAAATACTTTTTTTTCGTTTTGGAGATCATTAATTGGCAACCTAAGGATGTGTATCTATCGCAGTTTATTTATTGACTGCACCTATTTATTCCCTCTAGGTCAATATCAATTTACCTTTTTATAGTCACAAACCATTTCTCGGTAGATAAAGTATCTGGTTCGCAGTTCGTAACCGGTATCGCAGGTTTCTTTATTCACAACTGGACCCAACGACCATATTATACCATATATTGTAAGGTAGCCTAGTGAAGATCAGAATTTAGAGAGGCTAACAGAATTTTAAATAGTTTAAGTATCTGAATTAATAGGGTTGCGAAACAATTTTTTTTTTGTTACGAGTTGCTCGTCAGCGAGATGTTATCGTGGATGCAGAAATACGTGTTAACCATGATTTAAATAGAAGTTCATTAGAACTTAGTTCGAGGAAAATAAGGTGTGTTTTTTTTTGTTTAAAGTTAAGCTAATTTTGTTGTTACTTGAGTTTGAGAATAAAGTTTCTTATTTATTATATTTTTATAATTGTCTATTTCTTAAATAGTAAGGCTGATGGTAAATACATATATACCTACTTATAATACATAAGAAACACCTAGACAAACCCAAACACTATGTTCATCACATAAATATTAAGCGATAAAATCCGTAAAAAGTTGTTTTATTTCATTTGAAAATAACGTGTTTATTTTCGACACAATTTTATACAGTATAATGTCTTTAATTGTGTTTAGAATATTTCTAGTTAGATTTTGTTACATGTTTATGAAGTGAGCATCGTCTATGGTGGCTCTAAAAGACACTGAAATACAACCGGTTAGTTTATTTAATATTCAATTCAATAAACCAATGTGTGCACGTGTGCATTCGACGTATATCAAATTTCAGAAACACAGTTTAAAGTGGAGTGCACAATAGGAGGGCACTGTGAATTAGTAATGACTAGGCTCAATCGCTCTGCAAGCTTAAGCTTCCTTTGCCGCGGTTAGTATGTGGATGGGAGAGTAGGTAAGTTAAGTTGTTGCTCCCGGATATCAATGAATTCCTATAAAAATCGATATTCAGAAGAACAGTCAATTTATACTAAGGACATCAATATTTCCCAGGAATTGGGATGCGGAGGTCTGATGGTAGTGGATTTGTGTAAAATACCAATATTCAACCGCATCTGGAGAAGCTGGATAGCCGACTCAGCTGTAAAGGGTGGTAGACGATAATATTTGCTAAGGAATAATGAAAATAAATCCTTACAAATCTGTCTGCACGGTTTCGCTTGACAGTTTGAAGTTTTACAGAAATACAATAAGGAGTCGGTAAAATGTAATCATACACTGCCACATAAAGAAAAAATATATTAATATAACAAGACAATATTTATCCCGGTTTCAAAACGCATTGTTTCTATAAACTGAATTATCCAAGTTTATTTGAATGTATCCTTAATTAAAATTCCATTCACAGTCCACTTAAGGCGAAGAAGGGAGTTGAAATATCTCAAAAATGTTTTAGTAGGTATCGGAATCTATGGGTGCGTTCAGAAGAATGCCTTAATTAGATTAATCGTTGGCGATTTTGATAAGGCGACTAAAAAGTGGTCGGCGTTTTGACATTAATGAGAATATATTGCTGCCTCTTAATAGATTCTGAGTTTCCTTTAAGGCTGATTGAATGACTGCGTCTGATTGTGGTCGCGGGATGTTCTTAGTAATAACAACCATATGTGTTGTGTCTCGACATTGTGCAAGGTTTTTATTAATTAATAAATACCCTGATGTCATGTGGGATTGTATAATGACTCAGGAATGTGATTATTGTGTTAGTACGTGCTATACCTACCTACTACGTACAAAGTAGAACTACTTTTATGAGTTTTAATGATAGGTAGGTATGAATAGCACTTCTACTTTAATAAATATCATGATGTTTACGCTAGAAGAGAAGGTATTAAATTTCTTTTGTCAGATAGTATTAAATATCATAAGGTCAGATAGTAATAAGTTTCCTCTTAGAACAACTAATTGTTAATAAAAAAACTTATTGGAAAATAATGTTTTCATTATGGTATAAAATATCAAATAATAGGTATTACCTACGACTGTATAATTTTTATTATAAAATTATTCCTGCAATTTTAATAATGACAAGTAACTTGCAAATATTATGCTTCGCATTATGCATAATAAAGGGTTACCTTTTAATAATTACGTCTATCTATATTGATAGAAATAATAAAAATAAAAAATAAACTACATTTTTTATGTTCTTATATTTATTTTAATCATTATAATTAAATTACAAACAAATATTAAAGTGAATCATTTTGCAAAGATAGAGACCCATTCCATTTACCTACTGTGGTTTCATAAATAAAGCAACAGAACTATTCATACTTATTCGCTGAAGTCGAGTTATAAATTTAAAGTGACGTAAAAAGTCCACATAGGTAACCAAAAAGGGACACCTTGACCCCAAAGCGTATCCGTGGGCAGTATACACAATTACATCGCCGGTGGTCTGGACAGAACAACGACCAAAATTGCAATATTTCGTGTATTAAAAATGCATACCGCTCGTCATTCGATGACAAAACCAATTAATAAAAGTACGTTGCCCCCAGCACCCAGTACTGGTTGGAGTAATGGGTGTAATTAAAAATTTTCGCATCGTATTTCGGCCATGAGCAATCCGTATTAAGAGCAATTGAACTGATGGGCGGAATTGGATACGCTTGATTAGTTAAGACGTACCAAATAGGACATGGCGTAAGATCGGATAGCCGGACTCTGTTGATGGTGTTGATGGTTTAATTTGTTTAGAGCCGAGTTGTATGAAGAAATGCATTATCCACAGAAAAACGGCTAGTGGTGGAGGGCTGCAAGTGATATTTTTATTAAATTAGATTACATAATTCGTAATACAGGCGACTAACAAAAGGGGACAGTGGAACTGCCGAGAGGAGACGCCCTAGAAAAACTTACGCAGACCTTATTGGTGGGGTTCATCAAAAAGGTCAGGTGCGTAGTACTCGCAAGCGGCGTGTTTGTATGATGTATTCGTATGAATGTGGTAGAAGCAAAATAAGTATGCAAAAATGGTAGCAAGTGGCGTTCTTTAGTTTCTGTCTATCCTCATGGGAAAAAGACGTGAGTGTATGTATAATAAAATATTTGTTGAGTCTGTGACAGGAGTCGTCTCTCCTAGAGGCGTCTTCTAATGAGCTTCGAGGAGAGACGATAAAATGATCATCTGGTGCACTCTAGATAATAAACTAGAAATTTGAAATTTTGTGTGCATATCGGGGAGTTCTGAGAATCGGCCAACATCTATTCTATGATAAGGGTGACCCAATATTTTTTTATGGCAAAACAACGTTTGCGTGGTCAGCTAGTAATTAGATAAAATTACAAACGTGTTATTATAGGTACCTACATACAGGCTACCAACAATTGCTACAGTCAAAGACCTATTTCAATCCAAATTTGTACCGGATCACTAAAACAAATAACCCGTATGTCTGGGTAGTAATTTACATTCCCCTTTAATTCACTACACCTTATTTAACACCCCACTTGATTAAAATCGATGTGATAACGCCAACGTTGTTATTTACATAAATAATGGTTTCAAAGTTCGCGGCCGCACGAGGAACACACTAACATCTATTATAATGATTGCTATTTAATCGTTCCAAACACAAAATTTGGTGTTTGAATAAATAATCGACCTGTTTTCAATCATTAATCGGCAGTAATAGGCACGAGAGCTAACAAATTGTCGCGTCAGCGTATACCCGCCCGGGTGATGGATGACGATGAAATCTGTAATTTTATCTCAATATCAACTGGAGTGAAAATTCTAGCTTCACAAAGCATTACGTGTCATCATTTTTTTTTTCTCGTTTTAATGAGTTTTTCTGTATTTAGATGTAGGTACCGGTAAGTTGTCGGCCTCATTTCGAATGATGGGATTATTAAATTGTAATTTTAGATTTTCTATGCTTGTTATCAATGATGGAGTATCTGAATGAGTTGTTCTCTCTGACGGCTGTGTTTGTGTTTAATTATGTAATTCTTATAATATAAATAATTATATAGTTTTGTTAGAGGATGAATGATAGTGGTTAGTTAAGAGTTCTTAATGCGTACTACATTAGTATACAATATTTTAAAGGAATATAATAAACCGCGCATCAAAAATACTGATTGAGCAGCAAAATACAGATATCGGTTAGGTTAGGTTAGAACTGTGATCACACAACGCCAGAACCAAATCTGAATAATACCGAATCTGAAGATCAAGAAAGTGTATTAAATATCTAACAGTATAGTATTATTGATTTATTTGATGAGCAAATTTAGTGTGCATTTCAGTATTTTTGGTGCTAATTTCGAATATTTTGATTGAAAAAAGGGGATTTAAAGTTAAAGTATTAAATACCACCCTATTTTAAATTTAATATTTTAAATTTTATTTTTACTTGAAATCTACATATTTATTTGAACAATGTAATGGCTTGGCCATTGGCTTCGGATGTAGTATTATTTTCTGTTTACTTTAATGAATAAATATGTAGAGTGTGTAATTTAACTTAAATAAATATGTGTCTGTTCCTTAACTATTTATTTATTAGGTACATGTCTGTTCACATGTAGGTATTGATTTCTTACACTTATGTGAACATTGGACATTCAAATACTACTTTTTATATTTCGGGACATTTTACAGAGCACCATCTGGTGCCGAACTAAGCAAGGCTTGAACTATGGGTACACTGATATTTTGATTTATATTGTAAATACGAATTTATAAATTATGTCCTGTGAGAATCGAACCCACGACCTTGTGATGAGCAGTCCGTGAAATGAACCACTACACCATAGATGGCAGACGTCAACGGCTTGGGCAAAGGGTGTTGCAAAAGATTCCAAATAATAGATTTAAATAGTATCAATATAATCGATACAACCGATAAAACAACCACGGTAAAATGTGTAAATTAATAAATAATTTTATTTCAACTTCTAAAGCCATTTAACGACAATACTTTCTTTTTTATTATAGCCAGCATAAAAAAATATACTTTAAATAAACAAGTATTTAATAACAGATAAATCTAAATAAGTCATATTTCAAATGTATTTACGGCATCGCTCGGTTCTCCTGATTTGTATTCCGCGTGTTCACGCAAAATGACTCTTCAACGATTCGTTCGCACTTCGTACTTCAAGTGCGAATTACTTCAAATCGAAATCCGATTTTATGAAAACGTTAGCTGAATATTTGTTCCATTTTTAAAATATCGGTATGTACTGTCGTAGGTACTAAGAAAATGGGTCGTTCTTAACATTTTTAAAATGGATTTAGAATTTGGAACACATAGGTACGAAAAGTTGTTTGTTTTAACAATAATAATATTTATTAACACATACTAACGCTTACACAACAATGTAACTATGACTCTTAAACTATGGCCTGTATGACAACAGCCAGACCTCTCTATTAACAGGGTTCGAGTTATATGGAACGCTAAAGAAACCTTTTTTTAGCGATTCATACAACCTAAACACATCCATGTTTTGCAGACATATCAATGTTAAAAAAATATTATTGTATTTTTTAAATTAGCCTCTATTTTAGTGATGTTTGGTTATGTGGGTTTTAAATTTAAAAAAGTAGGAAATACATACGGCTCCACCGCCACCTTGCAGTCCGTAATATCCATTGGCGAGTATAGATTAGGCTCTAATGAGAAATTGCTATTTCAACTTTTTTGTTGTATGCATTTGACCCTATACGTTGTGCCTCACAGAAGGCTCAAACAGGAGGGGCTCGAGCTAAGTAATAACTAAGCTGGTCAACCGATCTGCAAGGTTACGCTTCGCTAGTCGCGGTCAGTCGGTGGATGGGTGACCATTCTTTACACATCGTCACCCATCCGTGCCTCGGAGAGCACGTAAAGAAGTCGGTCCCGGTTGTCATACGAACACCTATGACACTCGTTAGTGGTACCTAGTCAGTAGCCCAAAAAACCTGACAACCAGTCTATCCTCAGGGTATCAGTATTACCCAAAAAATGGGTTGTGACGGTCTGATGGCAGTCGCTTCGTGTAAAATACTGATATTCAGCCGCATTTGGTCAGACTGGAAGCCAACCCCAATATAGTTTTGAAAAGGCTCTGAGAAAGAGAAATATTTGAAACAATTTTTTTTCGGGAAACAATTATTGATGCATATTGATTTCTGACATTTACGCGAATATTATACATTGAAATAAAACTACTTTTTACGGATTTTATCGCGTATATTGATATTATTAATCCCGACGTTTTGTCTCAGTTTACCCGTGACCATGGACGCTGTAAAGGGTCCGAAACGTCGGGATTAATAATATCAATATACGCGATAAAATCCGTAAAAAGTAGTTTTATTTCAATTATTATTGATGCAATAATTTTTTTTTCAGGATCTGGCTCATATGCTCTGTATCAACCTCATGATATCAGCAGTTACGTCTTTCTCCTTACGAAAATATTGTAGCCGGAAATGAGAACATCAATCAAATAACTTGTTGACACCTTAAAAGAACAAAGTTATTAACACCCATTGATCACATACTTTATTAGGTCGACTCCATACCTTTCCGAGTTCTTCATAGTCCATACGTTATCTTTTAATCCTGTGAATGAGCGTCCTATTAAATAGGTGTTATTCTGATAATCGGTCTATAAAAATGTAAATGTCTGATATCGAATCTCATCGAGTCATAATCCAGAAATTTAATAATAATTTATGATCTATAAATAAATTTATAATAGTGTTGTCGCGACGTCTCTATGGATTTGTTTGGATCGTTTAGGGTGACTCCATACTGGAGCAGCTATGAATAATCCGCCGGACGTGGTGAAGGTTCGGTGCAACCCGATTCCTACTGGATTCCCTTTTGAACATTTACTTGGAGTCTAAAGTAAGAATTTTTGCTCTCCAGTCTCCTTCTTAGCAAAATTTAACCCCCGTACTTGTCGCTTAGTAAGCAATTTATCAGTTTTGTGAATCAGTTCATAACTGATATTTCTGTATTCGTTGTTTTGAATTGTTTGTCAAGAAGGGTCAGGCAGAGGCACCCACCGTTCATCGGTATGTTTAGGTCTCATGTAGTAGGGCCTAATGCTATTAACTGGGCACAAATCCAAACTCTGAGCTGCTTCGAGAATTTATCGAAAAACCCATTACATTTTCCTCAATCTGGGAATCGAACACAAAACCTCTAGCGTAGGACTTGCGCTTACTACCAGAAGACTAATGAGGTAGTTTTCTTTGATTTTTCAGATAAAGCAACTTACAGACAAACAAGAACACTTCGATTTCCGCAACCTTAAAAAAGGCCGAATACATATAAAATCTACAAATAACCCGTCAGACAGCTTTTGTGTGAATGCACTCTTATAAACGGTCATTTTCTTTAGCCATTTAGTAAAATTTGACACTCGCCCGTCAGTATCTATGCGTGTGGGCGAAAACCAGTATTTAACGACAGTCGATGATACGTGTTTATCAAAATAACGGTTGATACGGATTTGTATCGTGTTATAAGTAAATATTATGTTACATACAGTGTTATAGATTTAGGCGAATGTGTACTTGGCCTATTTGTGGTTGGCGACATGTTTCGACATGTGTTCGCAATTGGAACACTTTGTCCTTGTGCAAGTTTTTTAGTTCTAAACTTGGTATGACCTAAATTGTGTACAAACTTAGGTATTGCATCACGCTGTCAAGCGTCCCCATGGAACAATTATGCCCGTGACTTGGTCTGCGTGGACTCCAGAAATACCCGAGTAAAAAATATCATATATTTTAGTCAAGCTTATAAACTATCTGTGTGCTAAATTTCATCCAAATCCGTTCAACTGTTTTTGTGTAATTGAGTAATAGACACCCAAACCTGCAACATTTTTAATTTGTATAATACCTATTAGTAGGATAAGCAGTAGCATGACAAAATTTGTCATAGACAAATGCGAATTTATGTGACTTTATAGTATACATTTTATGGAAGAAATTTATTCTATACAAGTTGTTGGCCGCGGTTTACCGGTATTCTAAAAGCCTTTTTGAGACAAAAGGTACCCTATGTCCTTCTCCAAGATCCAATCTATTTCTGTACAAAATTCCATCAAAATCGGTTCAGCGGTTTAGGCGTGAAAGCTTAACAGGCAGGCAGAGTTACTTTCGCATTTATAGTATTAGTAAGGATACAACCTTATGGGTTAATGAATTACTATTGTTTTGGAAACTTTTACAACATGCACGAGCGATGGTGTTATTTAATGAAATTGCGATTACGTATTTGTTTTCCTTGCTTTGTGGTCAAGATAAACATTCCTTGTCTTGAAGTGCCTTGATTGACGTAGTAGCTTTTACGCTCCATTGGGTAAACGCCGATTCCCATGAGAAAAATAAATGTACGGTCTATATTATGCCTTTCCTGGATCTGTGAATCATGCAAAAATATTAGCGTTAGCACTGTAAAGTGTATTACATAAAAAATATGGATGTGGTCGCCGGGTGTAGATGACATTTTAGCTGTCCGCACACCAAGCGGCCGTACAGTCGGAGCAAAATAATATATTAGTATAGTATTTATGTTGTTTGATTTGCCTAATACTCTGTGACTATTATGTGTTATAAATGTATAGTATGTATTATATCAGCCTATCGTGGGTCTTCCGCGATAGATATTATCTGGCTGTCTTTAAATCTCGAGTTTCTTCTAAGCAAGCGCGCTCCATCGTAGATCGCAGATCGAATTGGCGGTTAAGCGTAGGCCTGTCAAGAATTTTAAAAAAAGAACGTCACAGCCGCAAAGACTAAATTGCTAAGCCAACGTAGTCCATGAGAGTCTACAATGAGGCCTACACTGGTAAGACCCGTAACAACATGCACCAATACATCATCTATTCAGCAACACTGCCAACCAAAGAAAAAATCCGAAGCTTTTTTCATCCATTTCAAGTTAAACTTGTACAGTCACAGCCAACTTCGTAAGTTCATACTAACAAGAGCGAACAAACCCAGTACAATCAATATTCAGACTTGCAATTCTGTCAAGTCGATAACGAAGCCAGAGTTTCCGCGTTCCCGTCGATCTATGCTAACTGATAAGAGTACAGCAAACAAGCCTAGTGTGCCAGTATCGGTCAATGAACCTGGTATTTTGCTGATATATGAACACAGGTACCGGTATTACGCAAATCGTAGTATAATCATTGGCAGAAGTATTTTGTGGTTTTGAATTTGGAATTATACCAAAATATCAATTATTTACGTTCAAATGGTATATGCGACTCCATAGAATTTTTAATTCTACTAAGGTACTAACAAGCATACGGCCCACTTTATGGTAAGCGGTTACCGTAGCCTATAGACGCTTGCAACACCAGGAGTATCACTTGCGCGTTGCCGACCCGGTATTGAAAGAGGAATAGTTCAGTTGGCAGTATAAGGGTCAAAGTCCCCCACTGCCAACACAACGTTTCCTTGTGGAGCACTGGCAACCTTGCTCACCGTAAGAAGCAGTGTTATTTTACTTCGATTTTCTGCAAGGCGGTGGTACCTCCCCAGTCGGGCAGCTCCAATTAGAGTGGAATTACTCCCACTTGAGTAGAATTCAATGTAATGCTAAAATTGTTCAGACGTGTCCGTCGTTTTGACTTGCATCACCGTGTGAGGAGTCCTCGATATGCCAGGTCATGCTAATGATGTGAATTGGTAGCTGGCATGGCCCCATGGAGGAAGTTCCCACAAACCATCATCATCCTCATGGCCTTTTCCCTACTATGTAGGAACAGCTTCCAGTCTAACCAGATGTGGCTGAATATCAGTATTTTACACGAAGTGTCTACAATTTCATTCTATATTCTACCTCTGCAACCCAATTTCTGGGCAATACCGATATTCTGAGGAAGGAATGGTTGTCAGGCTTTTTGAGCTTCTGACTATTACTAACGATTGGTTGATCATTATATTATACTAATTAATATAATAACTCATTATATTATAATAAAATATGTTTGTTTGTTTAGAACGCAGAAGAAGGGATTTAATGAAATACAAAAACAATACTATGTTGAGTTTCTTTCCACTTCTGTGATTGACTGTACGTAAAGGTGTTTGTTTGGGCGTCATGTCTGCACCGTACACTCTCTAGTAGTTAAGTATGTTCCCATGCAAAACTGATAACTAATTAAAATGTAGTTTTTTATTAGTAACCAAGCCATCCAGACCATCATCACTGCCTGAACTGACGTCGAATTTCTCTCCCACATCACAAGCAGTGTATCAATATCTTAGATGGTCGAATTTTTCTTTCGTTAAATTTATATCATTGAACTAATTATTACATACCTACCATCACGCCTGTATTTCTCGAAATGATAGGCAAAGGTGTATCGATGTACACCCACAGTTCACCAGTATGTTTAGATCCCCGTAATAGGGGCGAGCCTATCGCCATTAACCGCGCACAAATCCATACTCCGAGCTGCTACTGAAAATTTCATACATAAACCCAATAATCTAGCGTCGCGCTTAGGACCACTAGACTAACGAGGTTGTTAATGAGGAACGAATTATTATTTAATAAAAATCAGAGTACAAAACGTTTTTAAAATTTAAAATGTCAAGGCTAAGGTCATAGTTTTCTTAATACATAGTTTGTATCTGTCGTCTGGCTTGTCTAATACGCGAATGAGCCAGCAAACGATTAATTATGTTGTAAAGCGAATTGGACAACAACTTTTTTTATTGTTGCTGTCAAAATGTCCAAAGTAACGCAGTCTAAATTCCATTCATCAGTAGATTATATTGTTAGGTTTTGTTTTTGTAAAAAACATTTTTTTAAATTTATATACCTACTGGGTATTAAACATAGACCATTGTTTTCATCTGTTGACTTCGGATGAAGGAAGGTTATAGAGATCTTGTATTTTATATATACTCATTATTTAAGGGCACAAAATTCTCAATCATACATCAATAAACCCTCCTTCGGCTGTCGGATAAAAAAGAGGTGTTAAGGCCTTGTTCTGTTTTGACAGGTCTCGAATGGATTAGTGTCAGTAGCGGTACCTAGGTAAAGGACTATTTACTTAGCGATGGAAATATTCTTGGCTAAGTTTCTCAATACTTATTATCATTATCATTCACAGGTTTTATTGACCCAGTGCACCCATAAGTCTCCCCCTGTTTACGCGATTCATCCACGTTTTGCACCAATTTGGTCCTGGTCCCTCCAACGTTTAACTATAATAGGTACTCATCTGGTCATTGGTCTTCCTACATTTCTTGTGTTTAATCTCGGCCGCCATTACAGCAAGGATCTACACGACCTGCCGTTGTTACATCTCTCAAGACATTACGAGGTTTGAACACACACACAGCTACACAAAAAGCTACATCAAATTGATTCCCATATCAGAATTGAAACTAATAAAACCCATGCAACTGCAATGCATGTAACGTCGCAAACGACAAAACTGACACACAAATAAAAGAGAGTATGTAAAACGGAGCCAGTTACACGTCCCTTCGTGCTTGTAGGAGTGGAACGGAATTAAAATCGCGATCGTCGGCAGCGCCATCTGTGCTCAGTTTTCGTTTGTTTGTGCAATTGTGCATTACTCCGTCCCGTCGTAATGTTTTTATCAAGCTCCGGGAAGCATTAAGGATACCCAAACGAGATATTAATGTGTGCATAGTTTGTTGTTTCACTAGCATTTATTTTTTTGAAAATTAATTGTGGCTGCCTCCTTCGCCTAACAGTAATAAGTGCGACTGCTACGCAAGATGTCTTTCTTGGGTTCGATTCCCACGTCGAGTGAAGTGTTATCGGAGATTTTTATGAAATTCTCAATAGCAACTAGGAGTTTGGATTTATCGGTTGATAGCCTTTCATGGGATTGCATTATATTGCCTTTTGTGTACTTTGGTGCCCTTTACAAATAAATTTAGATTTTTCTGTTCTTACCTTCTAAAACGCCTATACGCCAAACGCAAAAGTATTCAGTTACCAACTTACGTAGATTTTCTATCAAAGGCTTTTTAATTTAAATTCGACCTAGTTGGACCGCTTTACTGAAACTGCACCGACCTGCAGTTCAGTAAGAGCTACGAAGATAAATATTAAGATCATCTTACGAACGCTATTGTTCTTCAAAAACTTTCTTGACAGCGTAATAGTTTTCAAACTGAAATAGTATTGTCTTAAAATGTTTGTTGTGTATTGAAGAAAGGGTCTTCAAGCGGTAAAACCCTATTTTTGAAATACACCTACTTATATAATTTTGACGCTGAAAGAATTTACTTCTAAGAACTGTCATACACCTACTTAGTTATTATGATCCCTTCCATATTCCATATTTTTTTTTACTATAAAAGTTCCATTCGTATCTGACGGCCGAATTTTATTTGAACGCATTAGTCTTAAGTCATATTAGTCGTCCTCTTTGGTCTAGTGGTTCAAGTGTCGGACTTACTGATCACGAGGTCGTGGTTTCGATTCCTACAGGACATAAATATTTATGTGATGAATAAGTGTTTGTGTCTGGGCGTTTTTTATTTTATATTTTTGTAACAGTTTTCCATTAAACTTTATGAACATCATTAGCACAAAATGGAGGCTCCAAGTCTCTCAGTCAGACAATAAATTAGAATCCGATTAAGCTCAGACGTTCCATCCACTTAGCATTGTCTACCAACAATAAAGTATCAAGTGGTTTCAAGTGGCATATCTTCAATCCGTCCGCAAACAAAGTGGCGTTTCCAGTATTCATGTCGGCCAACAAACGGCTAAGCTCGTCTAATCGGCAGATCGGCGGAGCTACAACTCAAATTCAGAAAAGTCGTAGTCAAGGCACGCCATCCCGTCCTAATGGGTTCTGTGTTGTAGAATGAGAATAAAGTCTAGATGAGGCAAAGGTGTCAACTGATTGTATGTAGGTTTTAGGTTTTTATGTTGGTAATACCGATTTATTACTTCTTTTTATACTTTTCAGGGGGACTGTTTTTATTCCAACACTAAATAAAAGTGCTCTAACATCCATAATCTCTACTCGAAAATGAATGAGCTCGTCAAGTCCCGTATCCTATCATACATCTATCTTCAAGGCAGAAAGCAATATAAAAAAAAAGATCATTAAAGAAACGTGGTATTCATAATTTTAGTCTCAAAAACTCAATAAAGAAACGTGGTGATCATTTTAGTCTATTGGCTAAAGGCTAAAGGGTTAATGTAGCAATATGTAAAATATAGCTAAAAGTTATATTTTCAAGATCTTTTTTGGTCATAAAAATATAAGGACAGCTTTAACGAAGACCATTATTTTATTAACTACTTGGCAACATTCCAAAAGGAGGTTGTAATCGCTACAATTTATCTAATTCTGTTACATTCGTTCACCTGGTTAAAATGGCACCGCAAAGACTAGGTAATTAAGATTTTTGGGCCACGATTACAGAATAGACATGTTTTGTTTCAACATTAGTCTGCTAAATTTTATGTATTTCGAAGCTCAATAAATCGTCATACTATGCCGAAACTCATAGCTCTTGTATCTAGATCTGATTTGCATGTTCAGGAAACATTTACATAACTAAAATTACTGTGAAAATATCGTTAGAATTCTTGTTAACGTAAAATAACATACCATACGGTTGTCATACGAACACTTATTGCAAATGTAAGTGGTACCCAGAAGCCTATGGCTATCACCCAGAATTTGGTTTGGGGAGGTCTGATGGAAGTCGCTTCGTGTAAAATATTAATATTCAGCCGCATCTATAGTTACTAGACTAGCAGCCGATCCAACATAGAAAAGGCTTGGGGGGAGATAACATCTACAAGGTAGCCAGCCGAAAAGCTCTTTAAAATATTTTTATTGTCACATAGTGCAAAAAAAAAACACCAAAAACAATTAAGATCTTAGCTTTCGATAGCAAGATTTAGAAATAAATTTGCTAAACCGTGTTGAAAACTGTTTTCAACGTGTTTTAGCAACTTTATTTCTGCGTTGTGGTCCTGAGTATAGCAATTTATCAGCCGCTATTTATCGTAACGACTTCGCGCTTTGGTACTAGGAAGCTAGCGCGTGCCCCAGTAGGTATCTATTTCACTGTTTTATTAGAGGATATGATAGTGGGCATATTTATTGAGTAGGTACCTGACAAATTATCGCGATGAATAATTTTGTAAGACGGAAAGAGTCAGAAGTCGGTGGTGGAGTTTTTGGAGAAAGAGATCCAACACTAATGTATAGTTTAGATCGGTTCAATATCATTTATGGCCCACAGCGCTGGGCACGGGCCTTCTCTCAGAATGAGAGGGATTAAGCTATGGTCCACTACGCTGGCCAAGTGCGGGTTGGCAGACTTCTTTGAGAAAATCTCTAATGCATGCAGTTTTCCTCACGATGCGATGTTTTCCTTCTCCTAACAGGAGCCTTGAATTGGAGCTGTAGACCTTTGGCTTTGCAGACCAATTGTCATAATTATCACAAGGGTGTCACTTCTAGTCGGTTCACTAGTATTACAAGGCTTGTGAAGGAACATTTCTTGTCTCTTTAACCATGTTACTAATTTATCGTAGTTCATTCGCTCCTCTTGCTGTTTATAATTTTATATATATTTATTTATGTATATATTATAGATGCTTTGTATTATGTCTATTATTATTATAAGTATAATTTAATTTCTTTCTAAATTTCTGTACCGTAGTCAACCCCATTTCTAATTCTGTTTCGATATGTCCATCCAAAGGTTGCCTGGAAGAAATCGCTGTTCGCGATAAGGCCGCTCATTGTATGTTTTAAATTAATTTGTGTCCTGATGTATTGTATTTTTATCGGTGTACAATAAAGTGTATATAAATAAATAAATAAATTTTGATCTAAACAGTATTAAGACTGAATTTTAATAAAAAATAGATGAGTTGGCCAATAAATAAGTTGCCGCTGACCGCAAGTAGCCGAAAATCGGAACAGCTTGAAATGAATTTACAAAATTAAATGAGAACATTACGTACATAAAATCCAGCCAGTAGGTACCTACCTGAAAGCCCGCAACTTATTTCAAAGTACTTTTAGTTACAATGCGATTTTATCGGACACTTAATACATCTAGGAATTGCAGTTAGATTGAAAGCTCATTTCACCGATGATTGGCTGGAAGAAATAACGATTTTTCGACGAACAATTTCATTTTACTGCTAGGGGGAAATTGTGAATACCATTTAGGGCTGTGGTCTTTCAGGGAATCATTGACCATATCGAGGTTTAAATTAATGGTAAATTGAATTCCGTGCACATATTGAGTAAGTAAATTTAATGTGTAATTTAATGTGTAAGATACTGATAAAAAAATATAAATATGTTTTTTAAGGGTATTTGACATTAAATAGATTTTAAAAAAAGTTCTCGAGAGAACTTTAAAATAAAACTAAACTCCGAAGACTCTTTTGTACACCGAAGTACTAGGATGCCATAACACTGTAGGAGTTCCTTAACCCCACATAATAAACAATAACCTGCAGTACAGTCTGCATGCTGTTCACACGAGGGATACGATGATTCGAACACGTGTAGTTCAGTTCCCACAGATGATGTATGCGGGCGCATTCACTCACTATCCCCTTCAATGTGTGCCGTAAAGGGTATTATATTTCGGAAGTTAGCTATCATCCACATGGCTGTCTTGAAATAGAAAAATAAAACGATTCCTTAATAGCCCTTTCATTAACTAAATGCTACAAGCAAATGAATTATGTTAGTAGACTTAATTGTGAAAGAATTCGCCTGGATAATCTTTCTTTCTTTCTTTTCTTGTCTAGCAGAACGTAGATATTTTGTCTTTTGTTTTTGCTACACATTGGCAATTCACTTGGTGTTTGCCAAACTGCAATATATTAAGTATAGTAGAATATTAGTCCTTGAAGTTTGCAGAAGAGATGTGCATGTGAGCTACCTTTCTGACAAAACAACCTCCTAATGTTCGTTGGTGGTTGCTAATAGTCAAACAGGATTAAGGGGATACTGGTGAGAAGTGGAATAATACGAAAAAGGGACTAATAAATATAAGAAGTAAAGGTTTGAGAATAACCATTGCCATTCAAAGTGCAATGCAGCTAGCTTTTTGGGCTCCTCCACACTCCACACAACTCCTCCACATTGCTATCACCTCAATGTGGAGGAGTTCTTCTCTAATGTTGCTGTTTTTTTTTTCTTATAAATATTCTAGTCTAGTTTTAGTTTATTTTGTTAGAAGATAGATTTTATTTTTAGTTATTGATTGAAGTTTTATCAAGAAGAAGAATATCATTGGCCACTGTTGATTGTTGCAGTGTTCGATTTAGGTATGACAGTGCGGCTAATTTGTGGCTAATTTTAATTTTATCTACTTATTGATAAGTATAATTAAGTAACTATATCAGTCATTCATCCGTCCAAACAAGTCGAGTATCGATAAACTGGAATAGAATGTTACTTAGTAGGTATGCAATCTCCGGCCAGATAATTATGGCAAATATTTAAATGCATGGTATACATGGTCAAATTAGTGTAAGGATTTGGTCATCTTTAATCACAGTTATGCAAGTGACGTCTTTGGAAATTAGATAAAGTTACAATCGAGACGGTTCGAATTGAGGACGGGAAGGATGCCTGTCGGGGTCTTTTTTTTATAGAACCGAATATTCTCATGGATCGTCCGCCACCTGAGGATGCGGCAGGGTATTGTCGGACTCGTACCGACTAAAAACCGCACTTTCCTTCACTCGCCCTATAGTCATGACCGCGTCCTACCTGTGATGACCTACGATGCAGAGACGTGACACTTACAGTGCGGTTAGTCCACCCATTTAAAGTCACACAGCGTGCTATGGAGCGTGCTATGCTTGGAGTTTCTCTGAAGGATAAAATCCGCAACGAGGTTATCCGAC
The DNA here is from genome assembly GCA_964056405.1 of Acronicta alni. Taxonomy (NCBI): domain Eukaryota; kingdom Metazoa; phylum Arthropoda; class Insecta; order Lepidoptera; family Noctuidae; genus Acronicta; species Acronicta alni. The sequence continues at coordinate 4,742,382 of OZ043918.1, read as the reverse complement.
AGAGAACCAAAGTAACCGACATAGCACACCGGATTAGCAAGCTGAAGTGGCAGTGGGCTGGCCATATGTGCAGAAGAACCGACAATCGCTGGGGTAGACGTGTTCTCCAGTGGACACCGCGATTCGGTAAACGTAGTGTAGGACGCCCTCCGGCAAGATGGAGTGATGATTTGCGAAAGGCTGCTGGTAGAAGCTGGATGCGAAAAGCCGAGGACAGGGTGAAATGGCGCTCATTAGGGAAGGCCTACGTCCAGCAGTGGACTAATATAGGCTGATGATGATGATGATGATGATAGTCATGACCATGGGATCCGTGAAATTCATCACGATCATGACACGATGCCTCACTCATGTTGCTCCTACCATAATGGGACCATGTTTTTGGTCAGTATAGTGCGACATATCCTACAACCATCCATTTCTTTTCTAATAATATTAAATCATGTGCGTATTATTAATTAATTATCACTCGCTTGAACGGTGAAGGAAAACATCGTGAGGAAACCTGCATGCCTTAGAGATGTTCTTGATAAATAATCAAGTGCCCAGTTTTGACTATAAAGACTTTTAACCTTAATGCTATTTATAATACAGTGGTTTCCCACATCTAGGGTTAATATTTGTCCTTGGAAAAGGGTTTAATGAGATCTGTCCCAGTTTAATTTAAGCTCAAAGTATCTTGATGAAGGTTCAGTGTGAGTTTTGAACAACTGACAGTTTGTCCACAAGAAAATTTATGTAGAAACGATACGTTGAAAGTATCTAGAGGATCATAGAGACATCAGGGACTGACAGAGTTACATGCGCTCCGGGATACGGAGGGGTCATAATTTGGTAAGAATGATTACCCATCCTACCCATCGATGGCGTGTGGAGTCTGCCAACCCGCACTAGGCCAGCGTGGTGGACTATAGCCTAATCCCTCTTAATCTGTGAGAGGAGACCCGTGCCCAGTAGTGGGACAGTATATGGGTTGATGATGATCAAACCATCCATAGACAGACGCAAGTACTTAACCTTGCAAATCGGTTGTTCAGTTTAGTTATTACAGAGTAACGAATCCTTCCTTTATAACAAACAAGAGGAAATAAAAGAAAAACTCATACGATGAGATAATTATGCAGGCTTGTTATCCACATCTTGTTATCTTACAGCATCGAACAGGTTCCAATTTGCGCCAATATAAAGACACCTTTAAGCCCGATGTTATATTACGAGAACGTATAAGATTATCGAAAGGAAGCTTTTGTAGGATCTTTTTAATCCCCAGCGTAAAAAGAGGTTTTATTTCTGGTTATTTAACAAGAATGTATTGAGATTTTTTGAGGTGAGTATTCAAAATGTATTAATTGCAAACTAGCTGTGCCTGGTTTCCTTTTCGTAGGGCTCCTTAACATCCTGTCACGGTCGTGGTGAATTTCACGGACCATGAGGCAAGTTAAGGAAAGTGCGGTTTTTTGTCGGTACGAGTCCGACAGACCCGGCCGCGGACCCTCCTCGGGTGCGGAGAATCCATGAGGATTTTCTAAACTACTACTACTGGTCCGATTTCAAAAATTCTTTCATCATTAGAATGTTTATCCTTGAGTAACATAGGATATATTTATACCTAGAAAAAAAATAGGGATACCTATTAAATCTTCTTAAATATATAAATAAAAAATGTCCACTCGTGCGAAGCCGGTACGGGCCGTTACTCTTAATACCAGGAGTCGAGATTATTAAGGTGTGTTGTAATTTAAATTATAAGCGAGTACACTTAGCTAAGAGTAGTCCACAGATTCATTCGATGTGGACATTATAATCTATTTGTTTGAACACGAATGTTAACATGTTTATGACACTGTAATAATTTATCATTGATGAAAATAACTATTTAAATGGACATGCCATTTTTACACACACCTTTTGAATTTCTACTACTAACCCACTACTGCAAATGTATGTATTTCATTTTTATCAAAAGTTTTGAAAATAAATTTATTATTATTTCTTTTTATACATTTTTGTATCTCAGCTGTTTAGTGCCGGTTTTATAGGATAGTACGGGCCGAAGTCAAGTGCTATCCTAGTATGGTGTATCGGTTGATAACGTCTGATGATGAGATGATAGTATATTGTGAACTGGTGATGACGGTATTTGATTATTATGTGATGGTGACGTCACTCATGTTTGTGTATGTGGTGTATTACAATTCTCCACGTTTATTATTATTATTAGACCACATAGCCTACCATACCTCAGCAAACACGAGCACAAAATAATAGAAGGTACTACTAACAAAAACATCTTTTATTTGTTACAAAAGTGAACAGAAGCGAATCCACCTAATTTAATTTGATCACATTAGGTATGAAGGCAATAGGAAAGTTCGGAAGACTCCTTAAAAAAACACAGAAAGTAGTATAGTACCGGACAGGATGATAGTTGGTAAACTCAATTTATGGGAGTTACTTCGGGGAGGGCGGACATTATCTAGTCCGGGCGAGCCGGACATTCGCCGTTGGTTCGGATAAATTGCCAATTTTGACTTACACCCCTTTCTACGGTGACATATTACCGAATATTCGGGGAAATTGATTCAGATAGGATTTGAAATGTCGGTCTGGAAAGTTTGCTATATAAATCTTCTACAGCATAAGTTTGAATAAGATATTACTTACTTCGTCTCATTGTTTGGATGTCATTCCTTTCCTAAAAGACTAATTGAAAGAATAAAACACATCTTAAACGAAAGAACAAACCTTCGGGAATACAGGCGTTCCATCACGTCTGTATTCCCCGAAGGGATCGGCAGAGGTGTTCTAATGTACACCCATAGTTTTCCTATCCAAATCGAAACTCCGAGCTGCTTCTGAGAATCTCATAGAAAAAGTAATACAAATAACAATTTTCCCAACCTGGGCGTCAAACACAGCGTAACAGTCAGGTTAACGAACTTTAGACTAATGAGGCAACACTATTAAAATTAATTCTATATGCGAGAAAACAATAGATTTTCAAGTTCGTCTGTAATTAATTGGTAAAATAATTTTACAAGAGAGTATTATTAACATTCATTACAGTGAGCATTTTAAGCAATTACCATTAAATATATGAAAGAATAATATTAGACATAATAATAAGTAAATGTCAAATAATTATGTGTCACAATGTAGGGTAATGTCTGAAATAGCCCTTGGACAAAGAGCCGCTATGGTTGTTTTTTGAGTTGACCAGTCGCAACTGTCGGCTGAGCTCCATGGTGTAGCTCAACCATAATTTAGGAAGCTCAACGACCCTTTGCACGACGACAAGAAAAGCAATTTTTTTTCGAAAGCAATTTAAAATATTGAAGAACTATCCATATACATTTATTATAAAGGAATTAAAGATTCAAAAAGAAGATAATTACTTCAATTTAGCCAAGATCAAAGAAGGAAATACTCGAGATTCATAATAAAACATTAATTAATAAAATTAACTTATACGATCGATTTTAAATAAGTAAAAGTTGTTTTATGTCTCCGCTATAAAATTGCTGTTGAAATTATTTCAGTTTGGTTTCTTTGGGCACTTGACTCCATAATTAGTTTTACGAGGTCATATTTTTTAAATTAGTGTTTTGAATTCGCTTACTGGTTTTATTAAATAAACTATTACCTGACGCGACAGTCTTCTTGCCCTTTATTGTAAGGCGTTATTGGATACTAGCTGTTGCTCGCAATTTCACCTGAATTCTAAAGTGATTTTTGAGACAAAAGGTAGCCTATGTCCTTTTCCATTGTCTAATCTATCTCTTTACCAAACTCCATCAAAATCGGTTCAGCGGTTTAGACGTGAAAGCGCAATAGACAGACAGAGTAATTATAATATTTTTGTTTTTTTTTATTACCTACCTACCTACAGTGGCAGGCGAGCAAGCGACCCAACTGCCGCGCCGGACATCAGCTACGTCAGTGGATGGATGGATGGATGTTTGTTACTCTTTCACGCTAAAACTACTGAACGGATTTTGATGAAAATTTACAGTATTATTGTTTATACATCAGAATAACATATAGGCTATAATTTATAACGATTTTGAGTTAATTAACCAAATTACAACGATTTCCACGCGGACGAACTTGCGGCCAGAAGCTAGATTCCATAATGTAAATCTAAATCGTATTTTATTTATCAAGGTTATCAGGTATGAGTTCTTAATGCTTTACTCCCATTCAAATGTTTCGCGACAATATATAAACACGTGAAGGTAAACGTTGTGATGATGAACCGGAAGCTCGCACCTACTGCAGAGCGTGACTGAGTCAATATTATGACTACCTATGTCACATATTCAACAGACGTACGCCATTTGTTTATAAAATTTGATTCAATACAACCTCTTTGATTGGTAACTCTTAATGATTTTAGGTCTTTCTCTATCAAAGACAATTTAAAGGGTTATAGGATCATTTTCATACAAGTTTTCATATCAATTTGATTTGTTTTCTCACTCAGAGACAGAGCGAGTTAGGTCCGGTATCCACCAAAGCGGATAGGAGAGGAGACGAGAGTTGATCTCGTTTTTCGCAATGCTGTGGGAATTCCCACAGGACACAAATATTTATGTGGGTAAAACATGAGTATTTGTGTTTGTCTGGGTGTTTCTTATGTATTATAAGTATATATTTACAAAAAAAAAAGTATATAAGTATTATGTCCATTGTCTAGTACCCATAGTACAAGCTCTGCTTAGTTTGGGACTAGATGGTGCTGTGTAAAATGTCCCAAAATATTATTATTAATTACCCCAATATCTTTAATAACAGATACCTAAACCATTTTTTGATAGTAGGGGAAATCCTCATGGATCTTTCGCCCCTACTAAAAGTCGCGACTAAAATCGCAATTGCCTTGCTTGATTACGAAGACACCTAAAACTTATAAAAAGGAAGTAAAGGAAATCACGATGGTCAAACCATTTTTTGATAGTACTAAAAATCGTCGTAGAACTTTCGCCCTTACTAAAAATCGCGACTAAAATCTCAATTGCTTTGCTTGATTCCGAAAATGCCCAAAACTTTAAAGGAACTAAAGAAACTTACGATGCCTAAACCATTTTTTTATAGTACCGAAATCTTCATGAATCTTTGGCTCCTACTAAAAATTGCGACTAAAAATCGTAATTGTCTTTCTTGATTGCGAAGATGCATAAGACTTATAAGGAGTTGAAAGAACTTATAATATAAGTAAGTTCGTAAGCTTTATAATTTCTAATACGTGATGAGTGGGTGGCATCGCTTTTTAATTATACAGATTTTAATAGAGTATTTATTGCATTGGAACTGAATTTTCCGAACGCTTCCTTAATATCGACCACCAATGAGGTCGTAAATAAGAACATATTTGGTTCTACTCGTAATAAATGAGTTATGGTGTAGGTGCAATGAATTACATATAAGTCGTAGTAAATTAACGTTGATTGGTTGCACCTACGATTTACGACCAATATCGTTGGCCATAACTTATAAACTGCACTGTGTTAGAAGAGCGAGCTATGAAAAATGATATGGCAAACCTTGGCTAGTTGGTAATAGTTAGGTTTATTGACAATATAATATTTTTTGACGAAGTTTGTGGTCTAGTGGTTCACGTGTCGGACTGCTGATCACGAGGTCGTGGGTCCGATTCTCACAGGACACAAATATTGATGTGATGAACATTAGTGTTTGTGTTTGTCTGGGTGTTTCTTATGTATTTTAAGTATGTATTTACAAAAAAAAGTATCCAAGTATATAGTACAAGTATCATAGTACAAGGTCTGCTTAGTTTGGGACTAGATGGTGCTGTGTAAAATTGTTCAAGAATATTTATTTATTTTTTATTATTTAATATTATCTATCGATTAAATTGTTTTTGAAGTAAGTAAAAATAGATGAATTTGTCTACCATTTCTGAACTTCTGATTATATTTATAATGTACCAGGTTACCATAGGACAATAAGAAACTATCGCCGAATAACTTCATGTCACCGGTTAGCCAAGGTTTGACTTACTTACACAATATTATAGCTAAGTGAACAGGATATTAATTTATTTTAAATTTATTTATTTATGTTAACCTTATGGTTTTTAGTAAAATCTTTTTTATTAGGTGTTAAAAAAATTAACTCTAAGAAATTTAAACAAATATTTAGAATTGAAATAAAACTACTTTTTACGGATTTTATCGCGTTATATTGATAATATTAATCCCGACGTTTACTTTTTTACGTAAAGAGTCCGCCTTTACGTAAAATAGTAGTTTTATTTCAATGTGTAATATTCGCGTAAATGTCAGAAATGAATAAGATATTTAGAATAATCACAAAGAAAAAAATAATAAATAACTATCCTTTCCAAAGTCAGCTATAAATTCTTTACACACGAATTGCTAAATATGTGTACTGTACAGCTGCCAGCAGGTCCAGCTATCCAAAACTGTAAAATTTTCCCAATTGAACATGAACCTTATTATTCTGTATTAGAGTTGATAATCCGACCACTGCGTAGGCCGCTGAGACTCCAGCGCAGGCCTTCGTACAGATTAGCATTAAAAAATAATTCCCAACAACTTTTTATAGTGAAAAATAAAATCGCTCAAACAATTTTTTTTTCTTTTGCAATATTTTTGTTTTTGGATACCAAGCTTTTATTTTCTAACAACTTATATTCGGAGAAAAACAAGACATTATTAAACTTTATAGTTGTGAGTACACCCATAACATTCTAATAAGTAAGTAAAAAAACAAAACAGTTATCAATTGGTTTCCGTAAAAAAGTTTTTTTTTAAGTAAAAGCTGCTTTATTATGTGGAACATACGATAGTCTATAGCTGAATAAATAGCTCCACCATAGATTTCTACTAGGAAAAGTTACTTAAGTAACTTGTATTGCCATCTATTTGCCACGGGCATATAGATGCCACCTGCACCCAACATAATAAGAAAGGTTTACGTAATTGTTGTCTAGGATTAAAACAGAAATAATGTGATTCATGACACATTATAATTTTTTAATTCCTGAACAATTTATGAACATATTAACAAAAGCCTTCATAATAATATATAGTTTTGTAAGTCAATTTCAGTTTATTAGCGATCGAATCACAGGGTAACCGTTTGATCTTGGCCGTCTTACGAGTTATCTCGCGCACAACAATAGATTAGCCGAAGTGGTCCGGGCAATAGACGTAATTGCTGATAGCCGAGTGGGGCTACAGCTAGTGGGGACAGGCTGCAGTCATTATAGCCTTGTAAAAGGAACATCTAGTAAAACCATTCCTTATGAATGCAATAAGCAACTCGAAAAGAAGTCACACGTTCTGTACTGCTGTTTATAGTAGGAATGGGCAAGTGAAAAAAATATATCGATATTTATCATATCGATATTTTTAAACAGTATCGATAATTATCTAGTGATTAATATCGCAGAATCTATTGAAGAGTGGAACTTCTGAATTAAGCAGTATCTAATTGTGTTAACGGGCGAAGGCTAATGGTATCACTATGTTGTTCCAGAACGGTTATTAGATCATGAATGTTTTCAAGAATTCCTCAAGAATAAAATATGTTTTTCCTTATTAATAAAAAAAATAATAGTCATAATAATTTTCGCAATCACAATATGTAACACAACCCTATGATTGAGACTGTTCAGCTACTTCGCGACGAACGGAAGATAGCGATCATCCTGATGCTGGAAATAAGACAATCAAATGCAAAAGATTCAAAGAATATAAGTTCAAGGTCATGCACCAACTCACCGGTAGAAGACCACCTTGACGTCAGCGCACACACACATACACGTCACAGCACACACACATACACGTCACAGCACACACACGTACACGTCACAGCGTTCACTTCACAAATCAAAATCACCTGCGAGTTCGAGGAAACGAGTTCGAGAGAGAAACACAGACTATACCGTGCTTAATCTAGCCATTAAGTATGTCATCATAAAGATCCGTGCCCAGCAGTGGGACAATATATGGGATACTGTCCCACTACTGGGCACGGATCTCCTCTCACAGAATGAGAGGGATTATTAGGCTATAGTCCACCACGTTGGCCTAGTGCGGGTTGGCAGATTTCACACATCGCCGTAAAAATCTTTAAGGCATCATGATTTCGGAACGTCGGTATATAACACAAAATAAACAATATGTGTCTATACACATCACCTCTCGTACGCACACGCGACGCGGAATCATACGACAATGAATCAAAAGCCGGGATTGATTATTTTGTCAACAATTTTATTATCTTACCCGCAAACTGTCACAATTACTGCGTTCGGAAATGCCACCAAATCTCAAAAAAGTTTTTAAATATGGAACTGTAAATATATTTTATTTTATTATAAGTCACCTTGATTATTTCTACTGTATTTGTATTTGGTTATATTATACAAAATATAAATATTAATTTGGTATTTATCGCACGCGGCCGCAACTACGGACGCTAATAATATGAAAAACATTACGTCTGTAGACTGTAGGGGGAACTAAACTAAAGTACACCGGTATGTTTAGGTCCCATGTGATATTGCCTATTGCCATTAAGCGGACACAAATCCAAACTCCGAGTTGGTACTGACAATCCCAAAGAAAATCCCAATAACACTGCTCAACCTAAGAATCGAACCCAGGACCTCAGCGTTGCGCTTATGAGCTTAGTCCGTATAATACATTATCATTAGCTGCATACAGATTTACCTAATTGAAATAATCATTCACCGCTGAGTACCGGCCTCCCTTGTTTGTTGCATCCATTACGATCTGTGCTGTTCTCATTTAAGGACGCCCCATGACTGACTTGATTTTTAATATTTTAGGAAGAATTGCTAACTTCAAGCATTTTGTGGGTACTTATCTTCAAAACCGATGGTCAAATACAAATCATATGAGATTCTCAGAAGTACCTATGCTTTATCAGATAAAAAAGAAAAGTTAAAATCGTTCGTACCTAACACAGTGTGAGAACCTCCTTTGTGGAAATCGTTTAAAATGTATTCGAGATGGCGTTGTAAGCAGATAATTCTTTGACATCGCTATAGTACTGATTGCCAATTCCCCATACAATTAATTCTGCCATCATAAGTTCCCATTTCTATAGATATAAAGTGTCAGCGTGCAGAATAATCGAGGCGGGACCGTGAAATAATACCACCATAAAATTGCGAGCGTTCTTGGCTTAGCCTTTAACGGCGATTAAGTTTCTTTAATACTTGATCCGCTTACACCGGTGGTCTCCATAATGTATTGGAATGAGTAACATTATGTGGCAAGGTATGTTATTACATTTATCGCTACAGGTTTTGCGATGAGAGGAGTTCGAATTTTGTGCAATCATTGTTGTAAAAGCCATTGGACTGCCGAGTTGTCTCAAGTTTGCAGTGTCCCAAGACTTTTCAAAATTATTAATGATTACTCGCTTAAACGGTCAAGGAGAACGTCATGAAGAAATCTGTATGCGTGAGAGACTTTCTAGATGGCGTGTGAAGTCTGCCAACCTGCATTAGGCTAGCGTGGTACACTGTAGCCTAATCCCTCTCATTCTGAGAGGAGACCCGTGCCCAGTAAATTTAAATGGGTTGATAATGGAGTGCTTGATTTGTCTGCGGACGAAGGCACCATTTTTTTTATAAATTGCTTGGATGGAAGTTTCAATAATAACATTTTTCAAATACATAAGTACATTTGGACCTGGAACAGGTTATAAAAATATTGTTGTCCCGTGCGGCAATCGAAGCCACAACCTGTAGCGCAGTAGCCGTGACGGTGAACGTAGCGTCAATGGATAAACGGAATTGCCGACACTTTTGGAAATAACAAAAAAGAGCAATTTGGGAAATACAATACGGATTTGTGTTATGAACCTCACGAGGTTGACTTGATTATTAATATTAATTCTGTAAGTTTACTATTTGGTTGTTTGACAATACAGTTGCAATGCTAGCACTAGCAAGGATCAAATCATTACAAATGTCGGAACGATAAAGTTCTATAATTTTATCTTATACTTACATATAAAATTTCTTACAAAACACATTTTTTTTTATTGTTATACGAGAACAAAAAAGCATATGGGTGATGGTAAGCGGCAACTATAGCCTATAGACGCCAGCAACACCAGTGGTAGCCCTGGAGCGTCGTCATCTTGAGACCTCACTTATAATATAATAATAATAATAATATATGTTTATTTCAGGCAATTAACCCATAGTATCTAAATTACATAATACTTAAAAATAACACAAAACACACAAACATAAAATATAAAATACAATACAAAATAGAATTCAAAAAATAAAATAAAAATATTAATCACAATGAACCCGTAGGATTTTCATTTAGCCTCTCTTAGCAATAAACCGTATGGAACACAGTCGCGACAATGTCGTTTCCACTTGCACTCAATCGTGTATAAAAAGATGCCTTTAGCTTTTTCAGCAGTGTAACGATTATTAAGTTTCATATGCCCAGGAGTTTCACTGCACCAAAATATATTTGACACTGCGGTAGTACCATTCCAGACGGCCGCAGTACCAGCTCCACCACTTAATAAAATTTAAAAAAAGTAATATTTTACCACATTGTAAACACGAAACAAACAACTTAAACGCAATCACGGTAAAGTACCTACATTACGTACGGACGACTACAATATCAAGCTATATATATGTATATCTTCAGAGTAAGGACTCTAATTGTACGGAATGTCTGTACAGTTGGAGGTCAGCTTATGTTGGTGGTGTATAATTCTGTCGAGCTGTGTTTAATTTAATGGCACCACATATAGTTGTTTAATTGAAATGTTGCGCTTACGACGACCAATAAAGGCAGGCAGCAGACAAGCCATGCTGTTTCGCTAGATTACGTCCTGACACTCAACCCTCCTACTGCGGGGATTAATACATAAGTCATTGTGTCGGAGAGCTATAACGGTTTTACGATGTATCGCATATTTTACAATGTCATACGATAATAATCAGAAACAATGCGTACATTAAGACTCACGAAGTAAGTAAATATAGGTATCCCTGACTCTATTTAGAGAAATACATTCTTATTCTTAGTTACAAATCATGAGATTTTTTGTAGCACTTTTACAATTTTAGCAAAGGTCATTTTTTTTGTAGTACTTACGACATCAATAATTGTTGACTCCCCCATTACCCCTTCCATTATTTACCATAGTAAAATATCTGCTGTATATCATCATTACCCAGTGGCCTCTAAGAATGAGAAGAGTTCAGGTATACCCCGTTACACTGGCCCGATGAGGTGGCAGACTTCACACACCAACGAGAAAATCTGGCATGCAGGTTTTCTCACGATGTTTTTCTTTACCATTAAGCATGTAACGTATAAACGTGTTTATTGATACCGATCTAACATATGCACACACTGAAACGATTTGGTATCTGTAGGATAAACAAATATTTTCTTGGAACCCGGTAAAATAGCTTAACAGACGAAGCTTTTGAGCAATACTTCAACGAAGTCAGTGGTTCGATATAATTATCCTCAACTCTCAATATTCGTTCGTTTGACAACCGGATATGATAAAGTGGGTCTGTCTTATTGTATGTTAAGATAGTGAAACGCCGGCTTTAGCGATAATTTATCGAATTACTGTTAAGTAATGTTAGACGTCAATTACGGCAATTTGATTTTATGACGGTGTTCGATAAGCATTAATTAGATTAGTTATGTTTGAAATGTGTCACGACACTTAATTATTTAATATGGTCTTTGAAAAGCTGAGTCTTCGCCGCTCTAGTGAATAACTTGGTTGTAAGTAATCCACCACTATAAATTCAGTTAGGGTTGGTCAACAAAGCTTGTAATAAAACAAATCTTTCTCAAAATGTTCCCCACCGCGGTCGTAGTGTTAAGATGGGACAAACGCATCGAACATATTCCTGTGTTATACATTATTAAGATTCTTCCTGCGTGCCGCGTTCTCCACTCAAATCAAAGCATGTACAGAAATTATAACCCTATTTATTTTTGATAAGGTATAATATTGTATGGCAGCTAGTTGTGTTCATATGACGCGGTAAGCCTTTCAATTTCCAACAATGCTTAGTATGCGAAAATTGTTGTCGACCTTAGTACGTGTTTGACTTCAGTTAGGCGTCTCTCTATGTCTATGTTCATAGAGGTGCTTTAGAATTCACTTTTATTTGTCAGTGCCATTTCTTCATCTTATAACAGTGACTTGTGCTGACAGGCGCAAATGTTAGCGAGTGTTATTTTTGCTTTTATTGCAAATGGAACTCAATTTGCGAACAATTTAGGATACAAATTTGTATAAAATACAATATGACACGTGTGTTATGATTATAACGTTATTCTTTGTAGCTATAAATACAAAATATTAACAGCATATTCATATTCTCGTTCCCTCATTAACATTGTGGTTGTAAATGCGACTGCTATGCTTGAGGTCTTGGGTTCGACCAACGTGTTATTGGGATTTTCTATGAAATTCTCAATAGCAGCTAGACTTTTAAATTAGTGCCCTTAAATTGTATTTAAATTAGTGCTATTTAAATTAGTTAATGGCAATAGGCTCGCCTTCTAATACATTAGACTTTAACAGAGACCGTGGGTGTACATTAGTATTGCTCTGCCTAACCCTTCGGGGAATACAGGCGTGAAAGGTGAGCACAACAAGCTACCCCAATGTGTCAAATTTCGTTGATAGATTTTCAACTTTAATACAAAGTGATAAGTTTCATGTTCAATTGGGAAAATGATTTCTTTTGGACAGCTTGACCTGCTGGCGTTTACGTATTCATAATTATTCTTTTCCACTGTGGACCTCCCATGTAGAGACAACACAAATTTTCCAATATGAATGAAACAAGTTACGCTAATTGCTTTACGATAATTTAATTCTTTTTTTTTTATATCAGAAACGATACGTTGATTTATTAAGCCTTGGCATTAGAGAAAAAAAAATAACATTCATAAACATGCTAGATCCTATTTTTAGTTATAACGTATATATGCATAATTAGAACACAAAAAATACATAGGTACATGACATAATTCAATATAGGCAACTTTTATATGACGTAAATATCAGTTTGCAAATGAATGACATTCAAGTTTCAAGAAACGTGTTTTTATCATTAATGACAACCACTATCCACGCACAAACTAAATGGATACAATTCGATAGAAGAATTGTTTGAGGAAAAAGTTATCTCACTGTTTCCCTTTGAATAGATGGGATAGAACAAGAATAAAACTAACCATCTCATTGTCAACGTGTAGTCATCAATCTTAACCCATTAATTGATTAGATAGGATGTTCCTATTAACTTGATATCTTCGCCACCCACACAAAACAGACGGTCGATTCATTGATACGTACTCTCAAAATCCGTGCTTTAACCAACCTAAATTAAATTTGGAACTTCGTCTCATTCCTTTTTTTAAATAAAAAAATTCAATGCGCCAGTTATGGTGGCACTTGTTTTTTTTTTGTGAATCGATTTTATCGAGTAACGCTTTCGCAGTTGGATATCGAATAAATTGAGCATTAAGCTTTAATTCGGTATGTTATATTGCGCCGGCACCACATCGATCATCGCCGACGTTAACTGTTACCGACTTTGATGTTTCGGTATCAATATTAATCGGCGTGTGCTGTGCGTTTGACTGATCATAAATCTACTGGAAATCAGAACGTTCAAATTGGTTATTTTGTTGATGTTTTTTTTATGGTGTTACCAGTTTGAGAGGTTATATAAATTAATTAGCAGTGTTCCCCACCGGTGTCTGGCTCGATTGTTTTACTATTAATTCATTAAAGAACCATTACCCTCCAGAGGTCGTTACAATTATTTATCTATTTGGTATACTATTTCGTCCTAATATATTTTTTTAATTCATTGTAAAACTACATTTACGGATTTTATACCTTACTAAAATTAAGGTTTTCAATAAGGAAATTTACCTTAAGCAACGCTTATCCGACAAGGCGCTCGTTCAGCCGCAGAGATCGTCCATTAAACGTTGCCAGGTTGAGGTTGGTACCCTGCCGTCGTCTGGGGATTCTTAGCACTCCCCACCGCTCCGGTACCATAGCCAGGAATAGTGCAGCTACCGGGAACTGGGGGCCGAAAATCTGGGATGCTGCTCATTCAGGGTATTTGCCATAGTCACCACGCTTGGCAGGCGGGTTGGTGACCGTAGTACCCGAAATGCTTTCGCTAGGAGTACTGCTCCCCAGTATCAGGTTCGGCATTTGGGAGCAATCCAGCACAATTCATGGTTATACCGTCATGTATCGGTTTCCTCTTGACCGTCATCACCATCATCAACGATATACTATCCCAGTGCTGGGCACGGGTCCTCTCAGAACGAGAGGGATTAGGCTGTCCACCGCGATGGTCTAATGCGGGTTGGCAGACTTCACACACCTTCGAGAAAATCTCTTAGGTATGCAGGTTTCTTCACGATGTTTTCCTTCACCGTTTAAGCGAGTGATAAATTAATATGAATACGCACATGATTTTGAAAAGTTACCTGGCTGCCGTGGATTCGAACTCGAGACCTTTGACTTAGCAGTCCGGTGGTCAGATCACTGCTTTTGATCATTAGGTAACAAAAATCTTCGTATCGATTTTATTTCCTTTCAAACGCATAGATTATTAAAGTTACTTACACAATTAAGCTTTGCAAGGTTAACTATAAAACTAAAACTGGTGAAACAAAATACCTACCCACTTAAATGTATCACTTTACTTCACGCTTTATGAAGCGCACTCAATTATTTTAGTATAAAATATGTCTGTCTTTTGCAGCGAACTAAGCCGTCCCCATCTGCGCGAGTTGTAATAAGATTAGGAGCGGTGGGCACACCGCGCACCGCAGCAGTAATGTTATTAAATGTTCTTCATGACTTTTACTGCAGCGTATCTGAGAAACTTGTAGAACATATCATAGTTTTTTTTCACAAATTTTCACTGACTTCACTTTTCACGATAACATTTGGTGCCATTTTGGTCGGTAATAAGTCTTTTTTACTTTAAAACTGCTTTTTTTAGCCTAGTGGTCCTAAGTGCGATTGCTATGCTAGCATAGCAATCGCACTTAGGACCCTAGGACCCTAGGGGTCCTAGGTTCAATTCCCAGGTCGAGCAGTTTTATTGGGTTTTTCTATGAAATTCTCAATTGCAGCTCGGAGTTTGGATTTGTGCCCGGTTAAGGGCTATCCCGATATTACATGAGAATAAAAACAAACAATCTGTAGGTATTTACATAACAGTATCTACACCTCTGCCTGACCTTTAGGGGAATAGAGGCTTAATGTTATAGAATGGTATTACCAAGCTATTATTAACAATTATCAAGATTATTAATTCCAGACAAATTAAGAAATAAAAATAATTAAAGACTAGTATTAAAACGTTGCTTGATTAATTTAATTATAAGTCGTTACAGACGTTTTTATTTCTGTGATATTTATATGCTAGAATTAGTCAAATAAACTTGTTTTTCGGAGAACCAGTAATTAATTTAATATCGATTTGAGATACGACACTATGATTTAAAAAAATATACGTTGGCTTACAAGCAGTCATCGGTGAATTAAATGTTCGTTTCAATTTGGTTTGACTTATTGATTAGTGGATGTTGAAGGCAAGTAATATAATACCTTCTTAATTGATACTCTGTAGTAAGAAGCTGGAGGTTCAATATTTACCAACTTTTATCAAAGATTTATCGTAGTACTCTTTCGTTTTATAGGTCCTGGTTCCGATTTTCAGGTACAGCAAAGTGTTAGGGGCTTAACGATCAAAATTCTCAGTAGCAGATTGGAGTTCGGATTTGATCCCTGTTATAGGCTCGCCAATGCCACGAACTCAATTTTTTTAAATTCTACTAAGGTGGCAAACAAGCATCCGGCCCACCTGATAGTAAGCGGTTACCGTAGCCTATAGGACGCTTGTAACACCAGGAGTATCACTTGCGTGTTGCCAACCTTGTATTGAAATAGGAATAGTTGGGTTGGCAGTGTAAGGGTCAAAGTCCCCCCACTGCCAACACAACGTTTCCTCGTGGAGCACTGGCTACCTTGCTCACCGTAAGAAACACAACACAGCTGAAAGCAGTGTTATTTTACTTCGATTTTCTGCAAGGCGGACCAATTTGAGTGGAATTACTCCCACTATGCCCTACCTCTCTTATAAACCAGTGAACTGTGCATGTACATTAGTAGACCAGAGGTCTACTGTGACCCAGAACTTTCAGGGAATACCTACAGGCATAATGATATTTTATGTTATGGTATGAATCAATGAATAATGCTATGGCTTAGAAATTGAGATTCAGCCGTATGTGGTAAGATTAGAACCCAACCCCATCCTAGATGGAAAAAAGGAAAAAGCTAGGATGGTAATATTGCCTAAATAAATTATAGGCCTAGAACCTTAATTTTGGCAAAGTATCGCGGCACACTACCAATTCATTCGTTTGTAATATAATTATAGCAGCCGTATTTCTTATTATGCTGCTTCAATCGGTGTATTATATCCACTACTCTGTGGTTTTTTATGGCTCATTGAACATCGGACATCGCAACCGCGATCGTTGATGGAGTTGCGTCAAAACATCAGCACTTAAACCGGGTCTACATTCCAGGATATCGAAGTTAGCGTCTGGTTTATATTTAACACTGGCATTAAAGATTGTTTTTTTTTTGTTTACGGGGAAACCTTCAAAAAACGGTCTACGGGGATTAGACCGGGGAGTGTGGGATTTTTACCTACTAAAACCACCGCGGTGGCCACCATCAGCACATGGAGGGGGCACTGTGTCCTCTTAATAGACCACCCCAGAAGCCCCCTGTGCAACGCCTGTTAGGGCACATCCTAGGTGCATTAAAGTACCTAGTATTGTCAATTTTTATTTTAAAATTGGATTGGGCTACATTCACTACAAGATTATAACAACACTAAGTAAGTTAAAATTGCTAATAGTAACCTATATCATTATTAATTATTTTTTAACAATTTAATTCATTATAACGAGGTAATCGCATCCCTAAAAGTAGTCTCAAGTAGACCTGAAGTTTTTAAGAATTTACTTTGTCTGAATTGACACTTAATACTTAACTAGAGTAAAACTTCAGGATCGTCATCATCATCAAAGAATATTTCCTATGTTGAGGATGTTCCTCTTGCGGTAATCTGCCCCATTCAAATGCTTTGCTCCAATTTTACTTAAGTCCATAATCCTTTTTCCGTCTTTAATTTTTGGATCGTGTGGTTTGGAACTAATGATACAGACCCACGCTCCATGGATCTTTGTACAACTTGTATTCTTTGCATATAAGAGCCTGACAACTATTTTGGAAAACCTATACAGTTATGGTGTCTGCCAACCCGCACTAGCTCAGCGTGGTGGACTAAAGCCTCTCAATCTGAGAGGAGACCCGTACCCAGCAGTGGGACAGTATATGAGTTGATGATAATATAGTTAAGGTGACAAATAAGGTTTATCAAACAAAAATACAGGTAAGTATGCTAGTTACGGTCGCTCACTAAACTGCTGGTTATGCTCCAGGTGTATAATCTAGTAACAGTAAACTAGCTATACATATCACTTTATCTAAGTCTTGGCTACGACGGATGCAAAATTACTGGCGTTCTTAAGTAGCGGCTACAGGAGGCTCGAGGCCATCGTGAGTGGCCACGCCCGTTGCACTGGTGCATAAAATAAACAACTTTATAAGGCGCGGCGCAGACGTCTGTCTGTTTGATTCTTATTTATGAATGAATATTTAAAATAAGTGCATAGGTACACACATTTAAAACGCCGGCAACGCATTGGTGACAGTCACTCATGTCCATGGGCGGCGGTAGTTGTTGAGGCGGATGGTAAGTGACCATCAGGTGACCCGCATGTTTGTTAGGCCCCCTCTGATATAAAAAAAAATGTAGATTTTAACTCATCATGTCCATTTGACGATCAGGCTCAGTGGCGTTCACTAGGAGAGGTTAACGTCCAGCAGTGGACGAATATGGGCTGATGGTAATTATGATGATGATGTACATTTTAACGAACCAATAGGAAATCTATTTTTTTGGTACTGATGTCAGGTCCTAATTAATTTTATATAAATTACTAAACTAGGTACCTACTAAAAAAATATTTCAATCAAATCAGTCTATCGCAGTCCACTGCTAGACATAGGCCTCTCCTAAAAATCGGGCCACAACACTAGGTTCTTCTAGTTCCAATAAACTATTTGATTTGATTTGATTTTGAGGTTTAAACTAAAAAAAATATTTAGGTACTAGACTACTAAAGCCTTAATTCAGAATATTCTGTATTAAAAATATCTAAACTTCACTTGTTTATGTTGTCCGAATAAAGGAATTTGAATTGAATTAAACAGGTCTAGAAACATAATAGGTATGATAATATATTTGTACAACTGTTTTTTTTCTGTAACATAGTGTGGGATTTTTGGAGATTCCTAGACACGAAAAAAGATTATTTTGATTCAGAAAATTCGAACTTAAATCACAAGCATGCTTGCATGTATTTGTCAAACAAATTTACATGTTTGAGAGTTAACAACTCGGCCGAGAATTGCTTAAAAAATATTATCGAATTATGTTTAGACGTTTGTACACTCTTGTTCGTCAAACATCTGAAAACGTATCTTTTTGTTTATTTTTGGCATTTTCCATGCTAAGCTTTTAAAGTTATTTAGAAAAGTAAAAATTCGACCGCGGGCAGGATTCGAACCTGCGTATTCTGGTTAGGTACACCAGACGCTATGACCACTAAGCCACCGCGATACCTACCCGTCATGTCGAATTTTTCCTTCACAAACTGAATTTACGTCTTTATGGTGACGTCAGTAACACCTATTGAAAAGCAAGCTTTTGCTTTTCAACTGATACGACTCACTTTACAGTTAGTAGTTTACAGTTTACAGTTAGTATACAAAAAGATAGTTAGAAGGTAAGGTGGCATCGTTCGACATTGAACTAACTGTAAAGTGAGTCGTGTCGGTTGAAAAGCAAAAGCTTGCTTTTCTGAAAACGTTGTTTTACTAAACAAATTGTTGTGTACAAACACATAACATTATTTTTTTAATAAGACAGAACAGAGAATAATTCATTCCCCGTTTGTATTTACTTAGGGGGCATGTCACGTGCCTTGGAACCACATCTGGGAGCCGCTTGCATGCTCAATCAAGCATTTATAGTCAACAACTGCGCATACGTGCCTGGAGACTGTTCAAAAATTGAAGATGAGGAAATATGTCTGCGATTCGGAAGAAATGTAGAGGCCAAAGAAAATGAATATAGATGGATTGTGTTCACGGTTCATTGTGTGCACTACACCACTAATTTAGAACCGTGCACCTAAACTCGACATTTTATAATGCCTGTACATGGTTTATATGATAATAATAATAGAATAATATAAGTACTAAAATATAATATTACGAAGAATAGACTTTTTTGATTTTGAAGAATAAAAATATAAACTGTTGGCAAGACAACTAATTGTATAGACACTAATAAATACCAACAGACGTGCCTGCCACTGTCTGGTCTCAAGAAGAATAATTCTTAAACAATTCATAATGGTCGTAGGTATGTAACCCGCCTAAAGCTGACGGAGAGCCGTGCGCGCGCGCCGCCAACGGTCGCTCGCGCAGCTGCGCGGACCGTTTAACTTATGTGTTCCTCTGAGATTGCATTTACCTGATACCTATAGCTACACCGGTAAATTAAGAGATATCTATGTCTGAAGAAATGAAGTACCTATCTATAAAACGGTGAATTTTAATTACAGATTTAGTGATTAATGAAATCAGTAGTTACACTATTGAACATAACATACCTAATCATGACAGCTGTATTCGCTGAAGGGTTAGGCAGAGGTGTAATAATGTGCAGACGCCAGCAGCTCAAGCTATCCAAAACTGACAAATTTTCCCAATTGAACATGTACCTTATCACTTTTTCATAAACTTGAAAATCTATCAAAGAAATTTGACAGATTAGGGTAGCTCGATGTGCTGACCTCTGTACATCCGAAGTTCACGGGTATATTTATTTATGACCCTACTACTAAGATTTTATACCCAATTTTTAAATACAATAACAGTGATTTACCTGGGAGCTCAGGACAGGAGCAGGAGCGTAGCAATCGCGCGTATGTACCACTAGACTAGTAAGGCAGCTAGTTTTAAAATTCACATCAATGACAGTCCTCAAATGCACGTCAAATGCAAGCAAATGATAAAAAATAAATAACAATTAATATTTTAAGATGTGAAAGGAAAACCATAATTAATTCATGTAGTATTATATCCATTATCTAATATCCATAGTACAATTCTGCTTAGTGTACTGGATGGTGCTGTGTAAAATTGACCAAGAATATTTAGTAACTTGCGCAATAGCACGGTAATATATAGATATTATTACCGTGGCAATAGCTTTGATCTCCTGGTAAAAGTTGTCGAAATGTAACAGAGATACGTGCAGTAAGTAAATCGTTTCGTGTTCCAAAGTTTTTCTTTGTTTTTCTTTTCAACTCTACTGTTACTTAGTCTTTGCTTAAAGTAAACACGTCTTATTCATTGAACATGCTTTTAATTATCATAATTACAACAACCGAGTATTGAACCTATAAAACCGTTCCACGGTAGATGTACCGATGAGGCATGCTTCTTGTCTTTATGTACATACATACATTTGACTCATGTGATTTCTAATAGCATTTTTTTTAAATAACGATCTCTGAGGCTTAATGCTTTGAGTGTCCGACTGCTGACGAGGTCGTGGGTCTGATTCTTACAGGACACAATTACTTATGTGATGAACAAGTGTTTGTGTTTGGTTCATCATCATCAAACCATATACTGTCCCACTGTCGGGCACGGGTCTCCTCTCAGATTGAGAGGGATTTGGGCAGGATTCGAGCTTCAATCAATAGGTGTCACTGACGTCACCATAAACAGGTAAATTCAGAATTTGAAGGCAAATTTCGACCTGGCGGGTGGGAGTCGCGGTGGCTTAGTGGTCATAGCGTCTGGTGTATCTAACCAGGAGACGCAGGTTAGAATCCAGCCCGCAATCGAATTTATCCTTCGCTAAAATTACTCAGAGGTTACTCAGAATTTCATAGAAAACCCCAATTACACTGCTCGACCTGGGAATTTAGGACAGCATTGAAGTCGCGCTTACGATCACTAGGCTAATGAGGCAGTTTCTTTTAGTAAATAATGTACAGAGGCCAGTACTTCAAGCTACCTGAATCTGTCAAATTTCATTGATTGATTTTCAACTTTAATACAACACAATAAGGTTCATGTTCAATAGGGAAAATTTGACAGTTTTGGGTAGCTTGACCTGCTGGCGTCTGTACCTACTAATCTCACTTGTCCAGCTGAATAAATGTTTCTTTTTTAAGGTCCTGGTATGTAAATGATAAAAACGAGTTCTGTTCACGCCTTTTTTGGAATCACGCTGGATAATAATCAATCAAGATACCTTTTTTACGACCTCCGAATCTTCGCACCTAGATGTTTCATAACTTCCATATAACGGAGCAATGGAATACTCCAAATTGGAATCGCTGACGCCGCGAGCCGATATTGGCCGATTCACAAAGCGTTGCCGTTGGCTGTCTAAAGTCTGAACAAAAAATGAGAATTTCCTTTATAATTTGCGTTATTGATTTTTAAGTGTTTACAACTCAATATTATCTGTGCTAGTCGAGGGAAACCAGTTTGGTGACGTTTGCTTTCATTTATTCATGAAAACCATAGATTAAATAAAAAGGAAATTTAAAAATTAAAAATCAGTCTCCCCAGTAAAAAAATCTATACCGAATAAAATTTTCCCAATAATGGGTCCCGACTGTTAAAGTCGCTATGTTCCTGACGTTGTGTTTCTTTCTTTTCAGTCGGATTTTTAAGTTTTTTAACTAACTTTCATTTTAAAGTTGTAACCGTTTAAAGTTTTAGTAAAATCATCATAATTTCGCATCAAAGCAGCTGGAACATGCAAAGTAAAAGATTTTAAATAATGTACCGTCAAACGGGGTGAATACGGATGCAGGGGTGAATTAGGACAAAACTTTGAAAGGGATTTTCAGGTTTAATTATTATAGTTTGATGCCAACAAGGTCTTCTAATGGTTTATTATAATTTAGGAACAATATAAGAGTTCGTTTTGCCAACAAACTGTAATAATTAAAGCTGAAACTCCTTTTCAAAGTTTTGTCTCGATTCACCCCTATATCCCTATTCACCCCGTTTGACTGTACCTATTTTGTTATCTGTAAGAAGTTGCTGTTAGTGGTCTTATACCACCAATTGTAATACTTTATTCCTTTCACATTTTGATAGTCGTCCCCACAACAATGTTAAAAATAATTCAGGTCCTGAACCGTGCACACTATTCTTTTCTGACCTATCAAAAATCATTATACTATACATATATTATATCTATTTAAATATCATATTTAAGCAGGTGTCCTGTTTTCATACACACCAGTATGTATGTATGAATGTAAATTCTCAATAAAAACTATTCAATTATATATTCAGTTTTTTTTTGCTCAGATACAAATTGTATTCGTAATTTATGCAAATAAAAAGTTGTTTTTTAACTTCCAAGCTTGCTCCATTATTTAATAATATAATTATAATTTTAGCACTGATATAATTAGTAACACATCTAAATTGATAATCTAATTCTACCTAATTGAAGTCCACTACAAGCTTCTACCTGATTAGGCTCAGGATAAAAAGTCAGGATATTGCGTAGGTTATATATTTATGAATTTTGTAGCCACAAAAATAATCTACACAATTTAAGTATTCAAGCATTGCATTCATGTGGTACATAGATGTTACATTTATAAATAGGTTCAACATGAAACCCAGTAAGGGTATAGCAACATAATGTAATAAACTATATAAAACATATTAATAACTTAGTATACACAATAACAGGTTGGTTACACAATATAATTATTTAATGTTATGTAATATTATGGTAATTTATTTTCTAAAATTTAGATTCTTTTACATTTCAGAATATTTAATATTCTGAAATGGAAAAGAAAGTTTGGATTCTTGTTTAAATGTTGTGAAGTATGTTGTAAATTTTAACTGCCATTTACCCGCTTACTATATAGTAAGCGGGTATGTATATACATACGCCTATGTTCCCCGAAGGCAGAGCAGAGGTGTACTAATGTTTAGGTGTAGGTATATTTACCTACAATTCAATATTAATAATTCATTTTTGATCCCTTATGGCGATGGTCACACTTGCGTAGCGTGGGAGACCACTCTTTGTTTTCAATTAATATGTTAAAAGTATCAATATACCGTTACTAGTCAAACAAATCGAAATATGATATCTCCATTACTGCTTGACACAACAATGTCTAACGTAACACCGTACCAAACCGGCAATGTGAAGCGCACACGAATGTTCTATTTAATGAATGCATGGTATAACAGGAGACGATGGTAAGGGTTTGTTGGTCATCGACGGAACTCATACATAATTTCCACGTTCATGGTCACTTGGTTCTGTGAGTTTTGTCCATAATTCAATACTGTATGTGTTCATAATTTTCTTTATTGTAAGTGTAGTTTTTTCCAGTCTTTCAAAACGAGCAGGTTTTATAGATACGAGTATGAACACTGTAATTGGCTTTGCACATGCGCCAATGTAAGCATAGTTTATTATATAAAAGCTATCATTACAGGTCTCATTATGATTCCACCCCACATTATTCCTGAGACAATGGCGGTACATGATAAACAATGGTGCTATCCATGTATTCCACCTACGTCATTATTTGTTTCAAATTTATTTTAATCAATGAAATAATATGTCCGATCGTAATTTTTTTTTGTCTTACCACCTAAATACACACAGCTTTATACTTTAGGGCAATCTACTATTGTAGCTAAAACGCCAATTAATCAATACGTGTATCCTGCCCATTTTAACCTATGGGGCCCAAACATGGTCACTGACCGAGTCTCAGAAGTCCAAACTCAAGGTCTGCCAAGGAAGAGACTGGTTCCGGAACAGTAAGCTGCGCTGAATAACTGGCATCGCTGATGTGGGTAGAAAAACCGCTGGATTGAAGTGTGATTGGGCGTGTCATGTATATGCACCCGGAGAGATGGACCAACATCGTAACCCAATGGTTGCCTGGAGACGGTTATCTATACCAAGTAATGGCCCAGAAAATGCTAGCGGGACGATTTGGACGCTTTAAATGATTAAATGATATTTATTTCTGTAAATAGATCTTTTAAAGACATTTTTACAAGTCAATAATTTTTTAAGCTAGAGGGCTCCGGCATTTCCTAGCTGACGACCTCTGAGAAGAAACGCCGAAACAAACTCAGAGATTCAGTCTCTTTTAAAGTCCAGACAATGTATAGTAACAAAATATGTGTCAAAGTCTGAAATGGCCTTTTGAAGAAAGAGCCATAGCTTACCGGATCGACAAGCCTCAAAAAGCACTGAGCAGAGATCAGTGAAAGGCAATGGGGGACACCTTTGCTCAGCAGTAGGATCACATAGTTTAGATAAAGAATAGCAATAATTTGCTAACATTATTGTGTTTCGGTTTGAAGGGCAATGTTGGCCCTTCAATTGAAATTGAAATTACTGGGCCTATAACACATAACAACTGAGGTTTCTAAAATTAAAATGACGACGCGCTAGTAATATTACGGGTATTGATGGTAAGGTTAAGCTGCGCTAACCGCGGTCAGTTTGTGGATGGGTGACCATTCTTAACACTTCGGGACCCCGCAGTGCCTCGGACACCACGTAAAGCCGTCAGTCGCGATTATCATGCGAACATCTAGAACAATCGTAATTCGTAGTGAGAAGCCCTAAATGTCTGGATTTTAAAGTTATTTAGCCAAAAAAATTTGGACCACGGGCAGGATTCGAACCTGCGTCTTCTGGTTAGGTATACCAGACTGACTTTTCAATAGGTGTTACTGACGTCACCATAAAGACGTAAATTCTGAATGTGAAGGCAAAAATTCGTCATGGCGGGTGGAACTCGCGGTGGCTTAGTGGTCATAGCGTCTGGTGTACCAAACCAGAAGACGCAGGTTCGAATCCTGCCTGCGGTCGAATTTTTCTTTCGCTAAATTACTTTAAAATCTTAGCATGGAAAATGCCAAAAAATACAAAAAGTTATTGATTTCTGATACATTTACGCGAATATTGTACATTGAAATAAAACTACTTTTTACGGATTTTATCGCGTATATTGATATTATTAATCCCGATGTTTCGGACCATTTACAGTGTCCACGACCATGGACGCTGTAAAGGGTCCGAAAATCCTTAAAAAGTAGTTTTATTTCAACAAAATCCTTCCAGATCAATCAACATATTTATTAACTTTATTACAAGTGCCGTAACGAAATACAAAATTGATTAGATATGTATTGAAATTTACATACAACTCAATATTGATTCCACCTGACTTTTTAGATAAAAGCTTTAATAGGAATTAAAAAAGGACATGGAATTATAATTGTTTTATTAGCAAAAAATAATGGATTATGTATTACGATTAGCGGATATGTAGAAATTAACTTAAAGTATATATATATATATATAGTGTTAAACATGGCATCTATGTTCAAACAGTAGCAATGAACACACGAAGCATCACCTATGTATTGTTTACTCTGTAAGTATATTTTTAAATATTGAAATACTTTTTGAGAAATATAAGGAATCTGTTCATTCTAACGGATAGTGAATAATTAACAAAACTGTTAGGCAGCTAGCTGTCAGTAATTATAACAGCCCGACACCCACCAGCTTAGTCTACCCGCGAGTCTGCTTTGTAGAGGGTCTACTCTGTAGAGAGTCTACTCTGTAGTCCAAAGGGTAGGGTCCAACATTTTGAGACAAATAATATCAATATAACGCGATAAAATCTGCAAAAAGTAGTTGTATTTATTGTTATTATTGTATTTTTCCAAGTATAAGGACTCGAGTTCGAACTCAAGGTACGCACATCTGACTTTTCGAATTCATGTGCGTATTAATAATTATCACTCGCTTAAATGGTGAAGGAAAACATCGTGAGGAAACCTGCAAACCTTAGAGATTTTTCTCAACGGTTTGTGAAGTCTGCCAACCAGTGCGGGCCTAATCCCTCTCAATATGAGAGGAGACCCGTGCCCAGCAGTGGGAAAGTAAATGGGTCGATGATGATTGTATTTTTTATTTTTTTATCACTAAGCGGTTGCCGTAGCCTATAGACGCGTGTGACACCAGGGGTCGCAATTGCGCGCCTCCGACCCTGTAAAAAGAAATATATGCTGGAGCGTGGAAGTTCCGCAGTATAGTCACTCATAATCAGCTCGCCACAAGCTGCCCTGTTTGTGCGCTTTTCTTTAGACCGACACATTTTTTGGTTCATTGACAAAGTTTGGTAGAAGTTTCTAATCTACCCTCAAGTTTTACGTTAGTCTCATGATGAGGTAGGTAATGCTTGTTGTAGAAGGGGTTTATCGAGATCAGTATTTTAATAAAAATGTTGCCAATGTCCGCTTTATAATTTCTATGTAATATTTCGCTTGGTTCAAATGCATTGAAATTTATAAATAAAGTAGCAGTCAAAAGTGAGAGCGCTTTAAGTTATAAGTAAGTCTTAATTTATACCTCAATTTTATTAATTCGTTTATTTCTCTTTTGTTTTAGTTGTCTTCTGGTTATTTATAATCCAGTCCTCATTCAATTTGTTCACTTCTAACAATGGAGTTCATTGTCTAGTAACTGACAACAGCCGTTGGAAAACAAATTTGGAAACATGGAAACAGAATTCGGTGAATCAGAAACAGTTACGAAAACAGAACCCTGCAATTATGAGGCAAAATGGATTTTCTAGGCTGCCTTGGAAACCAATGTCAACTCCATCACGGATATTATATTTCTTCCCAACTCCTGCCATAAATTTTCCAATAACTTCAAATCAGCTTCATCAAAAACCAGCACAAGTCATAAAACTTAAAAGCCCAAGCTTTTTTTTCAAACCTCCTCCCACCATACGTACTCCCAAACGTACTGCCAAACGTACTCCCAAACCTACCAAACCAAAAACAACAACACCAAAACGAATGGCAGAATCTGTAGAAAGCTTCGAAATTCATGTTAAAATAAAAATAAATGACACCTCGGTAGAAATGGGTGGAAGAGGAAAAGGCCCTAGAGCGAAAAAAAAAAGTAAGAAAAAAAGTAGATACAAGTTGAATTACGACGTAAAATTGCCGGATGAGAGGACATAATGCTAATATTCTATTACAAAAAGGTTAAAAAAATAAAATAACAATCCATTTTCGACTTAAACGTATAAAATGTTTAAGCGTTATACAATTACATAGAAAAACAATGAATCATAACTTAAAGAGGAAAAATAAGCAACAAATAATCAAACTACGAACTAACTATGGAAAGAAAACTGTATTATTTGAAGGAGCCCAACTGTACAATCGACTACCCGATGATCTAAAGGAATGTGACAAGATTAATACATTCAAGAAAAAACTGAAAAAATATATATCTACATTATCATAACATATACCTACATGTTCGGTTTTTTGCAAAACCCCAGGTGATTTAAATAATTTATACATATTATATATCTAAAACCTTTGTTTTAAGTGTGTTGTTCATTTTAAGTGAATAGTTATGTTTGTATGAGTACGTAAACCCATTATCGCCGTCCTTATTTTATTTAAATTATATAATATTATTATATTTAATATTATAAATGCGAAAGTAACTCTGTCTGTCTGTGTGTTACGCAATCACGCCTAAACTACTGAAACGATTTAAATGAAATTTGGTACAGAGATAGTCTAGAGCCTGAGAAAGGACAAGGCTAACTTTTTAATGTGAAAAAATGGCTGTAAGGGGTTCAAATAGGGGATGAAAGTTTGTATAGAAATTACGTCATTTTTAAAGTTAGAAGATTGAAACTTATTTTTTAGGCTTTTGATTAGATTAAAATAAATACGACACTCAAAGTTTGTAAATAAGTTACCCTTAAGGGGGTAAAAATAGGGGACGAAAGTTTTTGGCATCCACATGCCCTATACTATTTAGTCACAATAAGTTAAAAAAATATATTAAAATTAAGAAATTTTTGAAAAGGTGCCGTAAAACCATTAAAATCAAAATTTATTAAAATTAAATTTAGGCCTAAGAAAGGAACGCACCAATGTATTAAAAGAATTAAACAAATGCACCAGTGAACTAGAAAACAGTAGAGCCATGTATGACCTTGATACCAAGGGCTTGCGGGAAGAGTTATTCATCAGGGAGCAATTACTGTCTGATATTTTTAGTAAATATGAGGCTGCTCAACAAGAACTTAGCAAACACATGTTGGAGGCAGGGGAGTTAGTGGACTTGGTTAGGTACAATGCTGAGAGATATGAGTCACTGACCAACAATCTTTTATGCAGCTGTGCCTGCCCCCCCCATCTCCCATGCTCCAACCTGCTGTACCTGAAATAGCTCAACCAGTGGCAGGTGGTGTCAGTGTCAATATTAATTTTGTGAAAAATAAAACTGTTCTTTTCACGGATCAAATTGGATCAGGTTTTGAATCATTAATACAGAACCATCTGTCCCAAGATGTGACAAATTATTGCTATCCCAATAGAAAATTAAATGAAATTATAAATAATATTATAAATAAATCTATAGATGATCACACATTCTTGGTCTTATTGTTAGGAAATAGTTCAGGTGTTAAAAAAAGGACATTATTAAAATTACATGTAGGTAAAATAATAATATGTGCATTTCCTTACTCCAGTTCTTTGACAGACTATGAAAGTAACTGTATACATAAATTAAATAACATAATGCACATGTTGACATGTCGTCATAGTGACAAATTAACTTATTTTGACACAAACAAATTTGTTAGTGGATTTAAATTAACACAGGAAGCTATGTTTCTTCCTAAGAAAATCAAGTGCTTAATCGCTACATTGATAGCGCACAATATTAATTTAGTCTCATATGACAGGCCGATGGTATCCAGTTGTACTGATAACATTGGTGGTACAACGAAGGAGTGTCCATTTTTGGAATTCGTGACGCCTGGTAAGGTGCACTATTGTTCATAGATGGGGAGACGTACGGGAAGTACGGCCTTGCCAACTATTCCTGACACTAGCATTGTGGATCTCACTCCGGATCATAGTTTAAACTAGTCAATAAGACAACAGAAGATAATTGCAATAAAACTTCTTCTGGCTTATCATACACTAAAACAAAGGGAACTAATTTGAATACTTTGAAATTATGTCATCAGAAAATTCAAGGATTCTCTTCCAAAACATTGGAAGTGGAACTTTTCTTGGAAAGGTTTAAATTTGATATTATTTGTATAACGGAACACTGGTTAAAAGAATACCAGATGGCAATCAATTATGAAAATTATGTGGTAGCTAGTTGTTTCAACCGAAAGTCTATGATACACGGCGGCTCGCTTATATTAGTTAAAAACTCGTTAAGAATTAAAGGACGTAAGGACATAGTCTCGAAGTCGGTTGAACATTGTATCGAAATCTCTTGTGTTGAGCTGGATAAGCATATTGTGTTATGTATCTATAGACCCCCAAATAGCCAAAATTTTGGCACATTCGAATCTGTGATGGAGAATGTACTTAAAATACTTTCAGACTCAAATAAATCTATAATTGTATGTGGCGACTTCAACATTAATATTTTAGAAGATAATTTAATTAGTTGTAAATTACTGTGTGTATTTAAATCATTTAACTTAATAAATGTATTTTTTGAACCTACTAGAGTTACGTCGACATCTGCAACTTGCATTGATAATTTTTTCTGCAACTGTGACTACTTAGAGGAAGCTATCATAAACTGCCTCTCATCTGATCACAGTGGACAAATAGTCACATTTAATACTAGTAAACCTCCTAGTAAAATACAGATTAAGTCTAGGCATATCACATTAGATAAATTAGAAAAATATAACAACTCATTAATTAACAAATTAGCTGCTCAAAAAAATTTTAATAATTGTGATGGACATTATTCGCATTTCTTTTCTATTGTGAAAAATGAATTCAATCGATTTTTTAAAGTAAAATCAAAATATATTAACTGTAGATTTAAGTTTAGTGATTGGGCTACTACAGGTCTTCGTAAAAGCAGGGAACGTTTATTTGAATTGTACGGGTTAAAGTGTTATAACAAAAGTGAGGAATTCATTCAATATGTAAATAAATTTTCAAAAACTTTTAAGAAAGTATGTCAAGTAGCGAAATCGCAATATTTAAGTAATAAAATTAGGTGCTCCGAAAATAAGATCAAAACCACTTGGAAGATAATTAATGCCGAAAGTGGTAAATCGAAATTAGATGGCATTAAAAATGTCACTCTTCAAACGGTACATGGCCTCGTAAATACAGATGCCGAAGTAGCCCAAGAATTTGAGTCATTTTTTGCCAATGTTCCCTTAAATATTAATGAATCTTTAAACTCGTCATCCGTACATTCTGCTGCTATATTGAAATGGAATGTAGCTACCTGTCCTATAACGTTTAGATTTAAGCATGTAAGCCCTAAATGTATTGTAAAAGCTTTTAAAGAAATAAAAATAAAATTAACCGAAGACTTATGGGGCCTTTCGGTAAATGTTTGTAAAAGTATTATTGACACTATAGCACCCCATCTAGCGATAATATTTAACAAGTGTGTAGACCATGGAACCTTCTTAGAATTAATGAAAGCAGCAGCAAAGTTATACCCTTATTTAAATCTGGAGATTGTCAAGATCCTGGCAATTTTAGGCCAGTGTCTATTTTTTTTTTTATTTTTTTTTATGTGATAGGGTGGGCAAACGAGCAGACGGATCACCTGATGGTAAGCGATTACCGCCGCCCATGGACACCCACAACACCAGAGGAGTTTCAGGTGCGTTGCCGCCCTTTTAAGGGGTTTGGGCGTCCGGTATCCTCACTCACTCGACGAAACACAACGAAAACGTTATTTCACGCCGGTTTTCTGTGAGGCCGTGGTATCAAGTCCGGTCGAGCCGGCCCATTCGTGCCGAAGCATGGCTCTCCCACGGTAAAATCTGCCTGTGCTAAGCAAAATATTTGAAAAAATTATGCTTAATCAAATGCTATTACATTTCAATATAAATAAGCTTTTTCATGACCAGCAATATGGCTTCACCAAAGGACGTAATACTACTGATGCTGGTATCGCACTTATCAAAAACATCTTTGATGCCTGGGAAGAGTCTCAAGATGCGGTCGGTATATTCTGTGACCTTTCAAAAGCCTTTGACTGCGTAAGTCATGAAACTCTGCTGTTAAAATTGGAGCATTATGGTTTGAAGCACAAAACTTTGAAACTTATCAAATCATACTTGCAAGGTAGACAACAAAAAGTTCAAATCAATGGGGTTAAATCGCCCGGCACTCAGGTGAAAGTGGGCGTACCTCAGGGTTCCATTCTAGGTCCATTCTTATTTCTTGTATATATAAATGATTTACCTTACATGCTTGAGGATCAATCGAAAATTGTGTTATTTGCAGATGATACTTCTTTAATTTTTAAGCTAAACAGACGCATACCAAATACTGACGATGTAAATAACGCACTTCTTAAGGTCCATGAGTGGTTTACAGTTAATAATTTAGTATTAAATGGGCAGAAAACCAAATGCATAAAGTTTGCTCTACCTAATGTAAGATCTATGGAATGTGACGTTATACTAAATAATGATAAACTTGAATTTGTTGACCAAACTGTTTTCCTGGGAATCAGGATAGACTCAAAGCTTCAGTGGGGTCCACACATTAGAACTTTAGCAGGACGCCTGAGTTCAGCTGCCTATGCTGTTAGAAAAATCAGACTACTTACAGATGTAGCAACCGCAAGACTAGTCTACTTTAGTTACTTTCATAGCATAATGTCTTACGGAATATTGCTATGGGGCCGCGCTGCGGACATAGAATCGGTTTTTATATTGCAGAAAAGAGCTGTTAGAGCCATTTATAACCTACGTAGTCGAGATTCACTCAGGGCAATCTTTAAAGAAATAAATATAATGACAGTACCTTCTCAGTACATTTATGAGAATATTATATATGTAAGAAAAAATCTGCACCAGTACGTCAAAAAATGTGAACTGCATGATTATAATACTAGATATAAATCAAAATTAATGCAGCAACAATTCCGTCTAGCTAAAGTTCATACTTCTTTTATAAAAAAAATACTATACTACTGCGTAAGATTTTATAATAAAATTCCGAACGCAATTTTAGATCTTCCAGAAAATAAATTCAAAAAAGTCATAAATCTACCCTGTCCAGGCAAGCTTACTATTATTATTATTTATTTTATTTCAGATGTACATCCATAGTGTGTTAGTAGTGCTTAAAAATTATGTTAGTAAGAATATTTAGTTTTATTTTATATTAAATATTGCTGGCCTGGAGCCATGCACACAATTCCAGTGCCTTACAACTGGGCATTCAAATTTGTCCAGTATGGTGTTAAGAACGCTGTGTGTGTGTCCAATTTTTTACTATAAATTGGAAGATTATCTTCTGGATAAAAATGTTTGGCGTAGTGCTGGTCCAGCTCCACAAGATGATATTCGCATAGTTGAGTAATTTTACTTTAATCTGACATATGCAATTGTTAATAAACCCATTTAAGTATTCGATGACATTTAGTACCTTTTTATCGACTTATGTAATTATTTATACACTTAAGTACTTATTATAAAGATTTTTGTTTTTATTATTATTATTTTATTTTTTTTATTTAATTTTGTTTAAACTCATGTTGTATTGAATCTTGTAAAGTATGAGAGTCGTGCAGCCATTGGTGTTGCATATACCTAGTGCCTATATTTATAAATGACATTAAATTCCATTGTGCCTTTCGATTGCCTTGCGGTCTGAGCTTGTCATGCTTACTAAAATGTCCTGCTGATGGTGGCGTTGTGTGTCGGGTCGTTTTATTCCCTGCAACATGGTTGAGTCGAACGACGCCGATACACACGTCATACTCGTGAACGGGTGCCGTCTGTCGGGGCTGGTCAGCTCTTACTGTCAATGGCAATCTTTTTCTTTTATTTATTTATATTATTTTTTATTCTGGATTAATTTGTTAGTAGGTACACATCAAACTGCATTGTTCTCATTAACTATTCTTATCAAACTTGTAAATCAAGATTAACATTGTAATCATGTTGTTTTTAAAAAAGAGTGTCTCTGGAGTTTCTTGCCGGTTCTTCTCCATAAGACCCACTTTTTGGAACCGTGCAACTAGTTTTGACTTTTCAAAAGTGCTACTTTATTGGCCTAATTGAAATAAAACATTTGACATTGACTTTGACTTATAGGGACAGAGAAAGCGACTTTGTTTTATACTATGTAGTATGATAATTAAAAGATTTTTGAACAGGGAACATGAGGAGGTTCCGAAAGTGTGATGAAGGTGTTAGAATTTTGATTTTTAAGACTTTCTGCCAATCATTATATACATGCCAGCTGTGGTCGAATTTTATACTAATAGGTCGCATGATAGTATAAGAGTGCAGTACAATAACTGCTTTAGGCACCTGATGGGGCTGAAGAGGTATTGTAGTGCCTCCGGAATGTTTTTCGAGACGCGAGTGAACTCGTACAATGCTGTAGTGCGACACAGGATAGCCTCCTTCATTGCCTCTCTGAGAAAATCAGGCAATCTCGTGATCCGAGCACTAGGTGTTGGAGACGTCTATGTTTAGACAGTGGTTACTTCTGTGTAAATAGGTATGCTGGGGATGTTTTTTGTGTATTCTAGGTGGTAGAATGGCATTAGCAAGCTAGTTTATCTATATCTAATTTATATTTATATTTTTTTTTATATACCTATACTGTAATATTGATGGATCTTGTGTCTGAAATAAAGATATATTATTATTGTAATCTTGATTTTTTTAATTTTTCCCATAATGGGCCCCATTTTGATAGACTTCCGCTTAACACGTTATACTCAGCATCCTCCAAGCCTTTTCCCAACTATGGAGTCGTCTGCCACTAACCAGATGCGGCTGTGTATGTATTTTAGCGACTGCCATCGAACCTCCGCAACTTAATTTCTTGGTAAATACATCGTGCTTGTGGTGACCGGTCGACTTGCTGGCTGTGTCTCGTAAATTTTTTTTTTATTTTCACTCCCAAGTTACCAAATCAACTTGTAGGTCCAAGTAATCATGTATATTATGTTGGGGTAAGATCGCTGCAGGGGTAAGAACGTATAAACCAAATTTCCGTCTTATTTGGCTATAATTCCCCCTTCCTCCCGGACCACGATAGTGACTAGACGTGTGCACGTACAAATTTTTATTTTAAAGTAATTAGTAATTTTCAAAATATTAAATTAAAAAATCGATAACTCAAGTACCAGGCGCGCATAACATATTAAGCGACGGAGAGTAGTGGTGTGACGGAGAAAGCAACAATTGAAACGGAGATAGTCTGCGAGCTTCCCTGCACTCAACTGACTCCAAACGTCAAGCTGAATAAATTGTCATCTGCCACTTATCACAGAAAATTGTCATCTGTCATCAACAATCAAGAGGGACTGTCACCTGTCATCATAAGTGAAAACAACTGTAATTATATTTGACGCTTGGCAAGATATCGTTGCCACATTAAAATAATAGCATAAATTGTTGGGAAATTATTCATCAGTGGATATCTGAAACAATAAGTAAGTAATTTGTTTTATTCTAAAGAAACGGAAATAGTTCTGATCTACGAACGTTTGGCTTGGACTTGATCGTCATAAAGGCGAAAGAATGTCGATGCAACGGTCACCTCCTTCTACCTCGACACCAGTTAAAACTACTGAGTTCCCAAATACAACACCTAATATAACCCAAAAGAGCTCAAAAACGAAGACAGGGGGATGATCTGGAATTTTTCATGTCAAAAATGGAATCTATGTTCAAGGATTGGGCTGAAAAGCAAGAGCAAAAATATCAACAACTTTTAGATTCCGTCGATACAATTAGAGTGCAGAACATTGAAATGAAGGCGAAGTGTGGATTCAATCTCTAGTATGTATGATGAAATTAAATTAAAAATTGAAAAATTGGAGACGGAAAAAAAGACGCACTTAACATATATCCAAACCCTTGAACATAGGATTGAATATCTAGACAGAATTACCAAAAGCTCCTGTGTTGAATTAAGAAACATACCGCTATCAAAAAATGAAAACATAGATAATCTGTACACCTTGATACAACCTATGCAAGACTTTAGATGTGTCTGTAGAACCGGCAGATATAAGAAACATTTATAGAGGCTATTCAAAAAGTCCATCTCAAAAACCAATTATAATAGATTTCACTTCTATCATATTAAGGAATAAAGTAGTTGCCTCGTTCAAGGCATATAATAAACAACACAGCACAAATAAGTTAAACACTAACCAAATTCAGCTCGATGGGCCACCTACAATAATTTACGTATCCGACTACCTCACACCGAAAATGAAGAAACTTCATTTCCTTGCGAGGGACTTCGCCTCTACATACGGTTTCAAGTTTTGCTGGTCGACACCGGGAGCAATTTACTTACGGAAAAAGGAAGGAGATCAACCGATTACACTTAAAAACGAACAAGATTTACATAAACTTAAGTCAGATATGACTATACATATTATATTACTTTAAAAATGCATTTATATGTCTCTTTAAATTTTGTGTAGAAATAGTCATAATCTCTGTTAGAATGATAGATCAAAATAGTCAATGCATGTTAATTAGTATAAGTTATACCACACGCACACACACAACACTCACTTACCCTCTTACTTCCACAAACACCTCAGCCACAAAACCTCTACTAAACTCCCTGCTTACCCAACTAAGGTTTAATAATACAGTTAACTTTTTATTCGGCTACAAATTTAAATTGAAATTAATCCGAAGCTACTCAATTATTTTAATTTATTTTTTAACTCATTTTTACGTACTCCCCATTTTATCAATCAACATAATTCTCGGACGTTAATAGTTTGCATAATCAATTGGATAACTACAATGCAAGTGAATCAATTGTTTGTGATCCTGAACAATTTAATCACATAATTATTAATCCACAAGCTTATTTTAAAATTCTACACCAAAATATTAGGAGTATAAATAAAAATTATGACCAATTATGCATCTTGTTGCAACAATTAAATATAGAATGTGACATTATAATAGGTACTGACGGAATGCTGGCTGTCACGCACCACAAACTTGCCCACTTTGAATGGTTACTACACATACAGCAGCTCAGATCAGTACTATCAAAACGACGGAGTAGTTTTATTTATAAATAAATCTTTAAAACACAAGGTAGAAGAACCCACATTCCAGGATGCGGCGATCTTACCCCAACATACATAGTTTTTTTTATCATTGCTTGTGTGCGCCATTTCACCGATGTAATTGAATTAAAGAGGAGGTCTGCTACTCCTTTAATGATGCTTGAGTATTAACTTCGATGCCAAAACATAATGAGTGTGCACTGGCTGACATATAAAATAAATAAATATTCTTGGACAATTTTAAACAGCACCGTCTAGTCCTAATCTAATTATAGCTTGTACTAGACTTGGAATGACAGATTGAGAAATAGTGTGATAAGAGAACGTTGCGGCTTAAAAGACGATATAGTGACGAGGATTGAGAAGAATATGCTGAGATGGTTTGGGCATGTCGAGAGAATGGATGAGAGGCGACTAACAAAAGGGATTTATATGGCGAATGTCAGTGGAACCGCCGAGAGGGGACGCCCTAGAAAAACTAACGCCGACCTTATTGGTGAGGTTTTTCAAAAAAGGTCAGGTGCGTAGTACTCGCAACCGGCGTGTATGTATGACAAGATGTATGAATGTGGTCGAAGCAAAAGAAGTATGCAAGAATCGTAGCAAGTGGCGTTCTTGCCTACCCCCATGGGAAAAAGGCGTGAGAGTATGTATGTATGTATGTACTAGACAATGAATAAAATACTTATATACTTTTTTTTTGTAAATACATGTCAAGTCAACAATGTCTAGGTGTTTCTTACACCTAGACAAACATAAACACATAATTATGTTCATCACATAAATATTTGTGTATATAGCAATGAAGATATATTTAATCTAAGCAAAGATTTTCTTCTATATTCTAAAGATTTTCTTTTATATAACATAAATTAACAGACAGAAACGTGTTGCTGAGGAGTTTGTTGCGCCGTTTCTTCTTCCCAGCCAAAACACTAGGAAGTGGTGAAGGGCGATCGTTTTTGGGCCTGTCTTAATGCAAAAATGCTGTTCAAATAGTACTACCTAATAATCTTGAATAAATTATTTTGACTTTGACTTTGACATCGGTATTTCCAGTCTATCCTCAGGATATTGACCCTGAGGATAGACTAGTCATGTTATACTATACGATATTAAAACAGGTAACCCGTTTTCTTGCACTGCACTTATTATTTGTATATTTGTTACAGGATGTCTCTGTAAACATATTAAATGCAGTTTACAAATATTGTATGAAGTATCTTTTTTTCAGAATTTACGTCTTTATGATGACGTCAGTAACACCTATTGAAAAGCAAGTTTTTGCTTTTCAACCAACATGACTTACTTTACAGTTACTAGTTCAATGTCGAACGATGCCACCTTTGTCAAAGACGCAGGTTCAAATCCTGCCCGGAATTTTTCCTAAAAAAATTTTTGCTAAATAACATTGTATGAAGTGTTATTGTTATAATTAATTATTACTCACTCTACTCACTAAACGGTAAAATAGGAAACCTTCATGCTTTAGAAAATTTTCTCTATGGCGTGTGAAGACTGCCAACCCGCACTAGGCCAGCATGTACAGCAAAAATGAAAAACGGAAGCGGAAATATTTATATCGCCATGTTTTATAATTTATAAATTTCTTTACAATCTTTAGGCAATTTGTTTTCTTCGGGCCATTCATTATAATAATACTCACTTAATAAACTTAACACTGAATCATTACTAGTTTCTTTTCAAAAATTAGACTTCCTTTCAGGTGACATTGGTAAATGAATTGAAATACTATGTACTATAATTATGCGACATATCTTTTATGTCTTTAGCCTAATTCTTCTCAATCTGAGAGGAGACCCGTGTCCAGTAGGATAGTATTGAGTTGATGAGGAAATATATTTGATGTTCGTTAGCATGCTAACAAAATTGATACCTACGTATAGATTTGTGATACTTATGCAAATATTAGACTTTGAAATAAAACTACTATTTACGGATTTTATCGCATGTTATTAGTTACGACGCGATAAAAGCCGTAAAATGTAGTTTCGTTTCAAAATTGATACGTATTATGCAACGGAACAAAAATCTATATCTATAGATTATATCCGTAAGTGCATATCTACACGGCTCCACATTTAAACAATTTGGTCTATTATCTTTTTGTATTTTTGGCATTTTTCATGCTAAGATTTTAAAGTTATTTAAGCGAAGGAAAAAAACATCGAATTTTTCCTTCGCTAAAATTACTTAAAAGAATATAAAGTGAACCTTAAATAGAAATATTATCTCCATTGAATATTTTATATCCTACTAGGGCCATAATAATTGACCCAATGACGCCAGGCATTTTCTATCTTGTCACAAATTCATATTATCCAATTAAATTGCCTTGTAAAACTATAAATTTATTACAACATAATGAGGGAGAAAACGTAATAAACATCACTTTGCTTTTTAAAGGTGCTTACTCTGTTTAATGGCCCATTAGAACCTCTTTCACACAGTTTGATTTGACCTCTGTTTTTAGTAATTAATGTGGCCTACCTTGCATCATTTGTTGTATCCAAATAAATACTGGTCCATTTTCATACAATAAAATAGTACGAGTAAAAATAGAACCGATTCAACTTACTTAATGAGGTTTTAATAAAATATCAGAATTATTATCACCAGGTATAGTTAAAATATAAGGTCAGAAACATACTACCTACTCCCAAAAATAGTAAACTATCAGCAAAGTTACAACCTTTTTGAAATTATAAGCAAAAAAATTACATTTTAAACACATCGACTCAAAATTACTTAGGTATACATACAGGTTTTTATTAAAGCAAATGACTCGAAATTAATAATTGAATGACTACCAAATTTTAATCATATCTCAATTTTAGTTCGGATTCTGACACTCGGTAGACATTCTGACGACGGCCTCACGCCTCCTTCATCATCATCATCATCAGCCTATATGTATAATTGTGTATTTATAAGTGTGTATAATGTATGTAGGTATGTATAAGTGCACATCATCAGTTTACAGTAATATTGATTGCAGAGGTTTTAGAAGAGGACAAATACAAGAAAGAATTTTGGGTGTAGGTACCCATTGAATTCTACAAGACTACAAAATGGTCAATACATCCCCGGTAACCGAACCGAACTTCCGTTGCGTATGATGTGTTGCTATATAGAATACGTTCCCGCTGAAGTTACGCCCGACCGAAGTTCGGTTGTAAGCTAAAACGTGACTTAATTTCGGCAAAAAAATAATTGTTGCAACTAATTGATATAGCATTGCAAGCCATCACGCCGAAGTTTGGTCACCTATCTTCGGCATAGTGTGTTTAGACACTAAAGTCTACTGCTGGACGTAAGCCTCCCATAATTTGCGTCATTTCACCGAAGCCTCGGCTTTTCGCATCCAGCTTTTGCCTGTCCTTTGTCTACAGAAAAACTCGTCGCTCTCTGCGATGCTCATCGCACCTAAAGAATTCTCCTAGTCCACCCTCCAATTTTTATCATTCACAAATTTTGGTTACCTATCTACTATTCTTTTTTATAGTATCGGCACGGAACAAATTTTGTATGACCTACATGTAGTTGTTCCGGGTCTAGGTGTTTGTGTTAGTAACCGCACCCACGATACAGGAGAAAGTCCTAGTGTAGGCAACGTTGTTAAAAAAAGAAATAATAATTATAATGTAGCCACCAATTTCCTTTTTCGTCATGTTGCTTACACAAACCGGGAAGGACATGAATAAAAATACTGTCATTTTAATGCTTAATTTTAATTCTTAATTTCAATTAATTATTACGAAAAATAATCCGACGTTTTGTGGCCGTTCTTATGCGTTAAGAAAGAAAATAATTCATAAAAGACGCAGGAAGCAATCTTCCATAGTCTTTTAAGAATGATTTAGCTTTTTCAGCCGTGGTCGTCTGGATCTTCGTCTCCATACTGTTGTCTTTATTGGGCGTATGCCAAATTGCTTGACTCGTTCTTGCTCACCGAGTTCAGTTTTTGGAGGTAAGAAATACCATTCTATCTGTGCTGGATAATCAGATGGTCCATTTTTTCTCATAATTCCAGGGGCGCGGTTTTCTCGAAGATTCACCAGTGGCTGTTTTAATGCTAGGGAATTGGTACCATTACTACAAGTGGAGAAATCTACTGAAAAATAAATTATTACTAACCAGCATACCTCTGAAACAGACGGAATAAATAAATTGATTCAGTGTTATTGGATTCTCTTATGACATTCTTAGTTCGGCACTGGGATTTGTGCCCGGTTAATGGCGATAGCCTGTTGCCATTAACACTCACACACACTCACGGTTCGCCGGCTAACAGCGAACTTAGACACAACAAATTGAAATAAAAGAATTTGGGTTATGGAGGAGTTGAAAGTGTACTTCTGGTTGTGGCTGTGTGTGTGTGTGGCTGTGTGTGTCTGTGTATGTGTGTGTGTGTGGCTGTGTGTGGGTGTGTGTGGCTGGACTACTTAGTTGGCTAAATAGCGTCTGGTGTATGCGTTATTCCTAAATACAGAACAAAATAATTTGCTCATCCTACTAATATTATACACGTGAAAGTTTGTGAGGATGGATGGATGGATGGGTCGATGTTTGTTACTCTTTCACGCTAAAACTACTAAACGGATTTTGATGAAACTTTACAGTATTATTATTTATATTTCAGAATAATGACCCATCCACAGATTGACCGCGACTAGCGCAGTTTAACCTTGCAGATCGGTTGATTAGCGTATTTATTAATTAGCCACCAGGCCCCTAAATATAGGTAGGTACATACGTTATGGGTTTTATGTAATAGGGAGTCTATTGCCGTTAACTGGGCACAAATCCAAACTCCCTGAAAATTTCATAGAAAACCACAATAACAATACTTGACCTATGATTCACAAATCGAACCCAGTACGTCTAGCGTAGCAGTCGCACTTAGGACCACTAGACTAACGAAGAAGTCATTTTATAAATATAATTATTGTAACAAAACTCTTTACTTACGTTTTAGCAAATACATGGTGTTGGTTAGGTGTTTATATCTCGGTGTTGAAACCCGCTATGGGTTTTACTATGGATAATCTCTATAATTTAAAAGTTAATACGTTGGTTACTAATCTCTGTAAATAAACTAATTATAAATCCATGTTCCTTTTATTTTCCATTAAGGATTTAATTAATTTAAATACTTGCAATCAATCTCCAGTTGTATGTAAAATACAATACATATCGAATTAATTTTGTATTTTAGGGGCTCACAGGCGTTGAGGTTTCGGATGCAGGTGGCATATAACCGGATCTTGTGGAAGTCTATGGGAGAGGCCTTTGTTCAGCAGTGAAACTCTTTGGGCTGAGATGATGACGAGAAGCTCAAGGATCTGCAAGGATAAACTAGTGTTTTTAAAATCAAACCTATGGAAGAATGTACCTTTTGTGTTTTTGTGGGTGTTTCTTATATATTATAAGTATGTATTTACTAAAAAAAAAGTATGTTAGTATTATATCCATTGTCTAGTACCCATAGTGCCAACTTCTGCTTAGTTTGGGACTAGAACTAGACTGGTGTTGTGTAAAATGTCCCAAAAATATTTATTTATTTATTTATAATGAACATTTTTAACTGGATGTCGACCAAACGGAAAAGGATATGATGTAGTAAATTCCGTCCCGTCATGAGAATGTCACGAATTCCGTGGCCATAACTATAATTATTTATTTATTTAATGCTTTATGCACAAATATAGTACAGACGCCAGCAGGTCAAGCTATTCAAAACTGTAAAAATTTTCCCATTAAATATTAACCTTATTGCTTTGTATTAAAGTTGAAAATCAATCAAAGAAATTTGACAGATTGTGTTAACTTGATGTACTGGCCTCTGTACAAAGGCGGATTTAATGCCTAAGGCATTTTCTACCAGTCGACCTTAGGGTGATGCGGAGATAGAAATTAGTAGGTGCACTAACACATTTGTTTAAAAAAAAAAAATGTTTGTATCAATAACCAAAACAAAATGTATGTAGGTTTGTAAAGACGAATAAAATTGATAGCATAAAATTATGCTTAAATAAATATAAATGATCATAACTATACATACAGGATGGAAGGGACATCGACTCGCAACGGCTTACCATGACTTCAGTACATGATTCTGGACCCCCCTGCGTTGGAATTTTTCGTCGGTTTTTTCATAGCTTTTTCATAGAGAGAGAAAAGTACAATTTAGGTGCCGTACTTGCCTTCACTTGCACTATAGCCATGGCTAAGAGATCCGTGAAATTCTCTACGACCATGACAGGTTTCAGCCAAGCAGTGGCTGGACCCCCTCAAACAGCAAGGCCTTGGGACCATTATCTGGTCGGATGGCGGAACACAAAATAAGTTATGCTTAAGAAAACCGAGAACAGTATACGGTAAGAAAATTAATATTGAGTATGAAGGAGCGCAACTTTACAATCGATTACTTAATGAAATTAAAGAAATCAGTTCATTTAAAAGTAAATTAAAAAAATATATAACAAGTGACGATCATTTTCTTCTATAGATTTCGAGTACCGGTATGATTTATTCAGTTTTGCATAACAATAATATACGGAAGGGTTAAATAGCTCTACTGGTACAGTTGTATACCTACTTTAGTATGAAATAAGTATTTAAATTATTTTATAACTTTATATTAAGCAGCAACCATTGGGTATTAATTATTATTTATTACCTGTGTATCTAATGCAGTGAACTATGTTCTTTTGAGAAATAAAGCAAGTATGTATGTATTATGTATGACAAGATGTATGAATGTGGTCGAAGCGAAAGAAGTATGCAAGAATCGTAGCAAGTGGCGTTCTTTAGTTTCTGCCTACCCCTATGGGAAAAAGGCGTGAGTGTATGTATGTATAAAGCATCTTTGAACCTAACATCTAATTTGGCCGCCCGCAGGCCACGCCTGTCATGGTCGTGGCGAATTTCGCGGATCCCATGGCCATGACTATAGGGCAGGTGAAGGCAAGTGCGGTTTTTAGTCGGTACCAGTCCGACATACCCTGCCACCTCCCCGTAGGATCCATGAAGATTTGCCGTACTATAAAAAAAGGCCACAGCCGGAGGTTTGTCTGTGCCCTCCGACACCCGGTGTGTCTACTATGCATCGGGAGAGAGGTAGATGCTTCGGTTCAAAGGTTCTTTATTTATTGTAAAGAACAGTGTTCACTTACGAATAAATACAATGTATAAGTTCCTAAAGCTATCCGGTGGCCGTTACAGTGGGTAGTATGACAATATATTTTAGTGTGACAATTTATTACTATAGTGGAATAAACATTTTATTTTTATTAGATAGACGCTAGATTGATATAAAATTTACGGAACACACATTATTTCGACGACCTCTGTGGTCTAGCGGTTCGAGTGCCGGACTGCTGATCATGGGGTCGTGGGTTCGATTCCCACAAGACACAAATATTTGTGTGGATAAAACATGAGTATTTGTGTTTGTCTGG
Source organism: Acronicta alni (assembly GCA_964056405.1). NCBI lineage: Eukaryota > Metazoa > Arthropoda > Insecta > Lepidoptera > Noctuidae > Acronicta > Acronicta alni. The sequence continues at coordinate 4,698,438 of OZ043918.1, read as the reverse complement.
GTGTTTCTTATGTATTATAAGTATGTATTTATAAAAAAAAGTATATAAGTATTATATCCATTGTCTAGTACCCATAGTACAAGCTCTGCTTAGTTTGGGACTAGATGGTGTTGTGTAAAATGTCCCAAAAATATTAAATGTCCCAAAAAATATTATTGACATGCTTCTCTCTCCCTATCCGCCGTCCCGTTTGCATTATAACTTGCTTGCAGTAAGAGGGAGGCCATTGCCCTACAGTGGGACAATATAGGCTAGATATTTAGATTATGTGTGGTGTCATTTGGTATCTGTGGACGACGCCTATGGTCTATTAGGTTTAGTGTCGAACTTATGATCACGAGGTCGTGGTTTTGATTCCCACAGGACACAAATATTTTATGCGATGAACATAACTGTGTGTTTGTCTAGGTGTTTCTTATATATTTACAAAAAAGAAGGTACAGAGACTAGCACATCAAGCTAACATCTGTCAAATTTCTTTGATTGATTTTCAAATTTAATACACAACCATAAGGTTCATATTCAATTGGGGAAATTTGACAATTTTGGATAACTTGACCTGCTGGCGTCTGTACATACCGTACCCTTAGTACAAGCTCTGCTTTGTTTGGGACTAGATCGCGTTGTGTAAAAAGACCCAAAATGTTCATTTATTTGAAGGTTTAGTAAGCATATTGGATTAAGTCTGACGCTGCCGCTGGCAGGTCATACACCGCTGAATAGTATATAGCCTACTTTACATACTAATATTCTAGAACTAGTTCGTAAGCACCCTTTCGCAACCAGTGCAGCTAGTTTATATATCAACTACTGCCACGCCTCGTTCTGAAGTAGATTTCCCCACCGTTAAGTTCACTAAGCGTTGTCAAGATATAGTATAAGTAAGAGCGTATAACGGTTTCATGGCCGCACTGCAGCCCAAGCTAAAATCGCGAATTTTACGGATCTCATGGACTATATAGGGCAAGTGAATGCAAGTGCAGTTTTATAGTCGGTACGATTCCGGCATACTCTGCCGCCTCCCCGGGTGGTAGACAATTCATAAGGATTTTCCGTTCTATAGAAAAAATATAAAAAGGACTAAAATCACTACTTCTGGTGAAGCACAATAATACACGTCTACATAACGGGTCATTTAATTCCAATATAAGTTGATCTCTCATAGTATAAGCGTTTAGTATACTTAGAGGTCTGCTTATACTGGATTTTTGATGGCACGTTGTGGAGTCCGTGAATAATAAAAGTGTGATACAGGTCCGAATAATGATTTTATGGAAAGAGAAAAAAGAAAGAAGAGAAAAAAGAAGAAAAGGAAAAGAAGATATTTTGGACGAAATGTTATAATAATGATACCTAATTTTCGAAAGTTCTTCACGAATTACTTTTAATTTCGCACAGTGTTAGTATTTCTGAGTTTGAGCTGAAGCTTGCAATATATAAATTTGTCTAGACAATAAAAATCAGAGTGACGTGTTTCGGTTACACACTCAAAGCAAGTGCTTGAACCGTGTTAGTATCTAATATTTTCTTGTAAACAGTAGACTAGTAAACTATAATTATAGGCGGATATACAATACACATTACCATTCCTAGTAGGCGACTAGGTCAACTAAGTTCAGTCTAGGTTAGAAAGGTTAGCGTAAATTATATCATACAGGCTTTAAGACAGTTGGCATTTTATCTGAATAGTGATTTCGTTTGTAATACGGACTCTAGATCAGTTATGACCGAGAGTACCTATTATTGGTTTAGTTCACAATAATGGGGTCAATGTTGGTAACTATTTTTGTACATACATACCATCACGCCTGTATTCCCCGAAGGGTTAGGCAGAGGTGTACTAATGTCCAACCCAAATTTCGCCGGTATGTTTAGGTCCCATGTAATAGGGGGCCAGCTTACTGCCATTAACCGGGCACAAATCCAGACTCCAAGCTGCTACTGAGAATTTCATTGAAAAACCCAATAACATTTTGCTCGACCTGGGGATCGAACCCAGGACCTCTAGCGTAGCAGTCGCGCTTAGGACCACTAGACTAATGAGGCAGTCATTAGTCTAGTGTCTTTTTTATTAGTCTAAGTCTAGTACTACTTTTGTTTTATATAATATACCTATATAAAAAGCAGTGATAGCCTAGCGGTATGACCATTGGACTGCCAAGTCGAAGGTCTCGAGTTCGAACCCAAAGCACGCACCTCTGACTTTTCGAATTCATGTGCGTATTAATAATTAATTATCACTCGCTTAATCGGTGAAGGAAAACATCGTGAGGAAACCTGCATACCTTAGAGATTTTTCTCGACGGTTTGTGAAGTCTGCCAACCCGCACTAGGCCAGCGTGGTGGACTATAGCCTAATCCCTCTCAATATGAGAGGAGACCCGTGCCCAGCAGTGGGACAGTATATGGGTTGATGATGATGATATTAGATAAATGAAAAAAGAACCTCCTCCTTTTATTGAAGTTGGTTAAAAAATCTGAAACTTATTTCAAAACCCAGAAAGATACCCGGTTAGGTCTTACAGTGGCCGGTACGGATCCTAAGCACTCGACAAAAGAAAAAGTATGGTTCCAAGATGGTTTCATTTATTTAAAATTGGCATGTATGGCCATCGGTTTTTAAAACAGAATGGCTTGAAGTCTGTTTTGGTTTTATTATACATAAGAGATTCAAGATAAATTATTTCAATATCGGCGTTATCATCTTAATCACTACATCAGTGCAGTTAAATAATCTACATACGCACATTTAAATCTCCCTTACTTGCGGCACACTACTGTGTAGAATAGACGAGTAGGACAAACGTTAATAAGATTTCAAAAGCCTTTCTGTTATTTATGGTTAATGTTTATATGCATATATAGAAATGGAAGAAATGGTAAAACCATTTAAGTCTAAATCAAATTTACGTTCTTACTTCCAATAGTATGAAGGCGTGACTGAACAAATAGGGTGTAAATCTACGTTCGTGTGTAAGGCCTATATTTTGCACAGCACCTGCCCGGTATTGCAATGGTAAATTATCGTTTTGCCTGTTTAGATACCATCGTGACCAGAATGCAGTCAATTGCCGTCCACTGGGCCGACCGATTACGTATTTACTCGTTGAATAGTATGGCATAGGAATTGCTTTTGTCAATTAATAAAGGAAATTATCTAAGTACCTATTTAAACAAAAAAAATTAGAGACGAGTCGGCAGTATTGTCTAGGTGTTCTGAAAACATATATTTTTAGTTGTGTAACTATGTAAACGATTATTTTTTAAGTTTGATATAAATCTTACATAAGCTGTAACATTATCAATGTGAAACAATATCCTATCGTTGTGCAATAACAAAACACGTCAAGTTACAAAGGTGTCAGAAAAAAAGGAAATTCTCCGATTGTTTTTCAATTCAATCATGTCGGATTCGGATTACGTTGCGTGTAAACTTTTTTCTTTAAACGATACAAAATAGTCTCATATTACGTATACGTAATAGCGTCCGAAGGGGACACTTAAATGTCCATGTCATGTGCACATTTCATAGGTCGTTAGTATGCTGGGAACGTAGGGTGGGGCGGTACTGCACAATAAGATTGAACAAAGACTTACAATCTATACGAAATATACGTTTAATTTCAAATGACAAGATTTGTTGACCTTTTAGGTGTGTTTGTATAGGAATTTTGGTTTGTCCACGTCGAAATACTCATGAGAAGATCTATATATAGAAATTGATAAAAATAAAAAGAGCCGGGTATTATTAAATTCACATAACAAAAAAACATAGCGTATAACGCCTGTATTTCAAGAAGGGTTAGGCAGAGGTGTACTAATGTAAACCCATAGTTCGTTGGTATGTTTAGGTTGCATGTAATAGGGGCCAGGCTATTGTCATTAAGCGGGAACAAAACCAAACTCCCAGCTGGTACTGAAATTTCATATAAAAAACACTATCTATATCGATCTGGGAATCGAACCTAGGACCTCAAGCGTAGCAACCGCGCTTCCAACTTATTATTCACGCCTATGTATCGCGAGTGGTGAGCAAAGTTGCTGATCTAGATATTTGCTAGATGATCAGGGTGCCAACAAATTCTGGATGTCGCACTACACTTCAAGAATGAATTGACTACACAGAAGAAAGGGATACCAAAATTTTCTTATTAATTTATCACTAAGGGAATTTTGTAAAAAAATAATTATACTTACACTTACACTTTATATAGCTTCCTGTGGCCGTACCACAACGTGTTATTGCGATCGTTTTCCGATGGAGAGAGAGAGAGATGTCGCTCTATAAATTAAATAGCGCCATCCCTTTCTCACAACCTAAAAATTATCGCATCATGTGTTGTGGTATGGCCTCTGTTAATATAAGTAACAAAGTCAAAATCTAATTTCAAATCGAATGCATGACTACGGCGGCAGGTCGTTCGCCAATCTCCGTCGGTAGTTCGGGTGTGTCCGGTCACGATTACTGCACCCTTGAGCCTGCGCACGCCCACACTGTCCATGCATAGTGAAGTGAAAGGATAAAAATGATCGCCGATAAATCTGTTTAGATTTCTGTGTCATTTAATTAAGTTGTTATTTATTACTCAGCAAAATATTAATATAGTACTTATATAGTTTTGATTTGTTCTTTAATTTGAACTCCTAGCAATCAAGTTACAAACTCTCAACCTCAACTTCAACCAGTATAGGTACCTACCGCAAATGATACCATATTTCGGCGCCCAATAGTGACTTTTTGATAGGTATAGGAGCCTACTAGATATCTACTACATTAAAATATAATGACGTTTGTAAAATTTATGCTTGTCGCGGTCAGTCCATGGATGGATGAATGATCTTAGGAGGTCCGACCCTCTGTGCTTTGGCTGTCACGTTAAGCAAGACAGTGGTTCCAATTATTATATGAACACCTTTGACAACTGTCATTTGTAATTAGATGCTTGAAATCTGACAAGCAAGCTTTTCAGTATGTTTAGTAGCTCAATTTTCGAAGTACACACATTTTTTTTATACTGCTATGTTGACAAACAAGTGTACGACCCACCTGATGGTAAGCGGTTACCGTAGCCTATAGACGCTTGCAACACCAGGGGTGTCATTGCGTGTTGTCGACCCTGTAAAACGAAAGAAGCATAGTTGGCAGTATAGGGGTCAAAGTCCCCCCACTGCTAACACAACGTTTCCTATTATAAACCCCAGTTTGTACTTTTTAAATCCAATGATTTATTAGTGCGATGGTATTGAAGCATCCCTACTTTATCTACATTTGTAGTAGCGTGTATCATTAAAACCACTAAGTACCGAGTCTAAGTGTTTTGGCGTGTACTCAGATTGCGTGACATAAGTTTATAAGTCTTGACATGAAAAGGTCAAGTTACCTTTGCTAAGTTTTAGTAAATAGTGCTGCAGTTTTTGCCTAGTTTAAGGTGAGGTCTTCAGGTCTTTGTGGATATAAAAACTGACTTTTTTTCGTGACTTATTGGACTTAAAAAAATGTGAAGACCAAAAGCTAAAATTCAAAACGGTAGACTGATCGAATATTCAAACAAATATCCCTTCAGGTAATACAGGCCCCATGGTATATTATACGAAAGAAAATCTGTGAAAGAATCACCGCTATGATTATTTTTATGGCCTTATGAAAAACTTGAACATATACAAAACTTCAACAAAAGCAAATTTTAAAATCCGAAACAAAACACAAGTTGAAGAAGTATATAGTTATATGCATTTTAGTTTTATGCCATACGTAGGTACAACTAATTTGACGTCACATGTTCCTGTAAGTGACGTCAAATATTCCGTGCGCTATACAAATTCTATACTGGCACTCGTTTTTTTGGGAAAGGACAGAGTATCCCCTCTCAATCCCCACCAAAAACTTTTTTTTTTCAGTATACGTTAACTATAAATTGATTATATTTTTCTAAGCCTAATAAATCAAACAAACTTTGTCATTTTAATGGACACTACAATTTTACGCAACCGTAGTTCTACTGTTAACAATGCGAAAGAAAATAAGACTGTACTTAACCCACTTCCTTTTTAGATTAAAACGAATTCTCATTAAGAGTATGGTTCACGCAGCAGGTGCAATTCATTTGTTATCTTACAGAATGACTGCATAATTCTACCTTGTACTCATAGCGTTGGCTTCATCTAACGGAGGAGGGTAAACTTAATTGACACTAGACCGGTCGAGATAATTCTATTACGTAAGACTGTTATTCAGTTTAGTATTTCCACTACCAACGTACCCATAAACATATTACCAGTAAATATTGCAGGTTTTTTTCTAAAGTCTCAAATGATCCAGTGAAGTTTGCTTTTCATAACTCTTCCAAAAAGAAACATCAATGTACAACCACAGGTCGCCGGTATGTTTAAATCCACAAATTCAAGCTGCTACTGAATTTCATTACTGAAAAACCAAATAACTTTGCCCGACCCGGGACACGTAAACTTCTAGCGTAGCAGTCGCACTTAGGATCACTAAACTAACAAGGCAGTTAACTCTTCCAATAATAATAAAACGAGAGCCGCAAATGAAAGCAGTAATCCTGTTGAGATAAAATTATATTTTTTAAATCCAAGTGAAGGAAACAAAATGTACCTACACTTAAATAATTTAATTCCTAGAAGTACAATAAAATTGTACAAGTGAGAGGACACAGGAATGAGCTAAGATAAAATCAAAGACAATGCTCCCAAATAAAACGGAACAAATGAATTCCATTTTTAATTGAATGTCATTTCTAAACTAATGGGTCCTCAAGACAATCGGCACTCTTTGAAAGCTTAATTATGTTTATTTGAACCCATTAATTCGTGGACGAGTTCGGTTAATCGATCCGTTTCGAATAGTTAAGTACATTGGAAAGTTTTTAGGAGATACGAAAGAGATTTGTTTGAGGCATTCAAAAGTCTAACTAGTAAGTGCTGCCGTGTTAGAGAAAATGATGACATTTCATTTCATTGCTCGTAAAAACCTTCGGTCCATTTAATACTAAGTATTAACATTTATCTTTGTTGATAAAAAACCAACATTATGCATACGAAATAAGGCGCTTCCTTCTCATTAATAACATCATTCATTTGTAATATACAATTTCTAGGAGAGATTTAAATTGTCAGGAAGAATGAGCATCCGAATAAAGGGTTAATAATCGGTTTAAATTTCGAATCGAACCAGGGTTCAAATTGTTGCGTCAGAACGAATTAGGAACCCAATTACGTGAAGTGACTGTGCAGTATAATAATCGATCAGAATGAAGAATTTAAGGCCAGGTGCTACCGAAAGGGAACTGTCGAGACCCTCCATTGCGGAACGAATGAAGCATGTCAATCAATTTAATTAATCATTCAAATTGCTTTAAAGGAAAATTTCTGTCCACAAATGGCCAGCCGATGTTCTCACGAAAATGACTGTGATTTTCTTAAAACACCAGTGCCTATTAGGTAAAGAATCTTAGTTTAGACTATCTGTGCATATATGTTGGTTTCTTCCATTTCCTTGATTATTTCGGAGAACACCTTTGGTAGTATAAGCTGCAAGGTTTTACTTTTTAATAAGGCTTAACTAGTTAGTATGTTCTTAAGTAATGGCTAACATAACAGAGACTACCTAGTTGTAGCCTTTCCGTTTCTCTTGAGTCCATTCAATTTTGTTGTTGTTGTCTGTAATTGTTTATGGTGTACAATAAAGAATATTCTATTATATTCGACTAATTAGTGTTCATAATATAAAGCAATGTTTTCTCCTTATTTATTTTGAAACAGATGATGATTAAACGTTGTCGACGGTGTTATTTTTTATATAAACTTTAACATTGGTGTTTATTTAAAAATATTAAAACAAGCTTCTTCTTGTTGTGCTTATCCATTAAGTACATAAAAGGTTTTCAACAGACTTGTTGCTAGTTCACTCTCTGATGCTGCGTTTAAGAAGTCAGTTACGTTTATTCTAGTTTTTATTACTATTTAGTTACTTTGTACTATCGTTACGTTAAGTCTTATTAATAGGCGAGTATGTACTCATAATAGATTCTGAATTGATATAAATTTTATATCTTATACATTTTATATTAATTTGAAACCTAATCACAATTTAACAAAACAATGAATTCTATTACGTTTTTGTAACGTAGTATTTAAATACAATACTGATAATATCTCTAAAGGGAACAAGAAAGTTTTGCCAGAGAAAATCTGTCAAGTTAATGACTACTAAATTGTGGAACTCAACAGTTTTGTTGCTATTGAATTTCTATCGCATTTCTAAATCTCTTGAACCGTTTAAATACAAGGTAATAAATTGTGTTACTTGATATGAGTCAATTTCAACTACTGGATTTTTGCCCTAATTTCCGTGGACATTTTCATTTTCAGGTTTTTTGACAAGCTTTAATATTAAAGCGCAATACATCCACATTTTATATACATTTTATAAAAGAAGATTATATAATTATATTACTTAGAGAGTTATTTTGGCCACCGAAATTACCGTTCCACAGAAATTTTATTTTTGCCACCGAAATTGTATTAGTGCCATAGAAATTGTATATGCCCCCCACTGAAATTGGCAGAATTACATGCTATTTTTTTTTAAATTATTATTATGTCATGAAAAGAACTGATATTACATGAATAATTCTAATAAGCATTTATAAAAATTACTTACAACGATGTGTACACTTATAAATCAGTCTTCAATCAAAGAACTGATGTTCATTTACTCCTATGATAGAGTAAAAATTACTAATAATTAAACTTAATTATGGAAAAAAAATTACAACGAATCTAAAAAAAATAATTATTATCTCTGCAGAAATAGTACAGTTTTATCTTAATAATATCAATAACAGAACTTCAGAAGATCAGAATTATCTTATTCCAAGGATATGTTACATTACATATCCTTGGAATGAGATTATTCTGATTAGAATATAATTAATATAAAACTAATCCAAAAAAACTAGATAAATCTTTGTAGACATAATAAAGTTTACTTATTATCAAAAATCAAACGTAACACTTAGCAATAATTGCCTAGGTACTTTAATCCATTGGCATTACTTTTACTAAGTTTCAAGTTTATTGATAATCAATACCTGTATTATCAAAATAAGAAATTAATAACGTATTTAATAACAATCATCAATAATCGAGCAGCCCAATAAAATTGCTCTGAAACTTTAGAATACTGATGTTATACATCAGTCAACTTTTAGGTAACAAAGATATTGAAAATTTATTGATTTCTGACATTTACCCGAATATTATACATTGAAATAAAACTACTTTTTACGGATTTTATCGCGTATATTGATATTATTAATCACGACGTTTCGGACCCTTTACAGCGTCCGTACATGGTCACGGGTAGACTGAGGTTGTGGGCGTCTTGATGATATAATTACTGACAGCTACCCTACATTTTTTTATTGTTACATGATCAATGACATTTATTACTTAATTAAAACTAGATGGAGCCGGCATTTCCTAGCTGACGACCTCTGAGAAGAAACGCCGAAACAAACTCGGAGAATCATGGTCTCTTTTAAGTAACAATATTCAATGATCATGTTTTAGTTATTAATTATTGGCAATCCGATTCACGCAGAACGAGCTCACAGTATCCTTTGGTCTTGCAGTTGTAGGCCTGGATTTTGGTTTAATAGCATCTATAACAGGATTCCAAGCAGGTGGTAAGACCCAGCCATCTTCTCTATTGAAATTTGGATGTTTTTTAATTTCAATAGCCTCAGGAATCATCCTGGGTAGGTATCGACTTTTCTTCGCAAGGATTTGTGGTTTATCAAATCTGATATAATGCTGGGCCTTGTCAAGTGTATGTTCACAAACTGCTGACTTCTTGGCGGTGTTTGACATCGGCGATGTGTTCTTTTACGCGGAACGTCGGGATTAATAATATCAATATATCAATAATATCAATATGTTGTTTGCAGATCTTGCACTAGAGAATCTATATCGGTTATATCTTTGCCAAAGGCAACCAGACGGTTTGCAGATCTTTTAAGAACACCTCCTACACCATCAGGTGCTCCCTTTTCATGCCCACATTCGCAGTAATGCCATATCACACTAGACAAATCTGGCAAGTATAGTTAAAGCCGCGATATAATATTTTCTTTTTGTTTCTATAATGTGATGAGGGAGAATTGGATATGAGATGGAGAACCGATATATATGAGGTGCAACAGCTTCAATTTCTTGCAAAATTGGTATCAAACGGGCCCATACTGCAGACGCATCGTGACGCAAAGATTCACTCCCAGTACAGAATGACTGGGATTTGGTTTCATTCTGTACACGATAGTAAATTACTGCAGTGTGTAATGTATGAATTTGAACCGACTGTCTGAATTTCTGAACTATATTTGATTGCAGAAATATAAAAAATATTGAAATTAATCTTATGTCCATTTAAATTCTTACACTTGATTGTCAAAGGAGGCACAGGATGGGACATAATGGGATGCAATTAATAAATTTTGTGTAAGCTATAAAATGAGTTCTTGCACAGAATTGAGATATTAACCGTTTTTTTACAAATAGATAGCTACATTATTCTTGAGTAACATGGGCTATACGCTACGACACACGGGAGCAGAGCAGTAACCAAATACGTAACTTGCGGGTGACATACGGAAGAAGTGGAGGGCAGTTCGCTAGTTTCTTAATATAATAATTGATTGGTACAATTTCTGTGGAATCGTACAATTTCCGTGGACACCCAGAAGCCACGGAAATCACAGAAATTGGCCCACAGAAATTGGAAACATGGCGTTTTTTTTCTATATTACAAAAATATATTAAGTTTATAACTATTTTTCTCTATTATCTTAAACATGTAGCAAAGGTTCATGAACATGCATAAAAGTCATATTTTTATTTTAAAATAAAAAGGGTTTAAACCTGCCCACAGAAATTGCAAAATTTCGTTCCGAGTAACCTGAAATCGCATACTTACATTTTTGGCTGGAAGAAATAGCGAGATGGTGTACAACTGTTCCCACAGGGCGTCAGCGCATCACTGATGCTTGCCGAGCAGGAATTAACTGTTCGTATATACTCATCAGTGGAACGTATAAACGGCGAAACAAAATGACCATAGAAATTGCTACTTTCGCTCGGACAAAACTAACTTGACATGTATTTATTTAACTATGGGTCTAAAAATTCAAATTTAATTATCTTATTGTGGGCTAACTAATACTTAACATATTTTTTTAAATTTTTTATTTATTTATTGGGAATTATTCTTCTGAGAGGTGAATATTGTGGATCAAAGTAATTGTGGACAAGACACAGAAATTGACAATTCGTCATTTATTGATTTTTCTCTTAAAAACTAATAGTCTTACATATATAATTTAAGTGACTTCATTTAGACATATGAATCCTTAATTTAAAGAAAAAAAATCGTGGTTCTATGTGTAAAGCAGTACTGCATTTTCACCCTAGACGCGTAGAATTATCGCCTGAGAAATTCACTCATATGTACCCTCTTTAACGACTATTAAGGCATCGCATCGATAAAACTAGTTTACTGACATTTAGAGGTGTTAAAATAAGGCTGTTGAGTTTAACCGTGAATGCTGAATAATCTATTCATACGTCCATTTGAGTACCTATTCTAAGTTGTAAAGAGATAGTGGTAGTGTGTTTTACTTACAGAGGCCATCACATCAAGCTATCCAAATCTGTAAAATTTCTTTGATAGATTACAAATTTAATACAAAATAATAAGGTTCATTATTCAATTTGGAAAATTTGACAGTTTTGGATAGCTTGACCTGCGGGGTCATGTTGCAGACATTTTTGGGGTGGTACCACCGCATTCCCAAATATTCTGCCGCCAAGCAAAAATATGCTAAGATGAGTTCCAATTATTGTGTTCCAATAATGTTATACATTATTGTGTTTCAATAATGTTATACATTATTGTGTTTCAATAATGTTATACATTATTGTGTTCCAATAATGTTATACATTATTATGTTCCAATAATGTTATACATTTTTGTTGTACATGTTGTATGTTAATAATGTTATACATTTGTGTTTCACTTTTGTTGGGTTCAAATTGTGTATTATACCCATTTTTTTATTACATTGTATTTATAATAAATATATTTCTGTATATTTCCTTTTAGTAGTACACCTATGCATAACACTTTGAGGAATATAGGCGTGATGGTATATTATGCTATTAAAATAAATTTATCCAAACTACAGTTTATTTAAAGAATTATAATTTCCCGTTACCTAACGATGTACAGCAATATTCATGTTATAAAATTATGTTATGGCTATGAATATTATCTATATCAAGATGCAGACCACAGGGTACCTGAGGGGACAATCACCCTACATTCCATGAGTGCGGTGTCGGTCGCGGCCATGTAAGGTGATGTGCATATCGACGCAAATTCGCGACACCTACACTAAAGAATATCTACATAAATGTGTACTATACCTAATTTGGCTTTGATATAAAAACTGCTCAAAAATTTGTAAGTAAGTACTTAATTGCCAAATGTTTTTGTATAGAAAAGATTATAAATTATTAATCCTTAGATTTATTTTGTTTTTATGAATTGCTTTTCTAATATTTACACATTTTTTATATTTCATTTTTTAATATTAATAATATCAGTGTTAATATTCGAGAATATTAACACTGATATTATTATGTACAGACGCCAGCAGGTCAAGCTATCCAAAACTGTCAAACTTTCCCAATCGAATATGAACCTTATCGTTTTGTATTAAAGTTGAAAATCTATCAAAGAAATTTGACAGATTGGGGTAGCTTGATGCGCTGGCCTCTGTACTTAAATAAGAAATTAGAAAACATAGAAAGAAAAATATATTACTATTAAGAAATTAAAGAAACATTTTTTCAAATATGTTTACAAAAAAGTTATTATTAGTGTTATAACCATAAATTGTTGAATATTTTTTTATTACATAATATTAAAACAAACTTTTTTAGGAAGGAACTTTTATTTAACTTGCAATCTATGTTAGTATGATTGTCACATCAAATCTTGCAAGTCAAATTCGAACCACTTCGGCTCGACTTAGTACGAATTTAAAATTCTGCATGCTCATGCAACGACAATACATTACTTTATTTTGTGAATATTCGTGTGGGTATCAAAACCACGACCTCGTAATCCGCAGTCCGACACTCGAACTACTGACCATAAACGTTATTAAATATTAAAACACGGAGCCTTATTCCCCGCTAAATATTTTTCAATAAGCAGTGATAGCCTAGCGGTATGACCATTGGACTGCCAAGTCGAAGGTCTCGAGTTCGAACCCAAGGCACGCACCTCTGACTTTTCGAATTCATGTGCGTATTAATAATTATCACTCGCTTAAACGGTGACGAAAAACATCGTGAGGAAACCTGCATACCTTAGAGATTTTTCTCGACGGTTTGTGAAGTCTGCCAACCCGCACTAGGCCTGCGTGGTGGACTACAGCCTAATCCCTCTCAATATGAGAGGAGACTCGTGCCCAGCAGTGGGACAGTATATGGGTTGATGATGATGACTTTTCAATACATTTGTTGTCGATTATGAGGTGTAGATGTCCAATCACACCATATTTGGTTTCGTCGCCACTGTTATTCAAATTAGTTTTGTATAGCATAATACATTTCAATATGGTAATGAGTTGTTTGGTATAATATTTTTTTTATCAACCCAGTTTGGTCCACGGAGTGATTTCTCCTGATAACTTGGCAATGTATTCTTCGATATGTAGCCATATCTAAAACTTGAAGTTCTATTTTATTTTTTACATACTTAGGTCCGCATATATTATTATCTTATGCTGTTAAGCCATGGGGTGCAAAAGAACCGCTATGGGTGACGACATTATGGAACTGATAGTTAGCGGACAGCCTCGCTATCAGAACCTTTTTTTAGTAGGGTAAATCCGCATGGATTCGATATTTTTTGTTTTTTTTTTTTTTATAGTATGGAAAATCCTCGTCGATCGACCGCCACCCGGGGAGGTGGCACGGTATGTCGGACTGGTACTGACTAAAAACCGCACTTGCCCTATAGTTATGGCCATGGGATCCGCTAAGTTGGTAATAATCTTTTGCAGCCTATTTTCTACGCGATATAAGAACAAATGATGCAGCCAATGATCTCATACTTACTTAGAAGATACCAACCAATTCCTTTACACATTAAAAAATCCCGGACCAATGGGTGCGTAGGTTACGATTGACTATTGTGATACGTGTTGCGGGTTTGATTTCCGCTCGTAACAAATATCTGTAATGGAGTTTTACTGGTATGGGTATTTGACTCTTGACTTGTTCAACCACAATCCAGGTTCATATTCAGTGTAGAGAAATAACAGAAAGAGAACATAAAACTCTCACCATCGAGTTAAAAAGTTATTGTAACTCGATGTTGAGAGTTTTATGTGGTGTACTATAGCAACCCCTCTATTTATATCTTAGAAGAAACCCATGCCCAGCAGTAAAACAGTAAATAGGTCTATGATAATGCGAATTTTTTCCTCCCTATTACCTAAATCATAATTTAAATTGGGCTGTAAAGACGACTTGTGACGTCATTATGCCTCACTCGCCACCTTCTACTACAAGACATGTTCCATTGATCATAACAAAATGTACAGTGTATGTACTTATAAAGTACATACAAGTATGCAAAGTAATTCAAAAGCATAACTTAAACGAAAGTATACACGAGCTAGACTGCAGCTGCCGTAAAACTCTGCATAAGTAGCACTAAAAACATTTTGTAAAAAATAACTATAGACAAGTACTACTTACATAAGTGACTAGATCTTTCTCGTTCATCTCGGTCTTAATTATACGAGTACCGTAATTTATTTTTTCCATAGTTATAGGTAGAGGATCAATAAGTAGTACCATCAAATGGGGTGAAGCAGGGGAAAATGGAGACAAAACTTTGAAAGGGATTTTTCGCTTTAATTATTATTAATATACCCCTGCGGGATGCAGGGGTATATTCACCCCGTTTGACCTGAAGTATTTAACTGACGTCAGTCAATGCTACATCTATGGGTAAGATACAAAATCTCTGATTTTACCTGTAAATATTTCCTCATATAGGTTTTGATTGAAAAAGTTAAAATATATTGAAATAAAACTACTTATTACGGATTTTATCGCGTACGCGATTACGCGATAAAATCCGTAAAAAGTAGTTTTATTTCAATGTATAATATTCGCGTAAATGTCAGAAATCAATAAAGTTAAAATATATGCGCCGTATTTTTGCGAATTCAAAAGTACTGTCTGTAATAATCTTATCTATAGTAATAATGATTTACCTAATTGCAGTAAAATATTTGACTTTAAATGATGAATGATATTTATTTCTGCTAATATCAAATTAATATAAATCATTGTTATGCCAGACTTAGGAAACCGAATCATATCAAGAAGGCCAACAAAAGGTAGAGGTTGGATAAACTCTTGTATCGTGTACAAGTATAACTGTAAATAGAAACTTGTAACTGGTATAATTGTTGTGTAGTATTGTGGTGGACAAGAGTTGAGCTCCTAAATCAAAGAAGATACTAAACAGGAAGGTAATAAAAAGGCAAGTCAATGTTTTAAAAATTGTTTATTTTATAAACAACTTAATTTACAAACAATGTCATAATATTTGACTTTAAATACAACATTTATATTATCTAACTACATATACAAAAATACTCTAATATCACAGTTTTTTTATAGACATTACAATTTGTATACAGATATACATTTTGTTAGAAGCATTTACATATCGACAATTTTTACAGATTAATATTCTTCATACATTCTGTCTTCTTTCTTTGTAAAACTAATATCACAACCTAAACTATGTCATAAAAATCTTCAAAAATATAATTTACTTTTATAATCTGATATTTTTTCAATATGAATACTGGACTTTTTATTGCACTTTTGTGTTCTATGGAAGATTTTTGATATTTAGAATTCTAAGGAATTTAATTCATTAAAGTTAAGGGTGTTATCTAGGGCAGAACTTAAAGTGGGGGAATAGGAAACAATGTAGCGACAGGAACCTGCAACAAAAGAAAAACAAAATTTTAAAACTTCTAATACATTGTGAGACCAGATATTTTGCAATATACATTTAAAAGAAATTTAACTGTAATATATTCTGGATTGCAAATAAATAAATATGATAGTCAAGACAAAACAGTTGACTGTTAAAAACTTTGATGGACTGTTCGTCTGTCGATTAGGAACCAAAAGTGATTGGCTTAGTAAAATGTCTTACCTAGTTGGATCATATCTCGTGTCAAACCCCGGTACATTCACGACGTTCATTTTATCCTTCGTCCCCGAATAGCTGAAGGAGATTTGATCCCGAAACGTCTCCAGCGGGAGCAGCTTCATTTGTTCTAAGTGAGAATGGAACTCTGGCACTAATGTCAAGTTCTTCTTCACCACATGCTCTGGAAACCAAGAAAGCGAGGCTTCTCTAAACATTCAAATATACAACTTCACCTTCAAAACTAACTACGAATATAAACAAACAATGCTCACCTATTATAAAACCCATGGTGACGTCATCTGGTAACCGTATACCTTCACATACACTGATGAATTTGCCACCACTGCAACAAAAGAAACTAGCTTAGAAGCGCAATATTTTTGCAAAATGTAGTAGGCTCCTTTGATCCTTCGTTTTTGGAGCGAAGTTTATATAGCAATTACGTCATTTCGTTTTAATCAGAAAGTTTAAATCACTCACCTTGCAACAGGTAACATTTTCAAAGCCAAGCTCCTGCTTATGCAAAATCCGGCACCGCCCGTGGCGAACCAAAATGAGAACATAAGCTGAAACAAATTAAACTTTTACAATCAACTTATTAAATCAATTCTGATAAAAGCCGTCTCATTTACTATACTTATATTACAAGGAAAATTTGAAAGGGCTCGTGGCTAAGTAATAATTACGACTGACCAACCAATCTGCAAGGTTAAGCTGTGCTAGCCACGGTCACTCTATGAATGGGTGACCATTCTTAATGTATCGAGTTTTTCGGAGAGGTTGTCATACGAATATCTATGACATTCGTTAGTGAAAATCAGAAGCACAAAAATCTGACAGCCAGTCCATCTTTAGGATAAATAATTCATCATCAGGTAATACCGATATTACCAAGAAACTGGTTTGCGCTGGTCCAACGGCAGTCGCTTCGTGTAAAATACTGATATTCACCCGGATTTGGTAAGACTGGAAACCTTTCCCAACATAGTTGGGTTCTCCCAACCTCTCCAGATGTGGTTTTCAATTTTGTGCCTTGTCAGTGAGGCTTCCGACTCGGAGGATGGTATTAGAAGGAAAATTGGGAATGTTTTAAGTACCTTTTCAGCGGCCTTGTTGTATATATTGAGGGGCTTGTTGACGGAGGGTCGTCCCAAGTACCAGTCCTGCTGATGATTGTACTTTTGCAACACGGTGACCAGACGGGGCACGTTCACGTAATTGTCGTCATCGAAATGGCAGAACCATCTGTTTCAAAGAAAAATAATATGTTAATATTATACTAAAAACTCTTTTCAACACCCTGAACAGATAGAGATTATAAAAACGAACGATCATTACACGAGCTACAAAAATAAAGACGACGATGAACGAAAAAAACTGTTTCATTATTGACGCTATAAATGTAACCGACAATTTGAGCGGTCGTCAAACGGGTATATTAAAACTTGAAGCTACCAGCTGCATCCAGAATTACTGAAGGATATAATTGCGAGTACAGAGTGTTTATAAAGTCGTATGTACAAGAATTCTGCTTCGGGTGCCGATAATTAGCGTTACGGTGTAATTTGCTGACATTACGCTCGGCGGCAAATAACAGGAGCTGCGTATACGCAATCCGTGACCACATATTGCAATATGGCGTACGACAAATGGCCGCGACTTATAATCTGGATCGAGTTTCTTGCATATCGTGTTTGCATTTGCGAAATTGGATCGGTCGACGCGTATTTCTTGCAAGACAGCTGTTTAATTGCAGATCGAGACTATTTATTACGCGGCGGACCTAAGCTTAAGTATGTTATTACCCGAGCAAGAGTCGAACGAATTGCTCACAACTATATTATTTCCATATCCGCCCATAATTGCTGTGAGATATATAGAAATATTCTTACTTTAGATTAGATTTATATACCTAAATGAAAAACATTGCTCGATAGACAAACGACATTAAGGGTGTAACTACATTTATTTAGCTCAATTCAGCTTTGGTCCATAGGAAACACCATTTTTGTAAGAGATCCATACGCATTCTTTCGGCTGAGAAAGGCTGAACGGACATGTATGGACAATAGCTGAATTGAGCTGAGTAAATGTACCTAGTTACTTACTAATTAGCTTTTTATGTTATTTTATTTATTTATTCTTTATTGTACAACAAAGAAATAGCTGAAAAACGAAATGTACAATAGGCTGCTTAGTCTAATGTTACAGCATTTTCTGCAGTAGATATTATGTTTTTTTTTTACCTGAGCTGAATATACTTAATCTAATCAGGCAAAGCAGCAAAATCAAATACTGCAAGATCGGTATGTTTAAATTAAAAAAAGATAATAACCGTAGTCAGCTAAGAAATTGTGGAGCTTATCTAATGATTACTACATAATAATATTAACAGTAACCTGTGCTACAGTGAATATGACTCGCCCGTTCGTCACTTATTTCAACAACGAGATCGTAAATCGACAGAATGATTCCAGCATTTCCAACGTTTCTAATAAAACTATTCATACCCACATCAAAACGCAAATGGCAAAAAAATGTGGGGCCACGAAGTCTACCGAAATTTTACAGGAAAAAACTTTGTGTAGTAATAGCTCACTGGCGACTAGTGAGCCACCTAACGATAAAGCTGAGAAGATAGAATCAGGATGGACGACTGTTCAAAATAAAAAAAAGAACAGGCAACTTAAAGAGGTCAGAGTGGGAACAAATACGGAGTTAAAGGCAATTCAAGTTAGTGATCGCAAAAAATATCTACATGTTTGGCGACTCCATGTGGATACCACTCTTGAAGCCATAGCCGATCACGTGAAAAATGTATGTGGCTCGGATGTTCAAATTAAAATTGACAAAATCAAACACAAAATTGAGAGAGATTATGCGTCGTTTATTATTGGAGTACCGGAAAAGTGTTTCGATAAATTGAATCAGGCCGAAATCTGGCCAATGAACGCAGAATTCAATGAGTGGATTTGGTTTCGGAATTCAAGCGGAAAAAAACCAAACTTATTCTAGCCATAACATCGATATATTCTATCAAAATGTACGAGGTCTACGAACTAAACTAGATGAGTTCCGAACCAACATTGAGGCATTCAATTTTGATTTATGGGCAATAACGGAATCAGGTTGCAATAATTCCATAGAAGATTCTGAAATAATCCCCCCAGGATATCAAATAATACGTTGCGACCGAGCGGATGGTCGGAAGCAGGGAGGAGCATTTTTAGTGGCCACTCACCGGTATGAGCTGCGACAAGTTCAAATCGCGGACGCGTTGATAGATACCTACGTCTTTGAAATGGTTAGTGCAACGGTTTATTTCAGAAGTAGATTTTTATTTTTATGTTGTGTTGTTTACATACCACCAGGGAGTTCTGAGAATGACTACTTTACTTTATTTAGATTAATAGAAAAATTATCTGATAGATATGGAGAAATAATAGTTATTGGTGATTTTAATTTGTTTTCGTGTCCTGTAAATGTTAAAAATTATTATGAATGTTTTGTGTCCTATTGCGAATTCACTCAGAGTAACACAGTACCAAACTATTTAGGTCGGCAGTTGGATCTGGTTCTGACCACAGGTTTCAGCAGGGAGGTGTCCGTGGTGGCGGCCGATGACGCGCTCGTGCCCGTCGACGCGCATCACCCACCGCTCGCGGTCAGCGTGCGCTGCGCGCGCGCGCTCCCCGCCTCCGCCGCGTTCGCCCCGCCTTCGCCCTCTGACGGCAACAGTCCCACAGCGCGTAGTGTTAGGCCGCAATGGAACTTCTATCGAGCCGACTACGAGTTGTTATACTCTAAGTTGACTTCCATTGATTGGAGTATGATTCACGACATGCATGACTTGGAGGAAATGTTGGATGTTTTTTATGATATACTGAGGGATGTTTTAGATAGATGCGTACCCTGGAAAAAGCTTAAAAGGGAAAATTCTCGATACGTTTATCCCGAATGGTACACCGCAGATATTATAAGAGATATACAGAATAAAGCCAGATTTCATAAAACTTTCAAAAAAACAAAGTTGGATAGCGATTATTCTGAATTTTCAAAGTACAGAGCTCGTATTAAAAAATCAATTGAAATTGCACACAAGGAACACAAATTTAAAATACAAAATCAGTTTTCGAGAGATCCAAAATCTTTCTGGCAGTATATTAGGTCCAAACGAACTAGGTTAAACAGGCAAATTATCATAAAGGATGGTCAACATCTTTCGGATGGGGAGTGTGCTCGACAGTTTGCGTCATTTTTTGAGTCGGTATACAATAAGGAGCGGCCGCGGCTGGAGCCGCGGGCGGCGGAGGTGGAGGCGGGGGCGAACAGTGCGCGAGTGCACATCGAGACCCTGAGTCTCCAAGACGTAAGGGAAGCGCTCATAAAGCTCAAGCCAAAGCGCTCATCTGGCCCCGATGGTATTCCAGCTTTTCTGTTCCGAGACTGCGGCAGCGTGCTGGCTGAGCCCCTGCATCATATCTTTAATACTTGTTTAAAACAAGCAACGTTTCCGCCTAGGTGGAAAATCACGCGAGTGATTCCGGTTCCCAAGGGTAAGGCAGGTCCGGATGTCAATGGCTACAGACCTGTGGCAGTGTTGTCGACACCTGCAAAGGTGTTCGAGTCAGCCATACAACGCTGCTTGCAGTCTCAAGTGAGTGCACAGTTATCGGACGCGCAGCACGGGTTCCGGCCGGCGCGCAGCACTACCACTAATCTGCTTAATTTCATGGGGAGGGTGATGCCGGCGGTCGATGCTGGTGTGCAGGTAGACGTAGCATATTTTGATTTTAGTAAGGCGTTTGATTCCGTCGACAATGATGTACTGCTGAGGAAGCTGGCAATAATTGGCTGCACTCCGCACCTGCTTCAGTTCTTTGCCAGCTACTTGAAAGACCGACAGCAGTACGTTGAATTCAACGGGTTCGAATCCGACCTATACTACACCAGGTCAGGCGTGAGCCAGGGCAGCAATTTGGGTCCTCTCGAGTTTATTTTAATGATAAACGACTTACCAGACATAGTCAAACATAGTTTATGTTCATTATTTGCAGATGACCTCAAGTTATTGCTCGAGGTCAAGGATAAGTCGGACTGTGAGAGATTGCAGGGAGACATAGATAGAGTGGTAGAGTGGAGCCATAAAAATAAACTATACTTCAACAAAGCAAAATGCTCAGTGATGACTTTTACGCGCGCGAAGACTACCTTAGCCTACAAATACAAAGTAGAGGAAGCGCTGATGAATCGAGTGTCTCAGGTACGAGATCTAGGAGTACTGTTTACTCCGGATCTAACTTTCCGGGATCATATAGTTAAGATTTGCAAGAAGGCGTACAGAAACTTAGGTTTCCTACTGAGACAGTCGCAGGGATTCACAAACGTGACCACGATCAAGGTGCTGTATGACGCATTGGTAAGGAGTCACTTGGAACACAGTGCGGTGATATGGGCTCCTCATGAAGCGAAATACAATGTCATGCTGGAGCGTGTACAGAATAAATTTACAAGACACCTGTATTTTAAACTTCATGGGGTGTACCCATTTTATCCGTTGATGTATCCTACACTGTTTGTGTTGGGTATGGTGGGGTACAACGAACTCAGAGTGCGCCGGGAATTTACACTTGCGGCGTATGTGCTAAAGCTTCTCCGTGGAGTAGCTCATAACCCCGGGGTGCTTTGTCACCTAAAGCTGTGCGTGCCAGACAGGTACGTGTGGAGGCGGCGGCGACCGCCACTGCTGGTCGTGCCTGTTGCCAGAACCAACCTGCTGTCAAAAGCCCCTCTCACCCGCACAATATGTGTAATAAACGAAGTTCATGAGAGAATTGACATATTTTCGTGCAACCTGAGTGAATTCGCAAGAGTTTTGTTGAATTTTGTCAGTTATACTAAATATTAATATTCTATCAATAAAAGTTTACTTTATATTTTTAAGTATTAGCCGTAAGTTAATTTCTGTTTTGTAAAAAAAAAATATGTGTGTTTGCAAACCGCTATTGTATTGGGAGTCATCCTGTAAAGATAGTGTGTCTGATAAATAAATAAATAAATAAATAAATAAATAAATAACAAACACCGAACGGAATAACGTTGACTTGCAATCCAAACTTTTTTTAATAATAAAGACCTCTATAAAAGCAGGCTTTAGAGCGGCAGCAACATTTGTAAGAAAGCAATAAATACCGGAGAGATTAACATCAGAGCGGTTATAATTATTATGTATGTGGATTTTCACACCAAAAATTACCCAATACAAAAGGAATAGAGCTAGAAATTTAGTAGAAATTTTGCTATAGAGTGTTACAAAAAAAATTACATAAAACTTGCCATTATGCCTGTACTTCCCGAAGGGATAGGCAGAAGTTTACTAAAGTCTATCCACCATTGGCTGGTAAGTTTAGGTCCCATGTAATATGGGGCGAGCCTATAATCATTAACCGGGCACGAATTCATACACGCGAGTTGCTACTGAGAATTTCATAGAAAATACCCAATATGTAAATATAAGTGTGAAGTCCCCCGCGACACAGGACTTCTTCCTAAATGAGGGAGTTTTTTTTTTAACAGAGGTAGCTCGTAGTAGGATAAATTCCACTCAAATTGGAGCTGCCCGACTGGGGAAGTACCTCCGCCTTGCAGAAAATCGAAAAGAAATAACACTGCTTTGTGTTGTGATACTAACGGTGAGTAAGGTTGCCAGTGCCTGCGAGGAAACGGTGTGTTGGCAGCACGGACTTTGACCCTTATACTGCCAATCCAGCTCGTTTTACAGGGTCGGCAACGCGCTAGCGATAAAAGCGTTGCAAGCGTCTATAGGCTACGGTAACCGCCGTATACTTGAGTGCCACTTGTGGTATATATTTTTTTTGTAGCTACGTTAAAATTCACCGTTTGACGTGGATACGTCAAATATCGATAGCTTTACTGGACAGTAAAGCTTATATCGCTAACGAATGATTATCCTATTACGGTCCACCTGGGACCAATGAAAAGAGCTGTTCGATTCCTAACCACTCGTAATTCTCATGTTTTAGTACCCAATTCCGGATTGTTTGAAGCAAAATCGTGTAATTTATTTTGTATTATGTCTGTGGTTTAGTGGTCCGATTGTCAAACTGCAGATCACGAGGTCGTGGGTTCGATTCCTATATATTTATATGTATGGATGTATTCATATCAACACAAATATGTGTGTTTGTAAATGTCTCATTGTTTCTTATGTGTTTACAAAAAAATACTGATATCCTGAGGATAGTGTTGCTGATGTCAGGCTTTTTGGACTTCTGGCTACCTACCACTAACGATTGTCATTGGTGTTCGTATGACAGCAGGGATCGACGGCTTTACTTGCTCTCCGAGGCACGGAGGGGTCTCGATGTGTTAAGAATGGTCACGTGTCCACAGACTGACCATGGCTAGTGTAGCTTAACCTTGCAGATCAGTAGATCAGCGTAGTTAATACTTAGCCATAAGCCCCTCAAATAAAATAACTACATCATCATCAACCCATATACTGTCCCACTGCTGGGCACGGGTCTCCTCTCCGGTCCTCGGTGGCTATAGTCCACCACGCTGGCCTAATGCGGGTTGGCAGTCTTTACACGCCTTCGAGAATGTCTCTCAGGTATACAGGTTCCCTCACGCTGTTTTCCTTCACCGTTGAAGCGAGTGATAATTATTAGGTAATACGCACAGAGATTCGAAAAGTCAGAGGTGTATGCCTTGGATTCGAACTCGAGACCTTTGACTTACCAGTCTAATGGTCATACCAGTAGGATAACTATAGGCATATAATTTATTTAATTATATGCCTATAGTTATCCAGGATTTCACAATATGACATGTTAAAAAGGAGCTTACAAATCGTAAGGAAATACCGCCACAGTTACAGCAAAACTACTAAGTGTCATAGTGTCCCAATATAAAATCAAACGATCTCTTTGACCTTGTAACTCTTAGGGGCTTCGCATTCAGCCCGTTTCATTTGTTCCGGAAGAACTGCCTACAAAAGATCACCGCATCGGACGTTTATTACGAAAGGTTCGGAGTCGGTTTTATAGACAAATTGATGCGTAGGCAAAGAAAATTAATGGGCGCAAGTAACAAGACTTGAGCGACACGTTTCAAAAGCTCTGTTACAATAGCCACGCTATGAAGTGAGCATTACAATTCGTGCCAAGGAGAATTGTTAGGCGGCGCATAATTAATAGCTTCATTCAGAATCGATTATACACATTAAATTTTATGTTGATTTCGACCGGAAACGTTGAATTACTTTCCGTGTTTGTATAGGATTTTGGGAATTTGTTGAGTTCCAGTTCATCGCAATTATTTGAATATAATTTCGAATCGTGATAACATTTTCTTTCCAAAAAAGCCTTGCTAACTAAAATTGGAATTTAAAAAGTTTTCCACACAATCGTATCTACTATTTACTACATACTAAACTAAAGATGAGACACGTAATGTTTCGTAACGAGTTTGCCGTCAATACCAACGTATTAAGTTCATTGTGCCATTAATGACGACTAAAATGGTTATCTTGTGTACCTATTTCTTAAAAATACTGGTCACGTTAAACAAACCAGGTGTGAAGGAGGAGTAAGAAATACAAGAGTGATGATGCTTAATGTATTGAAATGTGATACTAATGCGTTTGGGGTGGCACTTCAACACACAACTGTGGGAATAAGCCAAGAAGTTTCAACAAAAACATTAGTCGGTTCTGTGTAAACGCGTGAAAATTATTGTGAGCCCAAAATAATATTGGGCTTGCTCTTCAAAAACCATTAACGTTTGTTGTTTGTGTTTGAGCGTTGAGCTTCGTTGGTGACGCTGTTGTCTATTGATTAAAAAAACTTTAACGGCTGTTGCTTAGCAAAATCCTTTTTGTTCGGATGATTAGACAAAATTTGGTATTTAATTAACACACGGTTCCCTATAATTTTGTCCGCATTAGATGTGGACTGGAGAAAAAAATACATTTCCTATTTCAGAGATCGCAGAAAGGCTAGGAATTTTAATTTGCATTTAAAATTTGACTTTGGAGAAGGACTTAGGCTACCTTTTGTCTCAAAAAATCCTTTGGGATTCGAGTGAAACCGGGAGTAATAGCTTGTAAACTCCTAAATATTCGGAGTGTAAAAGCGAGAAGTTTTGCTAACCATAATACGATCATTAGAGTGGAACTTAAGTTTGTTTTCAATATTTAAACAGACAACGGTGCTTCTAAAAACAGAAGTTAAGAGCGTTTTGTTTTCAGTGACAACAAAAACTTGCTCACCGCAGGTTCTGATTAACAGTGCGGTTTAGAAAAACTTTGAACTACGCTCATTTTATTAGAAAAATATTGAAGGAGTTTAAAATGCCGCTTTGCTTTATGTTTGTCTACTTATTCGTTTTTTTTTCATCATTTGTCAAATAAATGAACAGAAATATTTTAGCAATCATGAATTTAGTCAGCCACAAACACTCGGGACAAGTTTTGTCAATTACTATGTTTATAAGTCTACGCTTTGTTAATGGGAAAACTATTTATTTTAACGTTAGCTGTATTTTTTATATATTTGTAATCTTTGCGAGCATTCCTAAATTGTTGGCTCATGTAAGTATCTAATTCTAATTATTATTGTATCGAACATCATTGTAAAGAACTATAATTTAAAAGAGTAACAATGGGGTTCTTCTCCATAGAAAACGACTCAACCAAAATCAAAATAGTTTTATTTTCATATAAACCATATACAGGCACTTATGAAATGTCGAGTCTAGGTGCACGGTTCCAAAGTAGTCGTTTCCTATGGAGAAGAACCGGCAAGAAACTCTTTAAAATATCGTTTTGTATTGTACAATGATGGATTATAAATTGGATTGGATACTTACATGAGAGAACAATTTAGGAATGTTTCGAAGATTACAATTATATAAAATACAGCTAGGCATAAAAGAAAGTTCTAAACAGTTCTCCCATTTACAAACAGTAGAAACTAATAAATTATATAAAGCAACTGACAAAACTTGTCACCAAGATTTACGAATTATAATGAAGACTAATAATAACGAAGACTAATTTGGAATCGTGCACCTAGACTAGACATTTCATAAGTGCCTGTATACGTTTTTGAAAATAAAACTATTTTGATTTTATTTTGAATATACTGACAATAATAAGCAATAATAAGTGAACAATAAAATAAATAAACAATAATAAGTGTTTGTGTTTGTCTGGGTGTTTCTATGTATTATAAGTAAGTATTTACAAAAAAAAGTATGTAAGTATTATATTATTATCTATTGTCTAATACCCATAGTACAAGCTCTGCTTAGTTTGGGACTAGATGGTGCTGTGTAAAATTGTCCCAGAATATTTATTTATTTTATTTATTTAATAATAAAATCGTGCTATCTTGAAGTATTAATTCCATTTTTTACCCTGCTTTTATAGTTTCCACATTCCAGTGTGACCTGCATGTTCAGACTCTTCTGCTATTTAAAATACAATGCATTGTGTGTTCCAGTCCGATCCTTCAATATATTGGATCGTTCCACATTGCATTCAGATTGCAATCCCCTTTGACCTCTTGAATTACGGTTTCCGCTCCTCATTGACCAACGAGTGCTATTTGTTCGAGTTTCCTTTGCACGAGTGATTTTCTACTTTTAATTAACCAATGGGATTGTTTGCAATGATTGTTTGACCTTTTATTGCTGTCTCGGTTCACCTACCCTAATTTTTTTTTGTTTGGCTCCTAAGTTGTAACGTAATTCCAAATATTATAGGATATATTTTAATATTACGCTGCCTCAAAAATTGGGCTATCAATAACAAAAATATTTATTCAAATCCAACTGGTTCCAAAAATAAGAGTATTTGATTGTGTATTTAATTTCAAAGCATTGTTATTAGATTAAAAGTATGTATTCAAAACTTTTTCATTTTTTTTTAAAGGGAAATTAAATTAAGTAAGTAACCCAGTAAGAAAAATGTAATAAACTCAGATCATCATCCTCAGAGACTTTTCCAAACTAACTTGGGGTTGGCTTATAGTCTAACTCGATGCGGTTGAATATCTGGGCCAAATCGAGCAAAAAAGCGGCACGGCCGTACCATCCTTTTCTCGAAGCAATTCAGTCCATTTTCGACCCCCTATAACTTCGTTGTGGATATCAGTATTTTACACGAAGCGACTGCCATCAGACCTCCGCAACCTAATTTCTGGGTAATACTGATATCCTGAGGATAGACTGGTTGTCAGACTTTTTAGGTTTCTAAATAACACTAACTTTTCCACACGATTGTCATAGGTGTGATGATGACAGCCGGGACCGACAGCTTGATGAGCTCTCTTCTCTCTCTTGATAAACTCAGATCTCCTTTTTAATTTAAATCGGCGAAAAAAAACAGTACATGAGATCACGTAGTTTCTTGATATTTTAATTGTAGCTAAGAATCAAAAAAATATAATAACAGTTCTGATTAATTCTCATCCATCACTTGTCTAATTCTCTAACAAACGTAATTTTGATTGCGTTATAATTGGTCAGATGTGTCGTTCTGACGGACTAGGTAAGGCACACCATAATTATGTATGATAAACGCCATACCATAACCTGCAGGGCGAATGTTATATTGTTTTGAGTAGAATCAGTTTTATGTTCCAAATTAGTGAGTACAGATCTGAGCTTGCAACATGTAATGTAAAGGTGAAGTATGCAACCATGCACTAATAGTATTTTTTTATTATGGTCGGAATTAACGTATGCTAAACATTGTTAAAGATGACGAAAGCTTAGTAGCTATTTTTTTTTTTTAGGTCGGACATAGCTTTTAGCTTTAAAAATTTAACCGGACTAGGTGGCGAGACACCAAATGCCTCCAGCCAGGAGCAACTTATAAACTAAGCAACACAGCTAAGGGCGTCCCCTGCAGGACTCGGACCTCGGCTTAGGGCGTTGCTGGGGGGGGCAGCTAGGTACGGCTGGATCTGGGTTTAAATTATTTAGGGGCGAGTTTAAAGCTACTGGCTCGACGGGGAGGATTACCGTTATGGGGTCTTCGCGATGGGCCTCGCCGGCGAGGACGGTATATCGGGCGGCGTTTTTGTGCGTGTGTTTTGAGAGTGCTAGTCACTCTGTTTGACTCCTGCGCAAGGGTGATTTGGTCGTCAGGGTAAGTGAGTGCGTGCCTTGGGCGGCGCACTCTACTTATCTGAGAGGGTTTGTAGTCTACGCTACTGACCACAAGGGGATTAGGGTGAAGGGGGGCCAGATCGAAATAGCGCTTAGAAGCGTTTCGTTTCATGCTTGATGGTGGGCAGTTTGAGGTCTAACTGAAGGTCCCTATTGCGCACGTACCAAGGGGCGCCCGTGGCTTTGCGCATAAATCGGTTTTGGACGGTCTGCATCCTATGGATAGCGGGACTTTCTATGTGAGCGAATACGACACTCGCATAGGTCAATGGAGCTTAGTGGCTAATAGATCCGGATCTTAACCGAACGCAGGTTAAGTACACCGTCTACAAATTTTTCTTAACCTAAAATTTATATCTTTAAGTTACATACTTAAAGATATACATTTTAGGTTAAGAAATAAAAGGTGTACAAAATGGCGTTCAAAGAATTAGTTGTTGAAACTTTGGACATTTGCATTTGCAACTATTTTCTTTCCTCATTGAACCAGTGATGGCTACTAATATCGATTACGACGATCAAGTTTAGTTTCAATCCCAATTGGGTACTGTGTTATTAGTTTGTCTAAGAGTAATTTCACTTTTCCAATTGAGTTAAAAATGACGTAACTACATTTAGTGGTCACAATCGCAACTGCTACGGTTGAGTTCCAGCTTGCAAAGTGTTATTGTTTTTTTTATATTCAGAGTTTGGCTTTTGGCTTGCCCCCTATTACATGGGACCTAAACATACCGGTGAACAGTGGGTGTACAGTGTAGGTACCTCTTCTTAACCCTATATGTATGTTATGTTTAAAAACGACTGAATCATCGATAAGGTTTTATTGTAATAGTTTTTTATATAAAATTCAAAGAAGGAAACAGATTTTATCTTTGGTCAATAGATATGTGGACGAACTATTAATAATATGAACAAACCCGTGTAAAAGCGCAGTCGTAAAAGAATATTACTTACTCGACTTGAAGATTTGCGTCTACTAAGAAAACAATCTCCAACTATCGGACAAACATGCTTATCTTGTTAAAGTTTCAAACACGTTTCCGATAAATAAATCTATCGCTAATTCCTTTCCGTAATTCAGGCCTTATCCCCCAAAGAATAAGAGCTAAAATGTTAATAAAATTACAATAACACTTGAAAATTTTATCTTTGTTTGCCATCTAGAGAATAGTTCTTGTGATTTCGGGAATAAGAGTCGAAATATCACCAACAAAATAATTCATCTAAAAGTTAGAAAAATGCATACTCACTTTTTACCGCTCTCAAGGAAATGATCGTATTCCACGGAGGTTTTACAGCATAGATGTTTTCGCTGATGTGAGTCAGAACAGTTCGTGTTTACCATGTGCCCGTCTGTAAACAAAGATTCTTATTACAATGGAATAAGGTTTCACTTGCTATAAATATTTTGGAAACTAATTCATGTTTGGACATAATGTTATTGAAGTTTTAAAAAGTTTTGACTTACTTGTTTGACGTTGATGTTGTGGGTTATCCGTATCGGTGAAAAACCATGTCTGCAACGAAGAAATAGATTGTTAATGATCAAGGATTGAAATTGACATCATCCTTAAGGGTGACAGAAGAATCATCTGGGAGTAGCACAAACAAGTAAGGGGACGATAAAGATTGTAGAATGATAATTTTCTATCGCGAAGGCAATACCATATTGAAAAACAAGAATCCAAAGTAACTATAAATAAAAGTATTTCGTATTATCTACGTATTTAGAAAAAAAGTATATTAATATTATATTATCCATTGTCTAGGACCCACAGTACAAGCTCTGCTTAGTTGGGATTAGTTAGTGCTGTGTGTGTCCAAAATGTTATATTACCTACCTTATACCTATTTATTATATTCGCGTCAGCATCAGAAATTCCAATCCACCACTTTCTTAGTCAATCAGACTTAGAAAGGGGAATTTCCAATTTGATTTTGTTGTATTGTAGAATAGTACAAAAATTGGAACGGTTTATAATAAAATTATTAGCAGCTGTGAGTACAGACGCCAGCAAGTCAAGCTATCCAAAACTGTCAAATTTTCCCAATTGAATATGAACCTTATCGTTTTGTTTTAAAGTTGAAAATCAATTAAAGAAGTTTGACAGATTGTGGTTGCTTGACGTGCTGGCCTCTGTACATTAACAGACATTAATGATAACAAATCAGTAGAATTTCTTACTAGATATAAGATTATGGTCCATACAAGTAACATGTCAAAATTCTATCTTTAGTAAGAAAACTACTAATTTGTTAATTTGGAATAGTTAGTGTATCTGCCGATAAAACTTATCAAAGACGTAGATGAAGATAAAGGAATAAAGAAATAAATTAATAGAGAAAAAGAAACTTTTGTATTCGTTACAAAGAACTTCTAATGAAAAAGTATAAGCTTATAAGGCGAAGTCTCAAGTAATAAAAAAAGTTAATGTCAATAAAAATACATTCATGGTTTTTATAGCTGTAACGCCATGGAATATAAATGTGTGGTGTATTTTCTTAACACCTAAATAAATACTAATCCCTACGGATTCATACATCTGTTTGTCAATTTTGAATTTAAAGTCGAGTATCAATATTTGAAGTTTGTTTAGGAACTCGGAATGATAGTTTCCGCGAATTTTTGTTATGCATTTTAGACCACTAAGTTGTTTGTGTGTTTGAAAGCTGATAAATATAATGTGAATATTGTAATGAATTAAATGCTTGGATTGTGTTATGTTCTGCCTCGTTAGTATAATGGTCCTAAGTGTGGTGCTACGCTAGAGTTCCTGGGTTCGATTACCAGATCGAGCAAAATATTATTGGGGTTTTCTATGAAATTCTCAGTAGCAGCTCGGAGTTTTGATTTGTGCCCGGTTAATGGCAATTGACGCGCTGCTTAGGCTCTATTACTTTGGACCTAAACATACCGGCGAATTACTGTGGGTGTACATTGGTACACCTCTACCTAGCACTTTCTGGGAATGCAGGGGTGATGATATATTATGCTGTGTTATGATTGTATCTTATTCTGCATTATATTATACAGGCTTTGAGGATTTGATTTCGTCAATTCATTATTAACTGTATTATACCTCATCATCAACCCATATACTGTCCCATTGCTGGGCACGGGTCTCCTCTCATATTGAGAGGGATTAGGCTATGTCCAGTAGTATTATACCTATTTGTCATTATAATTTGTACGATTCCATCAACTTGCGTAACACCAGTGGCAATCACATAATCGATTACCACAACATAGATGTTGGTCAATGACAATCTCCTATGTCATAATTATCGGTTACTTCGTAATAAGGAGGTTTTATTTAAATGTGTAATACGATATACAGGCTGTTATAAAACTAAAGTAAGTAAAGCCGAGAGGAGGTTAAAATGGGGCCTTATAACGAGTCCATTCACATTATTTAAGAACCGTAGTAACGCTGTATTACATACCCAAAAAAGGAAAACAACAACATTTATGAATGAAAAATAGAACTATTAAAGTAGACAATTATTAGGTAAAATAGGTACGTAGGCTTTTCTGTTAAATAATCTGGTTCCCAGGTTCCCTGAGATGATAGCTGACAAAATTTTTGGCTTTCATAATTAATTAAGTATATTTTTACGGGGTATTTTGTAACACGTTGTATAATTATGTATAATCGAATATAAAAAGTTTGATTACAGTTACTTCTATAAAGAACCTCGTCAAGTCGTCAACTAGCCATTACAAAAGAATGTCAAGTATAATAGTAAGCTATCTACTATCTATCTAATATTAAAATACAACGTTGGAGGTCAAATTGTCAATTTAAAAGCAATATAATCAACCAGATGTTCCACCCTAGATTTCCATATCCATATAAATTCTATCACAATGAAAATTGTTTGACGTGTGTCACATTGGTGTTCACGAACCGAGCTATATTTAGACAGCACATGATCACAATGCTCAGTCATTGTACAGACCACTTCAATAAAGGCCTTGCTTTTAACAAAGGAACGGTAATAGGGTATGTTGTAAAAAAATGTCTATGACAAGTCCAGAAGAAGACAGCAAGCTTATTGGTTGAAAATTATGCTATGACGTCAGAGCCTACACCAATGGGTACTCGTGATGGTAATGCGCTGCAAGTATGTAACATTATCTAAAGTGTTGCAAATAATGTATGAATTGTATTGTAGTTCGTATTATGGTTACGTGCTATGGGTTTTAAAACATTGTTGAAGGTTATTTTCCATTTTGAAACATTGATATTGAGTGTAAACATGTGGCATGAGTCAACTACGTTCATTACCAGAAAATTTTACATTCTCATTGGAAGTGGAAGTGTTACTATTAAGGGCCTGCGTTTAATTCCCAAGTTGAGTATGCAATACTTTGCTGTCTCAATTAACTGACAATAAATAAGAACTAGTTTAGTTTTGTTTACTTAGCTCAGATTGTAGAAAGTATTTACGAGGCGATCAGTAACAGAATCAAAATTACTGACAGAAGACATTCGTATAACTAAAAATCGGTGGAGAAAAGGACTTCTGGAGTGAAGATCCCGTCTAGGAAAAATGATTTAGGCTGCCCTCTGAGAAAGGTGGTAGAGACTGGGTCAGGAGAACCGAATATTGGGATCCATGGCTTTCATTAAAGGAGGCTTTCATCCAGCAGTGGACCAATATATATTGATAATAATAACAATGATGATGATAAATGGAAGAAAATATTAATATGGTCTCACTATATTAATATTTTCTTCCATGTATCAATCGTTTGAAAATTACTCATCAACATCATAAAATATGTAAATCATTGACGCTACCCCTAAAACGAAGCCATTACGTAATTTACGGCCTAATGACTTTAATCAACGTTAGTTATGATAACAATGTAGGTAACTTTAAATTAATGGAAGGAGCGTCACATTAGTATTTAGGGCGGAAAGCCGCAATCTCGTTGCCTGTTGACAAAACACACCCGACAAGCAATATCTTGTTCTGCAAATACCTTCAACGAGGATATAGAAGTAATGGAAATGCCGGTACAGGTAAACCACCCATTACCCGTTTTCTTACACAACTCTTTTCCATCCCATGGTTCTAGCTTTTAGAGATAATACCACCAATTTTTCTCATGTGACGTTTGTTTTTTTTTCACTGTATCTTTTGGTGTATGTACAATAAATAAAATACTCTATCTATCTCAGTTGCTCCCAACCCTTAAATCCCTTAATCAATTAACGATATTATGCATTCTGAAAAAAAAATCGTACCGTCAAAACGAAGAATAAGGACACTGGTGACATTACTCCTAATAACCTCCTTCGA
This sequence comes from Acronicta alni, assembly GCA_964056405.1. Taxonomy (NCBI): domain Eukaryota; kingdom Metazoa; phylum Arthropoda; class Insecta; order Lepidoptera; family Noctuidae; genus Acronicta; species Acronicta alni. The sequence continues at coordinate 4,664,594 of OZ043918.1, read as the reverse complement.
CACCCATTAAGTTGCAGTGATGCAAGATTCCGGAAACAACCAGTTTCTTTCATACTTGCACACTAGCTTAGAGCAGACATGAATGGTATGAATGAGCCAATAAAAAAAAACAATGCACGTTTGTGATGACAATTTGTCATGGAAGTTGTAAGAGTCAAGTGAGGTTAATGGGTTAATATCGCATACCCACGTAGGCGATGAACCAGTCATTTGTTTCAACCTACGTAGGTACTTTAAACATCATAAATATTTTTTTATACTACTAAGGCGGCAAACAAGCGTACGGCTCACCTGATAGTAAGCGGTTGCCTTAGCCTATAGACGCTTGGAACACCAGGGGTATCACTTGTGGGTTGCCGACTCTGTTAAACGAAAGAGAAATAGTTGAGTTGGCAGTATAAGGATCAAAGTCCCCCGCACTGCCAACACAACGTATTCCTCGTGTAGCAGTGGCAACCTTGCTCACCATAAGAAACAACACAGCTCAAAGCACCTTCTAGATACCTTCGATGTCTGTGTGACGGTTCAGTAAATAGCATTAGACAGAGCGGGGTTTGTTCGCGACATGTTTGACTAAGGTGCTGCGACGCCTCATATAACGTAGCGACATCAATAGAGATTTTAACACAGTCTCTGTGTATCCGTACTTAATATTATAAATTCGAAAGTAACTCGTTATTATGAGCATGTAAAGCTTTCGGTCCCGGTTGTCATACGAATACTTATGACAATCGTTAGTGGTAGTCAGAAGCCCAAAAAGCCTGACAACCAGTGTATCCTAAAGATATCGGTATTACCAAAAAATTGGGTTGCGAAGGTCTGATGGCAATTACTAGGCAATACTTAACTCCGCTAATATATAATAAAATAGACTTCCTAAGAGAAACATCCAAAGACATAAGCACTGTAACATTAAAGAAAAGACTGAAAGATATATTCATAAAATTTGTTAATTAGAACTATAAACTGTTATTAAAAATAAGAGAGAGAGAGAGAGGCCATTATAAATATTAAAGTGCATCTATTGTATGTGTTACCTATGTTATGTAATTTGTGTAGTGTATTAAAAGTAAAAGAGCGCCACTATCGCCAACAAACTGTTGCACAGTTTGGCAATGCTTAGCATAAGTTCAAATGCATGTATTTTATTATGAATAAACGATAAAAAAAAAAAAAAAAATTGCTTTGTGTAAAATACTGATATTCAGCCGCATCTGGTTAGACTGGAAGCCGACCTCAATATAGTTGGGACAAAGGATCAGAGAAAGGAACTCATTGTTGCCCAAAGTTACACCCGCATTCTAAAGGGTTTTTGAGACAAATGGTATAGCCTATGTCTTTCTTCAAGGTTTTAGCTATCTCCCGTCATGGTAGTGGCGAATTTCGCGGATCCCATGGCTATGACTATAGGGACAGTGAAGGCAAGTGCGGTTTTTAGTCGGTACGAATCAGACATACCCTGCCACGTCTCTGGGTGACGGAGGATCCATGAGGATTTTCCATACAAAAGAAGTTCTTATCTATCTGTACCGAATTTCAAAATCGGTTCAGCGGTTTAGACGTGAAAGGGTAAGAGATAGAAAGATACACTGAATTACTTATTTATAAGTAATATTAGTAGGGATTAAAGAATCCCTATTTTATACTAAAGAAAAGAAAGAAAGATATTTATTTCATCCTCACAGACAACAAATAAACACAATAAACTACGTAAAAAAAAACAAAAAACTAAATAAAATAAAATATATATATAAATATCTAAAACTATTAAAAAGTTGTCTCGTGAGGACAAAAAAGGACCCTAACTCAGCATTTGCCACTTCATCTTGGTAAATGATGCGGCGCTGGTATTCTGCTAGACCTCGAGCGACTTCACAGACATCGGCCAGCTGCAAAAAGCTGCAGGCCGTGACTTGATTTAGGTAAATTATTTATCTACTATGTAGGTTACTATGTAGGTATAGACATAGTATAAAACAAAGTCGCTTCCCGCGGTCTGTCCCTCTGTACACTGAGATCTTTTAAACTACGCAACGGATTTTAATGCGGCTTTCACTTGATTTAGATAATTTCTTCCTGAAGTTTTATATGTATAATTCATGCGTGTTACTAGAATACTGCACCCGTGCGAAGACGGTTTGCTAGTTATTTCATAAAACAAAAATGTGTATCCATTAAATGTCCCAAATACAGGCACATTCTTATCACCAGAGAGCTTAGTTGGCTCTTAAAACATAAAAACGCCATACAAAATACATCCGTTGCCTTCTCGGAACATATTAACAGCGCCGATAAGCTCTGGTTGAAGAAATGCGATATCCCTATAAGGTGTTTAAGCAAACATTAAGTATATACATAGCAAACGCCAACATGATAACGGTTTCGGTTTCAAATAAGCAGATGCTTCGTAAGAATTTTTATGTCGATATGAGTAGTCAGTTATGCAATTACTTGTATAGAAAATAAAGGGTAGGCCATTGGGACTAATGAATTTATACACATTATCTAGTCCAGCTGAATAATCCTCGATAATCTATGTCTAAGACGGTATTTCTATGGAATTGCGAAAAAAGAGATCAGTTGGGCGGTACATAGGATGTTGTCTATTTTCACAGACCACGTCTGCAAATGGATGGTGTCATCGGCCATTCATCCCAAAGAAAGGTAAAGTACTTGTGTAAATGTTTTGCAGTTTCAGATCAAGTATCAGAGTAGCAATTAAAATGTTGCCGGTAATTTAAATATGCACTGTGTGTCACATTTAAACCAATACCTGTACAACATGTGCTTGGTTAGGACACTTATTGGGTGAAGTCATAAAGCCGGGACTTCACTGAAACAGTTGGTAAGTAAGCCTTGATGGGAGACACCGATACGTGTTTACAACACAGATGATCCAAAAATTCTTTCAATGGAGATCCGGATAAGACATAAAATTGATTTATTTATAAAACCAAACCGTTGTCTTTTGTACTGCAACGTCTGGAACCATAATAAACTTTTCAGTCTAATGACTTTACAGAATTAACCACAAATATGCCTTTCCTACATGAAGCCTAAAGCGGAGCTCCTGAATACGAGGTCATAACAACGAGGGAGAATTTAATAACCGACAATGTATGGACCAATTAATTTCGATTCAATTATTCTCCTCGTAGATCACTACAATGAACGGCTGCAGTGCAATGAGTGCCATAATAATTACGCTTGAACATATTGATTGCGGCATAGGACTCGTTATTTCGGATGTAAGCACAGAATAAGCAGCAGCTATCCTCACCAAGGACCTAGGACCAAAACAAATAAATTAAGGCATTATCAATGTCTTCGATGAAAGAAATTGATAATACCTTAATGAAAAGAGCAAGTTTGATTGTTGGTATCGATGTAACTGAATAAGATGCGTTAGGCGACCATTGTATAATTTTTGTGGGTGCACTACTAAATTCATGAGATTAAAGAGATAGATTGTGAAACCTTTTCTGAGTATAATAACTATTTACACTCAGGAGAGTGACGTGCATTGAGAGACGCTCCGCATGTGACGATTGTATATATACAAACAAGCCTTCCGGAAGAAATTATCAAATTAATAGTTAAAATAGTATCAAAATCCGTTGCATGGCTAAGAAGTGAGCGGTGAAACATCAAAATAGACGCGGACAGCGACTTTGATATATATACTACGTGTTTACAAAACAAGTATGTAGTTCCGCCAAACAATATAGTATTGTTGCAATTAAACAATACAAAATATATTGTTATTATCATTCGTTTGGATCGGACAAATGTTTTATTAAAGGAACTTCTGGTTTGCAACCGTTTTTGTTGAGTTTGTCGTGGTATTGTGGTGAGTTACACTTCATTGGGGATTGTAGTAAAAACTACATTTAGAAGTATTACATAGTTCAGGCAAACGAATTTTTCAGAAAAACTAATATGTATCTGTTCCTATCAAGAATCAATTGCCAGATATAATAGAAAAATAATTATATCGATCCTCTATTGGTCCACAGTTTCTTTAATTAATTAATACATAATAATATTATATTATGCATGTAGTTTAATAGGTTTTCCTTAACTTACAACATTATTGTTTCATAATTCAAACAACAATTAGGTACCTACACAACTACAATTTTCAGTTCGCGACATGAGAGAAATCAGAAAACATTAATTTCGCTTGATTGTAAAATTAATTAGTTGCAGCATACGTGTAATACACGTCGATAAAAGCTTGTTGCGGCAACCTGTATAATTTCTGGAAGCTATTTAATTGATATTGATCGAGTTTCATTTTAGAGTGTTGTTTTTATTCTTATTAAGGTACAATACCATAATAAATATACGAAAAAGATGGGATCTAATTCAGAAGTAATTTTGAATTCAAAGTTTTTTTCCTTGCTCTAATGAATAGAATGATAAATTTGCATACGAAATCAATTAAGCTCACAAAAACATTCCGAATCCAAAATACATAACTAGGAAAAGAAAAATACAGCTTACAAAACCAGTTCGCTACAAAGCATAATAAAACGCAACCGTTTCGTTTTAAATCAGGAACGTACGTCCAAGAGTTGCCACAAAAGGGCAAAATCAAGTACACAATCACGTCACGTGTTGCGCGCGCGCCGTGCCACGCGCGGGTCTACAATGGCGCCGCTCCTGCGCCCGCGCAGCACCGGATTAACGGTTGATTATGCACGCTCCAGATTCAGGAAATGCTGGCTAAATGGCCGCTGCATGAACGCTGTCTATTGTTTGTGCTAGGATACATTGGTTTGGAATAAATGAATTCGTTTTGTGTTTGAGCTGCGAAAGTAGTTTTGTTTTATTGGAGATATCCGATACCTCCAAATTTCGGCGCTTTTGAAACTTCACCAACTTCGATTCTTCCAACGAAAGCAACCTCAATGATTGTGCTAGTAGAGTATACGAGGTATTTTTTTATTTAAGGAATATAATCGTGACCGTCACTACCTATTTTAAAAAATTAAATTATGATTAAAAGATTTTGATCATCTTTTAAAGTATTACGAGGTGCAAGATTTTATCCGACAGAATAAATGTCTATTGTGTCTACAAAGTGTTGATTTTTAGAAGAAGATATCATTAAATTAGAATAATTTTACATACTATTCAACAGCTTAAAAACATGTTCTGTGACTTGAATAACAAGACTAATGGCTACACAAAAATATTTGCATAATAGCGTTGTTTTGGTATCTAATCACTAGCACATAGAAGCATTCAGTATAAAAATACTATAGCAACTTGAAATAAACGACAACGAACGGGTTTTCCTTACTCAAGCTCGAGGCAATTTGGGTAAATGAAGTTTGGATGAGAAATAAAATTAAGACATTCTTTTCTAATTCCGAAACTAGATGGTTGTACGTACCTATTGACTTTATGAACAAGCAAGCCCCGCTGGGAGCATTTTCTGGTGCATTTATTAAAGATTTATCACCGTAGCATTGAAACTACTCTGCGGGTAGCCCCTTTATAGCCTTGTGTTTTATTATTATAGTGAAAAATTGTCAGGCACAGCCAAAATAATGTTTTTTATATCTAATAATGTAACCCAATTTATCAATCAAAACGTTTTTGAGTAATAAAACCATTAGACGCCTGAGTTTTGGTCATAAAAGTTAAATAATTTTTGAATAAATGCAACAAATGCTTGAGTAAAAGCAAACGCTGTATGGATATCAACAAAAAATTGATTAATTAACACTCAACTGAAAGGTACAGAGGCCAGCACATCAAGCTACCCCAAGCTGTCAAATTTCTTTGATAGATTTTCAACTTAAATACCAAACGATAAGGCTCATATTCAATTGGGAATATTAGACAGTTTTGGATAGCTTGACCAGCTGGCGTCTGTACATTTTGTACAACTTCCTCATCATTCATTTTATAACTTTGTTTTGCAAGCAAAGAATTAGATTTGCAATTCAGATAGCAAATCTAATTCTGTTTCAGTATATTGAAAGTCTACCTACAATAATTCATAGCTTATCTTCAAAATGGCAGTACCAATCGTGTTTGATTCGGATGTCAAATAAATACTCTATGAAATTAAAAGTCAAGATAATATACTTAATCACCTCTGTCCTTGTTGACGATGGACACATTGTTAATTATCCTTTCTAATCAGACACCATTATCGTTTAAACATTATCTATCAAACAGTTTTAATTCTAATGTTGTTTGAATCCTTTAAGATTTATTATAACTACTAATGGTTCAAAACCTTTAAAATGTTTACTATTAGGGATTTTCTGTTTCATTACTTTTGTTACAATTGCGTGAACTTAATTTTAAAGTAACTTGACTGGAATGTCATATAACTTAGAAGAGAGTTTAAATATCTTACCTGATGTTTTGCCAACTGGAACCAAGTCTTCAAAATTATCGGCAACCGTGAATATTGATAATGTTGCGATGTTTTCACACTTATAAAAATGTCATCTAAAGTTATATTTTTATGTACACTGTATATGGTTGTCCTCACAGGTTCAATCGATAAGTCAGACACTTGCACAGATCCCGGACGACTTTCTTGGAAGTTGAAAGTAACGCCGCCTTGGTATACTAATAAGCTGCAGTATCCCAGAGTTATCAGTACAGCCGCAGCCTTAAGGATCCTGTGTGGAGCCATGCCAGAGGCGACCGGCGTCGGCGCACTGATAAGCTAGTAAAATCCTTAACACCTTTTCACTCATCTGTTGTTTTTCTTATCGAAACACTAGATAAACAGTGGTCAAACGCTGCACTCTCATCGACAGTGCCTTGGCGCCAAAGAACGGTTATAAACTAAATAAAATGTAGCACGCACAGGCAGCAAGCATTCGCCCGCGCACGATCGCCCCCACCACGTGGTGTGAGCGAGAGAAGCGATATCCACTTCTCCGTCTCTTCGAAGGGTCTACCTGCGCGTGCGCCTGCTCCTTCGTCATGCCCGCAGCGGCGACACCCTGTCAAGTGTTCACATAATAGTTATCTACAACATCGAGAAATCGTCTTGAGACGACCAATTTTATGCTCAATCATTTTTAAATTTCTCTTCTCTTATACAATGAACTTCAATCTCAACATTGATTTTAGTGTTGCGTTTGATTATAGGGAAGCTTATGAATAGCTAAAGCATGTATGTAGGTAATGGCCATCCATTACCTACATACATGCTTTATTCTTCCCATTTCCTATTGGAATGTTTTGCTAATTTATACTTCGATGTGATTGATTGAACATTGATTACATTGAAGACGAGGAAAATTACAACTTGTCGTCTTTAGACGTTTTACGAAGTCGTTCCATTTTAGGTAACGGCGATTTATCCTAATTAGCCGAAACATCAGAACCTTCACGCACAAAATTTTACACCGTCATCGTCCTAATTTGTTTCCATCGATGGACAATACTCCATTGTTGGGTAGATGGACGTTCACTGCTCGCAGCCACTCCTGAACCGTGGGTGGTAATAAAATTAAGAGCCAGTCATTGTTGCATTAAATTTCACTGAAATTAGATAATGAGAGAAGAAATTAGTTACCAACCGAGATTAATAGCGTGATTCCTCAGTCAGATTATTGGAATTAATTAAATTTTTCATTGTGGGATATAATTTGACAATGAAATATGATTGCTGGGACTCATTGTAACACAGAAGAAACATATTTTTGATTTATTTAACCGTCATATAGGTCCAGTTAAATTTAATGAAGTATCAAAGAGTACAAAAGTATAGAAGTTACACAGATAAGCCGAGATAGTTATTTAAATTGGAATAAATGTACTTTATTTATTTTTTCTTTAATCATAAGGGTTGGTAATATTAATTTTAGCAAATGCGCTTTTCTAGGAGTTACCAAACTAGGAACAGGTAAATCGTTTAGCTTAGCATGTGCTTGTTCATTCAATATCATATTATTATGACATTGATCATAACGTATAACAGAATCTTCAATAGTATCTTTTAACATTGGTAGGTATACATACCTTGGTTTTACTGAGAAAACTTCAGTAAGAAATGGTTGAGTTAATCCTTCCACCTATTTACATCTGTGTACTACAAGATTGCCAAAAATATTTATTCTTGCTATAACTGTCTTATTAAAATGACAACGTTGAAGTCTGTTTCTAAATACATTATCATGTCCATGTTAAATATATACTATCTATATTACTTGAGCCCAGTAGGTGGCCACGTTAATTGCGGCATCACTGGTGTTCTTTAGGTCCTCAAAGGCTCAAAGGTTTCTAAACACTGAAATATGATCAATTTTGAACTAATTATCATCAATAATTTTTTCTGCACCAATTTTAACTTCATTTGCTACATTATGTACAGATTGTTTAAAATTCTATAGAGATAATTTCTAACGCAGATTGAAAACATCTCCAGTGATATTAATTGTTTTCTATTGTTCTAACAAAACGTTCTCACTGCCATTAATTTTATTGAGGTCGGGTGATCAAACAACAATGAATAACGTTTTCTTAGATTATAGATTTCTCACACTTTCAAATTAATGGCGGTTACTTATAGTTTCCTGTAACAGTACCTGCTTATATTATTAACTTTTTCATTCTTAGCAGTGTTTTACTTACAGAAGTAAAACGTTGTTATTTAATAATAAATTAAATTACCAACAGAAAATCAAAACTGCTTAACATCCTAATGTCAATGAAATGAGTTTTGACAAAAATTCATCGACAATTGAGTGACAATTACAATGAAGAATTAGTGATTTGAGGTTTTATTAGATTTATACCAAATATTTCTTTTCCTTGTAGCGATAGAGAAGATGGTGATTACTTCATGATTATTTAATCAAAAAACTTAAAGCAACAAGACTTACTGACCATGTGATATAGCTTCAAATTCGGTGTCTTGTGTATCTTGTAGTACAGAATAAAGTAGTTATACAATGAAATAAGTAGGTACACTTAAACAATTTCACAAATAAAATTAAAATCAGACCATGGTTTTATTTTTATTATGTACAATCGAGATTACCATTTAAAATTTAAGTCTTTTTGAAAAATACTCACAAAAAGTAATAATATTAGGGCTTGACATTTTACAACAATATTTAAAGCTGATTAAAAAACATTTCACATTATATGTGTTGTAAGCGGTTCGTATAAGCCGGTAGCTTTAGTGTCTAATTAATTAATAATGACCAAATTACTTCCGAATAAAGCCATGAAACGTAATAAGGTCACGATGTGGGCGGGCCTGTCTCGTGCTGCAATGGCCGTAGAAGTATTTAGATTAAACATTTTAGGGTCATTTGATTCAATCGGTTAAGATTTTATATATTTTAATTAGAGTTTTAAACTGGTTCCCGTTTTATAGCGCACGGCACGGTCGCAGCAATTTTCTAAATTTCTCTTTAAGTAAAGTTTATTGTAGATTGTAGGACCTTATTTAAGTTTAATTTGTTTAGTATTAAAAGTTGAAACTGTGGTTGAATGAATGAATTCAAGTCAGAGGTGCGTGCCTTGGATTCGAACTCGAGACCTTTGACTTAGCAGTTCACTGGTCATATGACTAGGCTAGAACTAACTATAGTTATTCTAAATAATCTAGTTTCAGGATTTATTTATCATAACATCTAATAGACTAAATTGTCACTCAAAAATATGCGGTTATTGTAGGACACACTTAAGCTCATGGCTCCTGTTTTTTTTAATAATAATTATTCCAAACATGTTATGTGTACGGCTGGTATCATTACCATATAATTTGAAACATTTTTATTAACATTTTTTTTGCGCCAAGGGGCGCCCGTGGCTTTGCGCATGAATCGGTTTTGGAGGGTCTGCATCCTATGGATAGCGGGACTTTCTATGTGAGCGAATACGACACTCGCATAGGTCATGATGGGGCGGATACACATCACATAAATTCTCACCTTGTATTTAAGGGAGAGTTTACTGCGTGCATTGAGCATGCTATGTAGACGTCCTAGAGCAAAAGCGGCGCGCGAATGCACCGTTTTTATGTGCTTTCAGGCTTTTTCTTTTTCCAAGGGATCTGTTGGCCGAAGAGGGAGATGGGTTGGGCTTGAGCGGAGAGGTCGGAACTCTTGTGAAAGAGAACCGCCGCGCTCTTGGAGGGATTCACCTCTATTCTCCATTTCCTGAACCAATTCCCTAGGGCATTGACCGAGGATTGGAGAATTTTGGTGATGTTTGTTAGGCTGATGCCGGAATAATATATAGCCGTGTCGTCAGCGAATTGAGCCAACTGCAACTTGGATCTTTTTGGAATATCGCTGGTGTACAGCGTGAAAAGGAGAGGGGAGAGCACGGAGCCCTGAGGGACTCCGGGTCGGATAGGATGGGGGGCGAGTGTGCCGCCCTCTATACGCTAGCGAAAAATTTGAAACATACATTCTCATTTATTTTTATATACATGTCTAGCTTACTAGAAATCTGAGTATTTATTTGTATGTCGGAATAAATTACTTTGAACATTAAGTAGTTCTTGTTGGTAACTTTTAGGCGAGTTGCAATTTAAAATGGAAACAGTAAAACTGTAGCTTCAAATAAACACACGACATACTTGCATAAAAAAATTACGTAACTAACTTTTGCCCGCGGGTACACCCGCATCCCAAAGGATTTTTTGTGACAAAAAGTACCCTATGTCTGTTCTCCAAGGTCTAATCAATCTCTGTACCAAATTTAATCCAAATAGGTTCAGCAGTTTAGGCATGAAAGCGAAACAGACAGACAGAGTTACTTTAGCATTTATAATATTACTTAGTAGGGATTAGTAAGTATGGTAATGAACCGACATCATTTGCGCAAGATCATTTAACTTTCATGTTTAACGACTATTCAAAATTCGAAATAGTAATTCCAAATTTAAAAAAATAAATCTTTGCTCTAGAACACACGCACATATTGGTACCTACAAATAATCGAGCATTGTGTATCGAGAAAGCCTGAGCTCATCTCTAATTGCGGAAGCTGGTTGTAATGAGCATCGCACACGCCAATGCCAACGAACCGTGGGAACAATAATAAGCCGCGTCTATTTTTATCGATAGCCCTCAATTGTGAAAGTATTTGGACAATGGCTACTTGTGTCCAACAAAGCCGTACGGTGTTCATGACTAATCGAATAATTGCTAATAGCTTTTATGTACCGCTATTTCGAATTTCTGCACTTACGTGTTTAGATGATTGGGTGCACATTTGAGTGTCACACTAACATACATTTTGACGACGTGTTTGGTCTAGTGCAGGGCTTTTAGACAAAGAGTCAGATGCCGCAAAAATATCGAATAATCGGAAGGTAAAGGAGCTGCAGTTATTTTTAATTCAAATTTTAATAGGGCGGGAAATTAAAAACAAATCTAGGTAACAAAGAATTTAATAGCAAACATTTCAATTAATATGTATTTTATTTGACGACCTCTGTGGTCTAGCGGTTCGAGTGCCGGACTGCTGATCATGGGGTCGTGGGTTCGATTCCCACAGGACACAAATATTTGTGTGGTTAAAACATGAGTATTTGTGTTTGTCTGGGTGCTTCTTATGTATTATAAGTATACATTTACAAAAAAAGTATATAAGTATTATATCCATTGTCTAGTACCCATAGTACAAGCTCTGCTTAGTTTGGGACTAGATGGTGTTGTGTAAAATGTCCCAAAAATATTATATTATTATTATATTTAAGGGGAACTTGAAGTCGCAACTGATCATTCAAACAGCCGCGGTTTGCCGACCCTTGGTCTAGTGGTTCGAGTAGTCGAACTGGCGATCATGACATTATACGTTCGACACGCATAGGGTACAAATATTTACGTGCCGAACATAAGTGTGTGTCTGTGTGTTTCTTATGTATTATAAGTACTTATATATTTAAAAAAAAACTATATACATATTATACTCCTACTACAAGTTCTGCTTAGTTTGAGAGTAAATGGTACTGTGGAGAGGCGAGGTGTATGGCCCCTCCAATGAAAAGGGAGGATCCTCCAACCAGGCGGGTGTTGTGCCTGGCGGGCCACGGCCCGACGGTTGATGTCGGGCGGTTGTATATATGCAACTTTTCGTTGCGAATGTTGCTTGCGCGATTCAGGTCTTCGTAGTTCTATGTAGCGCGGTAGATGTACGTATGATGTAGGTACTGTGTAAAAAATGACCCATAATATTTAATTAATAACAACTTATTTTGTTTACTTTTTTATTTGTTGCGAACTCGATAAGCTGCTGTTCTCATTTTCAGCTTGTGAGACTGTTGTTTCGAGCTTGAATGGTACTAGTCATGGTTACTATACATTTCAGAAAACAGCAACACACTCGGCAGCCATGCTTACAATCGATTACTAAAACAATAAGACATTTTTCTTTAACTTCTCACGTTACGTCGGAATATGGCAAATGGCGTTATAGACATTTGAAGAACAAATTAAAGAAAACGATTTCTAAGATAGAATTAAAAAACTAAATTGCATTTTTATAAATAATTATCGACGTTTTCCGTTTAACTTTTGCAATATCTATGTAATCTATTTATAACATGCATTTTATATATTTTTTTACATGGTGTAAAATACCCTAAATATAAGCCATACAAAATATATTTATTTCGTGCGGAAATCGAACTCACAAACCGTGGCGTTGAAGGCAATCGCTCAGCCACTATGCCTATCGAAGTACCATTTTATATACATATAAATAAATAAATAAACATAAAAGTTCATATGAACGGGCGAATACGAGCGTAATTAGAACGCAATCATAATCTATGCGTGTCGAACATTCTCGCTCAAAGTCTATCACTTTCAAAACTTCAATGCAACTGATGTTATCTATGGAACATGAATTTCGAAAGTCTTCGACACACAGATGCTATCAAAACATCAATTCCGCTTGTTGAACCTAGTTTTATGTCAAAACTTAACTATTATTTACCATCGAACCGTGCTACGAAGTTCAGTGATGCGTACGCATGACTACACACTGCTGTACATATCCAGTATAAAATGACCTCTCATACCATCACGGTTTTATTCCCTTAAGGGTCACGCAGAGGTGTACTAAAATCTTTCTTAGTATCTTTAGATAGTATAAGGATCGAGCCGATAGCTATAAATCAGGCATAAATCACAAATTCCGAACTTCTACTGATAATTTCATATAAAAACCCAGTAAAACAGTTTGACCTGGAATTCGATCCAAGACCTGAAGCGTAGCAGTCGCCCGGATGCCTAACGCTATAAGCTGAGGCCTTATATTACTTGAAAATTAGTTTAACCCTTCCCCCTACAGAAGAAGAAGCCATCACAATATTTTTCTATGAATAATGAACAATATCACAATATAATTGAGACATTGAGCTTGAACACTTAGATTTCCTGTTTCGATGAAGCCTGTAATTGAATTTATAATGATACTCGAATTATATAAAAGGAGTAATGCCAGATAATGGGCGTTTAGGTTAAGATTAAAAATATATTAAGGCTATACCATGTTTTAGACAGTTTCGGAGAACTTATAATTTAAGGTTGTGCTTGTGTATCGCGTGAAGAAAGTGAAACTAATCAAAACTATACAAATGTTAACTCTAAAGACAAGATGAATCACTTTTCCTTATATGATGATGAAATATTTTTCGAGGTAGGATACATTTTAGCGAAAGAAAAGGTCGATATCAGGTAAGATTAGAATTATTCTTTCTCTGAAATTTGTATCTTTAAATGTGTAAAAAGTGTCAATTGCAGAAGAGCATGTATTGTGACAAAAGTGGCTATGTAATTCAGTAACAGATATCGGAATAGGTAGAGTATACCTATATTTATCTAAACTTATAGTGAATAATGACGGAATCATGACGTTTTCATCCCGAGATTCAAGAATCACGAAGTATTTATATAAAATTACAATATGTATTACAGTTGTTTATTTTCAGAGGGAGGTAATTTCCACTCAAGGTACTTACTTCCTTGTTTAGGTATATACTTTATCTACTTCGATCTTTGTTCAAGGAAACTGTGACCTTCTAGGTAGTTGAAATATTATTTTTACTAATTCATCCCTGGCAAGTTAATGTTTACAAGTTTTTTTTTTTTTTTCAAAATACAAAACTACCTTCCAGATATACTTTCATAGTGGATACAGTCTGTTGCCTCACTAAGAAGTTAAAATCTAAGTAAACAGACTAATAAAATAAATACCTACACCTACACGAGAGTACCATTCTATATTGATGGTTCAATTGCAACGTAAATGTTAAACGTTTATGTATTATGAACGTTTAAAATGCTCGTAAAAAACCTAATAAAGCCAAATTGCTGTGATGTCTAAACATTACCAGACGAAATTGTGATCGCGTGTCGACCTACGCAAAGTACAGAGTTTTAAACTATTATAAATGTTACATCATCAACCTATATGTTGTCCCACTGCTGGACACAGGTCTCCTCTCACAGATCGAGAGGGATTAGGCTATAGTCCAACATGCTGGCCTAGTGCGGGATGGGAGACTTCACACGCCGTTGAGAAATTCTCTAAGGCATGCAGGTGAGTGATAATTAATTATTAATACGCACAAGATTTTGAAAAGTGAGAGGTGCGTGCTTTGGATTCGAATTCGAGCTTTTTGACTTAGCAGTCCAATGGTCATGCCACTAGTCTATCACCTTATAATAGCCTACCTATCCTAACCACCTAAGGAATAGGCGTTTAATGTACAATAATGGTCATATAGGTTTATTTACTTCATAAATCGGAAAGTTTACGAGAGTGAAAAAAAATAAACAGTATAAATTATTCAGAAAAAAAGAAAAGACTACGCTACGTGACAGCAAATCTGGAAAAGAGAGAAATAGAACAAAACGCTAACAGAAATAATGGCAAATGATGACGTGTGGTTAACGTCATCATTTGCTATTACTTCTGTTAGCGTTTTGTTCTTCACAGAGGAAAATCTTACAAGACCTTCCGGAACATATTGAGAAACAACATTGTGGGAAAACATTTTCGTATCGGATGTCGTACATTAACGTATTAAACGATACATTACACGCCACTTATCCGCACTTGCGGCAATGGACAGATTGGTGGCGTCCGGCCCGACCGCCCGGCCCGACTCCCGACCATTATCCAATTTATATGAATTTGCACCGAGTGACGTTGATCTGTTTATTGTAGTTGCAACAACGCTTAGCGCTTTACTTGATGCTGGTGATTGAGTTAGAAGTCGTGTATACGATTTAGTGCTAGATACGTAAGATTTTCATTGTTTTGGCCAAATACTTCGAGCTTGCTACTTAAGTGCAGTTTGTGCAGTTTTGGTGCAGTTAATAGCTTTGAAATTATCCACCAATAGCAAGTCCACCACTAATGGACTGCCTCATCAGCTTAGTAGGTAGTCCTAAAGGTGACTGTTACACAAGAGGTTCTGTGTTCGAGTCCCAGGTTGAGCAGAGTTATTGAGTTTTTCTATGAATAACAGAAATTCCTAGTTTGAGGTTGTGCCCGGTTAATAGGTTCGCCCCCTATTACATGGAATATTTTGTGTACAACCTATCCAAAACTGTCAAATTTTCCCAATTAAATATGAAACTTATAATTTTGTATAAGTTGAAAATCAATCAAAGAAATTTCACAGATTTTTGCCTAGCCCTGCGAGGAACACAGTCCTGGTGGTATGTGATGGAAAATAACTTGCAGTGTACAGTTGAGAATGGCATGTTGACTCCAAATGAGCTTGCATGTTCTCGTAATGCGACGAACCGACTAAAATGGAGAAACATTGCGAGATCACTGCCGCCGAGAAGACGGACGACGTTGAAGACTCACCGTGTACCAGCATCATACCAACCACAACCACTCTGTCAAGAGTATCCGGTTAAGAAGAAGCTTTATGCAGATCTACCAGACTTTTATTTTTTCAGAATACGAAATTTGAGCATTATACGATTGTTGTGTCAAAAATCTTTAATATATTAAAAATAAAATTAATATTGACGTCAGAGTATATTTTAAATATCTTTAACTTAAAGAAATTAGAGCTTATATAATCTAAGTACTGCCTCATTAGTCTAGTGGTCCTAGGCGCGACTGCTACGCTAGAGGTCCTGGGTTCGATCCCCAGGTCGAGCAAAGTGTTATTGGGTTTTTCTATGAAATTCACAGTAGCAGCTCGGAGTCTGGATTTGTGCCCGGTTAATGGCAATAGGCTCGCCCCCTATTACATTGGACCTAAACATACCGGCGAAATGTGGGTGTACATTAGTACACCTCTGCCTAACCCTTCGGGGAATACAGGCGTGATGGTATGTATGTATGTATAATCTAAGTGTAATAAGATACAGGGCAAAATTATATTTGCTGCAAAAACGAATAATTGTTTATTGTGCTTTTAATAATAAAAAAGCTACTCTTAATTACTATAAAGAGGATGAGCTGACGTTTTTAATTAAAAAAGTATCGTAATAGCCATTGCAGTATACCTTTTAGTAATGTATCGCTAACAAGTTTACACTATACAGGTAGCTGATGCTGGCTTAAACGATAACCACAATATTTATTAAAGTAAAAAGCATTTACGATATTTAAAAAAAAATCATAACACTACGCCTGGCGGCTTTTCTCGAGGAGTTAAGGCGGTTCTAATGAACCTCATCACCCGCACGCAAAATACGCGCTTTGTCGTGGATTTGCGAAAACCAGCCCGCTATACCATACCATAATACTACGCCTCAATTCCACTAAGGGTTAGGCAGAGGTGTACTAATGTAACCCACAGTTTGTCGGTATATTTAGGTCCCATGTAATAGAGGGCGAGCCTATTGCCATAAGTATTTGTCATTAATCTGGCACAATTTCCAAACTCTGAAATGCTATTGGGAATTTCACAGAAAAAAACCACAAAACTGTTCAACCCGGGAATCAAATCCAGGATCTCAATCGAAGCAGTCGCGCTTGATGATCACTAGGCTAATGAGGCAGTTGGCTAAAAATAAGATCACTATACTAGATTTTTTAAAGTGGTATTACCCAATTTACATTGAACTTTAAACTATGATACCACTACAATTTATTATGAAACTATCTATGACTTAGCATTTAGCTCGCGCGAATTCGAATAAAGGCTTACTTAGACGCAATTTTAAATTTAGAATCATAAACAAATAAAATAAACCGATGCTGCGAGCTCCCAAAAACTAAATCAATGATTGACACAACTTTAATAAAAAGTACCAAATTTAATTACCACGGGTTTTAATATTAGTTGTCGTGATATAATCGTATTAAAACGAAATGTTTCGTTCCACTTTATTAGAAGTACGGATCATTAAACTGGTTTCGACCTTACTAAGAGGATTCGGGATTAAAACGACACTAGTCCGACAGCTGCTTTGACGTTATATTGTTGGGATTAAATTTACTGTTCTTAATTTGATTATTTTGATAGAGGTCTGGCTTCGTTGCTTTTTTATTTAGACAATGCATTTTGTTCCTTGTGTACAAAAATATTGTAACAATATCGGGTAACTGACTACTCTTTAATGAAGGTTATAAAATAATACTTAAATAAAAACTTTTATCGAGCAGTAGAACATAAATTTAGTAATGTGCTTAAAATTAATAAACTCCTATTAATTGAACTATGTAGATACTAATAACAAAAACATTATAAATTTAAGGCTTGGTTACTTATTAATAATCAATATTTTATAATATTTCAAAGTTGTACCCTACGTTCCTACTTATATTTTGCATTTTCTTGCAAAAACAGATAAGAAAATGAATTATCAATTTTACGAAAACCAAGTTTTGTAGGTACCTCAAAACTGCACACGTTTTTTTAAATTCTAACTTAATCCCTTATTTATAATAGCGACAATTACCTAAGCTATTTGAGTCACTTCCATTGACAAACATAATCTACCTATGTTGCTTTATAATACGTGTGACAGATGTGCCATTATGGTCCAGCATACAGATCCTCGGTACCGTCTGAGACCGTCCTTACTAACAATACTAATAAACTCCAGAATGTTTAAGGAACTATATTAATTGAGAACAAAGTGAAAGGTGACATTGCATCGAATGCCCGCTGAGTCTAAATGTCTTAGGCCGGACCAATTAGAGGTGTGCCCAGTAGGGTGCCTCTTGTTTTAGACCAGACCTACCTACACGCGTATATATAATTTAATCCGATGATTTAGATAAAGGTTGGGACATATTTTGGGTGCAGTGTGGGCGGGTCCTAAGATGTTATCGTGGGTAAAATGTTGAAACTAATTGTTGAATAGTGAGTTATAGGCGTTATTAAAGTTGTTAATAAGCGATTATTTTAATAAATATTGGGCTGGAGTAGATATTAGATAGGTATTTTGTTGATAATTTGACGCGTAATATATTTAGTGGTGTTCATTATTTTACTTTAACTGAGAATGATATTGTGGTACAGAATAATAATTATTTTATCGAATTCTTAGAAATAACATTGTACAGAGAGCAGCACATCAAGTTACAATAATCTGTCAAATTTCTTTGATTGATTTTCAACTTTAATTCAAAACAAGAAGGTTCATATTCAATTGGGAAAATTTGACAGTTTTGGATAGCTTGACCTGCTGACGTCTGTACGTTGATCAATTTGATCTGCAAGTTACAGCTTATATGCTTAACCAGGTCAGTTTATAAATGCGTAGCTATTCTTAATCTGATTCCATACCGAGGATCGTAAGCGATAGCCAGAAAGCTAAATAGTAAAGCCTAACAACTAGTATTTGTCTAGGATATTGTTATTAAATGAACCAAAAATAGTATAGTAGTATAGTAAGCAGTGATAGCCTAGTGGTATGACCACTGCACTGGCAAGTCGAAGGTCTCGAGTTCGAATCCATGGCACGCACCTCTGAATTTTCGAATTGACATAAGTATTAATAATAAAATAATATATCACTCGATAAACTGCCTCACGCGCCCACTAGACTACTAGTTGGCCCGACTGCTACGCTAGAGGTGCTGGGTTCGATCCCTAGGTCGAGCACTGTTATTGGGTTTTTCTATGAAATTCTCACTAGCAGCTCGGAGTCTGGATTTGTGCCCGGTTAATGGCAATAGGCTCGCCCCCTATTACATGGGACCGGCGTACCGGCGAAATGTGGGTGTACATTAGTACACCTATGCCTAACCCTTCGGGGAATAGGCGTGATGGTATGTTTATGATCACTCGACAAAGTATCACTCGCTTAAACGGTGAAGAAAAACATCGTGAGGAAACCTGTATACCTTAGAGATTTTTCTCGACGGTTTGTGAAGTCTGCCAACCCGCACTAGGCCAGCGTGGCGCCCTTTCAATATGAGAGGAGACCCTTGCCCAGCAGTGGGACAGTATATGGGTTGATGATGAACCAAAAATTGTTTTTCGAAGATTTGATGGTAGTCGCTTCGTATAAAATATTTTCTACCACAGCACTATTTACATATACTTGTATAACCGTGACATAATTAAGAAATGGAAATAGCTGGGATGATGGTAATGCAGCGTGCGTTGGCCACACGCGTGCTTTTGACTAGGACCCGAGGCAAGGCAAGGCAAAGGCAACCCCATATTATTTACAATTTATCTGTTTATAATCATCATCCTTCTATCCTTATCCCAAATTACTTAGAGTAGGCGCAGTATGTCTTTTTTCCCAATGTACAGAGACCAGTACATCAAGCTACCCCAATCTGTCAAATTTATTTGATAGAATTTCATCTTCAACGCAAAATGGTGATGTACATTTTCAGTTTGGAAAATTTGTCAGTTTTGGATGGCTCATTATCTATTTATAGTATGAGGTTGTTAAGATATAAAAAATATTGTTTATATTATGTAGGCGCCATATTGTAAAGAATACCCAACGATACACGTGCTCTATTGCATATCAATTCATATTAAGACCAGCTACGTCACGTCCTTATTAAAAATATACTTAGGCGTAGGCGTTACGTAATTTTACTCTCACTTACCTGGGCCGAATCGTAAAATCCCCGAAAACAAGAGACTTAAAAGCTTCTGTCGTTTAGTCGCTAAATCTCCAAATCCGGCAATACGTTCGACTTTTAAAATCCTACCATTATTTTCTTCCGGACAAAGATTTAAGAAAAACATTGAGCAAAGAAAACAGTCATCAGCTTTTTATTTAAAAAAAAAGTTTTTAATTGATCACAGAACTTTTTGATACAATATCAGCCAGTACTTCAACGCGGCCATCTTTTGTTCGGATTCCAATTTTAAATCGTTCCAAAATCCTTTATTTTGACAAGTCGTTAGTGTTTTTGTTCGGAGGCGGCCTCGCCCGAATGGCTTAAATTCTAGGCCGGAGTGGGCCCTTCCCGCCTACACCACAGATTTTGGCAGCTCAGGAATCTGAACGACAAACTATGCTTATTGGTTCCTCTCGGTTCCCATGCTCGTTAGGTGAAATACCAAAGGGTTTAATGTATACGTAGGTAGTAAATGTGGCGTAGGAGTTTTTATTGGGGAGAAGCATAAAATAGAAAAGATTTTTGTAGATACTTAAGTAAACTTTAGTTTAGCTCCACAGTAGGTATGTTGGTGTGCGTGGTATTAGTTGGGCCAAAGATGCTATGATACTTTTATATAGAAGGTGGATATGGCATTAAATCGTGGCTAAGTAATAACTACGTTGATTAATCGATCTGCAAGGTTAAGCTGCGTCAGCCGCAGTCAGTGTATGGATGGGTGATGATTCTTTACATTCCGAGACTCCTCCCCGCTTCGGAGAGCAGCTATAGCCTTTAACACTGATTAGGCTATACGGCTTGCTTGGGTAGTGCCTATAGCCTAGTGATATGGCCATAATAATATCACCATATCATGGACTACCAAGTCGAAGGTCTCGAGTTGGAATCCAAGGCACGCACTTCTGAATTTTCGCAATCAAATCCGCATTAAAATTATCAGTCGCTTGAAACGGTGAAGGAAAACATATTTGAGGAAAACTGCATGCCTGAGAGATTTTCTCGACGGTGTGTGAAGTCTGCTAACCAGCAGTAGGCTAGCTTGGTAGACTATAACCTAACCTGTCTCACTGTTAGATGAGACCTGTGTCTAGCAGTAGGACAGTAGGTATATTGGCTGATGAGTCCAAAGCCCAAAAAGCCTGACAATCAATCTATCTGGATATCTATCGTATACGTAAATTGCGTGGAAAAGTCACACAGAATGTGAACAGTACTATTATAATATAGTCAGTCAGGTATGACGTAATTATCATTAAGTAGGAGACGACACAAAACTATCTCTGTGTACAATCTTATATATTAATGTATTAAATTGACGGTTACAATGTAGACTAATAACATGCCTTTCTAAGACACATTTTTGACGACGTCTTTGGTCAAGTGGTTCGAGTGATGGATTGCTGCTTACGAGGTCGTGGGCTCGATTCCCACAGGACAGAAATAATTATGTGATGAACATATATATAAGTGTTTGTACACCTAAGTATTGTAAGTATGTATTTACAAAAAAGAAGTATCTTAGTAGTAATCCATTGTAAAAGCTCTGCTTAGTTTGGGACTAGATCGCGATGTGTGAAACGTCTTAAATATTCATTACCTATGTTTAGGTTCTATAGTACTAGGGACTAGGTAATTTGGGACTAGCCTATTGCCTTTCTCCGAGCACAAATACTAACTAGTGAGAATTTCACAGAAAAACACCCAATAACAATTTGCTTGACCTGAGAATCAAACTCACGATCTCAAGCGTAGCAATGGCGTTAACGACCAATAGACGAATGAGGCCATTTAACCTTTATTTGAATTTATCCTAGTTTGTAAAATAAATCAAACAATATTACTTATATTGTTTGTGATATGTTCCTGTAAATACAGATACACCCGTAAATACAGATACATCTGTAAATACACAGATAATCTGTAAATACAGGTATCTTGTCTAAAGTTTATAACCGAACGCGCAATAATTTCTCCTCGACGCGAACGAATCAAAACAGAAACTCGGATGGACAAATCCAATTACTGCTCCACCGAACCTTTTGTAGTTATTCAAGTTCATTCAGTTAAAAGAACGCTCACATTTTGTTTGTAAATAGAATGTTCAACACTACACTTTTGCTGTGACTTTACTCTTATTCGGCAAAGAGTTGTCACCCTTTTTTTCACAAGAGAGTTACTATAAATGTGATAGTACTGAATATGGGGACACCTACATTCACTGTGTTCAACGTTCAAAGTATAGTGTTACATTACGCGTAATGCATCGGTACGTTACGCGGTAACGGGGTAGGTAACAGGTGAACTAAACATATCGAACATACTAAACATATATAATACAGGCGGTATCTACATAAAATTATGTTTCACGACTGCACACTTATAGTTAGTGATTGCACCAAGATTCAGCTTAGTTTCTCCAGTAAACGATCAGTATTTCTATTATTCGGCGAACATACATATTTTGCCGATCCGCCCCGACAACGAGCTTAACAAACAAACAAACTTTGATTCATAATTTTATAGTATGAAAAAGTTTGAAAATGGATTCATTGAATGTTTAACGTTGTTTTATAACAAAATAACTGAACGATATTGATTCAATTTCAGTAATTGGAAACTGTTGTTCCTAATGACATGTCTACTTATTTGCTCTCGTTTGATTGGTCAATATTGGATTTGATTTGTTGTATGTCGAACGTTTATATGTTTGTGTCCCCTGAAGGTACATTCGATTGTCTATTTCAATTGTTTTTTATTTTCAATGTTGTATTATAACTTTTAATGCTGTAAGTTAAAATGTATCAGGATATTTTTTTTACTATTGTCGGTCAAGTCTGGAAAGTAAGTATATTATGGCGGTACAGAGGCTGCTAGCACATCAAGCTACCCCAATCTGACAAGTTATTTTTTATAGATTTTCAACTTTAATACAATGGTATAAATAAGGTTCATTTTCAATTGGGATAATTTGACAGTTTCGGATAGCTTGACCTGGCGTCTGTACCGACAGACATCACGCTATATGGGAACTGTGACAACCAAATCCTGCATCGCGTAAGCATCATTCGCAATACAAGTTGCATAATATATAATTATATAATATATACATACGACCCCGCCAGGCAGAACACCCGCCTGGTTGGAGGATCCTCCCTTTAGTTCGAGGGGCATCACAACTCATTCCTCCAATTGGTGACATCGAGCAGAACATCAGCGCAGCCTTGCGAAGACCAGCAGCTTAGTTCTTTCTTCTTTCCTCTTAATAAAATTTAGCTTTACAAATTTTTTTTAATCAAATCAATGGACAATTTAAACATAGAATCTATTTCTCCTACTGCATTGCACCATAATCACGCACATGTCCTTTATTTGAAATATCAGTTGTCTACTTGCAAAGGTATCCTTAACTCAGTATTTCAATAAAGCCAGTCGACAGAATAGTTTCCATATTCAATGCCACAGCATAATAATAATTCTAGACTAATTCACACAGTTGATTAATCACGCTCCAGTTAGACGTATGAATGATTATGTAGGCTGTAACCAGACTTCTCTGCAGAAACTGAAGTCCACAGAAGTGGGAATCCATAGAGAATTAATTCAATAGCTGCTTCGTGCTTGAAGATCTTGTGAAAGGGCTCGTTAAGTAATAATTGTCAGGCCTGAATGGGAGCTACTTATTGTGTGAATTACTGCATGGCCTAGAAATTAGTATGCACAGTTACACACACACAGATATAGATATTATATTACATTATATATAAATAAGTACGTTATTGATCTAAGTTTTTATGCCCCTCGATGCATTTATCGAGGCATTATTTTATGCAGATTTGATGCACAGCTTAGGCTGGCCCTTGTATTGGAATCTAAAACTGAAGCAGAAAATGGCAAAGAAAATTTACTCATCACTATCTTCCAAGCCTTATTCCCAACTTTGTTGGGGTCAGCTTCAAGTCTAACCAGATGCGACTAACCACTAAGCCACTGAGGTGTTTGGTGGTGGTAACTTTAAAATCTTAGCATGGAAAATGCCAAAAAAGTACAAAGAGATAAATATATTTTCTTTGGAAAATCGCATGCCTTTACTATTAAACATCTTTAAGTAAGTCGGGATAAACTACAGTAAGAATAGATTAAGAATTCAAAATAGGAAATATTTCCTATTTCGCTGGAAACTGTAACAAAAGAAACTTCAATAAAGAAGAGTCAAAGGACAAGAATCGACTGCCAAAGACGGAAAACTACGAAATGAAGACTGGATTCTTTACAAAAATACCTTTATTATGAGATCTTGAATTTGAAATTCAAGTAAATTCTAGCGAGAAAATAGCTAAGTAGCAAGAATATCCTAGATTCATAATATTCTTGTAGGAGCGAGTCGGCGCGGATTTTATATTTCCATTTTGCTGTGTTCCTATGAAGTAGTAATATTTTGTTGGAATTCTCACTACATGTTTGAATTATATCCGGGATACCTACACGGGAAATGTACCTACATTATGTAGCACTTAGGCACCTTCTTTTTGCTAGACAGTTTTAAAGTAGATATTTAATGTCCAATATTTTGCCGAATTATGTTTAAGGTCCTATGATTTATGTAACGCCGAGAATACATACCAAATTGGAGTTAAGATGTTTTATAATTGATATAAAACATCTTAATCATTCAGGGAGTGGACGGGGATAGCGAGTGCAGCCCAACTCTTTCACCTCGCTAGAGATAGAGATAAATTTTCTAAATTGACTACCAGCCTCCGCTAGTCGGAGAGGCACTATGAGAGAGAGATAATTGATCTAAGATGATAACCAAGCATACGAGCCACGTGATGGTAAACATAAATCAACACAGCATAAAGACGCCAGCAACAACTCGCGCGTTGTCATATTCATTCAGACCAGTAATTCCACTGGCTACTTTGCCCGTTACACCGGACAACAATAATGTTAGCACATTATTGCTTAGCGACAGAATATTTAGCAATGTGGCGGTGCCATCCTAGATGAACCCTACAGCTTTCCTGACCACCTTAATTGCACAGAAAATCTTATAGCTTGACTTGGGAATCGACTTCATACTCCCCAGACACGCTTGCAACTACTAGATTAGATTTAGACAGAGATACTATCTCATCTGGTTAAGTAGACTTCTACCTCCGCCTTGCAGAAAATCGAAGTAAAATAACACTGCTTTGAGCTATGTTGTGTTTCTTACGGTGAGCAAGGTTGTCAGTGCTCCACGAGGAAACGTGTTGGCAGTGGGGGGACTTTGACCCTTATACTGCCAACCCAACTATTCCTCTTTCAATACAGAGTCGACAACGCACAGGTGATCCTCCTAGTGTTGCAAGCGTCTATAGGCTACGGTAACCGCTTACCATCAGGTTGCCGTATGCTTGTTTATCACCTTAGTAGAATAAAAAAAAAAATCTCATCACCATCAACCCATATACTGTTCCATTGCTGGGCACGGGTCTCATCTCACAGAATGAGAGGGATTAGGCTATATTCCACCACGCTGGCCTAATGCACCCGCATTACCCGCATGGCAGACATCACACACCGTCGAGAAAAATCTCTAAGGCTTGCAGGTTTCCTCACGATGTTTTCCTTCACTGTTTTAAGCGAGTGATAATTAATTATTAATACGCACATGAATTTGAAAAGTCAGAGGTGCGTGCCTTGGATTCAAACTCGAGACCTTTGAATTGGCAGTCCAATAGTCATATTATTTATAGGTTATCACTGCTATCAATATAAATAATCCCCTGGTGTCCCTAATAAAATCCCTGGTGACCTGAAATACAGGTTTCGGCTTAGTTAAGGCACCAGTCTCCAAAAATGAATATCTACAGCCATGTCATATTTATGTTTGAACCCATGTATGTGTTATTTGTGGAAGATATAAATCTTTTTTTAATTTATTTTGTAATTATGTATTTATTTATTTTTGTTCAACTTTGTAACATCCAGAAATGAAAACAAAACTAAAAAGCGAAAAATAATATAACCCTTTTTATTCTTACCTTACCAATTTTGATTCAGCCCCAGGTAAACAATCAACGAAGATCATAATTCGATCGTTTTGTTTTAGTGTTTTATTTTTGTTAGTTAGTGTTATGTATTTTATTTTTCCGTCGGTTGAAAAATAACAAAACACATAATGCACTTTCATTTCAACTTTGTAGGACAGTACGCGAGGTGGCGACAAGGAAGTTTGAGACACTTGCCCGGGACAATTGCCTAAGGTGAGCCCGGCTGTCGTGCTTTGTAAACGTATGGTCGTTGCAACATCTGGATAAAAGAAAATGTCCTGAAATACGTGAGCAAAATTTTTTGAAAGCAAATTGTTATTAAATTTATTTGCTAGGTTATATAATATAACAGATTCAGACCCGGACGGTCTACAAAATAAAACATCATTAATTAAAATTGTCGACCTAAAATAAGTAGGTAGGTAGGTACTTAGTGGATCTTTAACTTATCAATTTTCGATAGCGAAACTATCATATTAAAAACTTTTATGGACCATAATCCGCTTTGAAATAAATTTACTTTTTTTGGTATTGACCTAGTTATTAGGTTTATTAGGTTATTACACGATATTAGGAATCTTTACAGCGTCTATGTTCACGGAGAAACTAGCGAGCGTCTCAAATCCGTAAAAAAAAAATTTGAATGTCTAATATTCTCGTAAAATTATTCGCTTTGTCATAAAAGATTGTTTAAGTTAGTCTTAATCAAAATCCAGACTAAACATATTCAGTCCTGTCTAAATTCATACAGAAAAAAACGAGTTTCATTTAAAACTTCGGGTTTTGTTGGACAAACGTTCTTTCTTCATACATCATTCTTTCAGGCATACAGGTTTTACCTTTTCCTACGCTATTTAAGCGAATAATATGTAATTACATGCAGAGCTTAGAAATTTGTGGGAAAAATATAGGTATATAGTTACTGCTTGTTTCAGATAGGTACTGATTGCTATTAGAGATTGCAAATTGTTGTTTACAGCGATTGAAATACGAAACTCATATTAACTTGTTTTAAGTAATTTTCAAACTTACATAGGTAGTTTAAGCAATTCCAGCAGCTGTAGAATTCCTATTCATGTATACTGTAGCAATGCAAACCCACGTTAATGTATCAATCGTTCAGTTGATTGCAAATCAGACCTTCAATAGCAGCTAAATCAAATGGAATAGTCTTGATCGTTAATATTCCAACACCATTCATGAGAGCTTAGGAACTTAATAAAGTTATACGTTTCGCAGCTTATTGCAAGGATTTGGTCGACGGTCAATAATGGCAATAAAAAATGTTCAAATATCATTCCAGTCTAATCTCAATGTCGAAAATGTCAACATTAGGTGATTTTTCGGCGACGGCGATTCAATTTGTTGATTTCATTACAATGTAGGTAATTATTACATTCTTCACATTAGACATTGATTGGTAATATAATTAAGCATTAGGTATACAACAAATATTTAATTATATATTCCTACTTAATATTACAAAGTAACTCTGTCTGTCCATCTGTTACGCCTAAACCGCTGAACCGTTTTGATGAAATTTGGTAGATTACACGTTGGAGAAGAACATAGGCTAACTTTTGTCTCAAAATTCACTTCGGGATGCAGGTGAAACCACGGGCAAAAGCTAGTAATCAATATAATCATTCATAAAAAAATAGTCCTTTGTTCCACTTCACAAAATACTACAGTGATTCTTTTCGAAATTTCTTCACACGTCTCCCGTATTCACCGCGACTGTCTTCCGCAAGTATCACCACTGATTAATGACAAAGCATCAAGACTATTTGTCAATGGAGCGAAGCAAACGGATCTACACTCACGATACGTCTGAACGAAGAGCGATAGTCATTCAAGTCGGCTAGATAGACAAGAGATAACATTGAGGTCTCGTGTTCCGTTCGTGTTTCGATTATATGAATAATCGACCAGCGCCTTCGGAAAGTTTGGAGTTAGAACAATTAATATTATTAGGAGAATCGCTGATAAGATCTGTGTTGATCTTAGATTTCAATGGCGTATGTCGGGGCGGTGTAGTTTAGACGAGCGATATGAATGATGAAGACATGCAGTTGGTTTAAGGCAATTTTATTTGGCTGTTTATTTTTAAAAGACTTCTGTGAGAGAAGATCCGTGCCCAGCTGTGGGATCGTATATAGGTTGATGAAGATGATAATGATGAACCGACTTCAGTTTTTTTTTGTAAAATATAGGTATGATGTCGAGCCGGCTCATATAAATTTGGTTGCTATCCATCAGCTCTGAAGCTATAACAGAATATTACATAAAATATATATTGTATTACGAGTATTTTACTAGTCTGAAAACTACGCTATTAACACTAAAAGCTTTGTTGAACCGCAACTTTTCTAAACCACCACAAGCCTTCCTTGATAAATTACAAAAAAACTTTCTTTATACTCATGAAATAACATTTACCAGTGTTAAGTTCAGTGTTTACTTCCAATTGAATTGAATTTTGCAGTGTCAATATTTTGTAATTGTTTGGAGAAAATATTTTAGCTATAATAAATTCAAATTCTAAGTTTAATAAAAAAAATGATCCAATGCCGCATTCCGGGAATGAAAAAGTTAAGACTACTTTAGGGATTTTTTAAGTTTTTGACTGACGACTATAATGACTATATTATAATGGATTCAATCATGACAAAAAAACATAACATCAAGCGTGCGCCTGTATTCTCCGAAGGGTAAGGCATAGGTGTATCGGTACACCTATCCCGAATTCTTCGGGGAATACAGGACACAGTACCTACACCCACTATTCGCCATATTTAGGTACTTACTCGTAACATTTAATAGGCTGGGCACCACACGGGTCTAGCAGTGCTATTGGGGATTTCTATGAAACTAAGTAGCTGCTCAGAGTTTGGATTTGTGTCCGGTTAATGGCAATAAGCTACATACATATAGGTACCTTAGTACACCTTTGCCTAGCCCTTCAGGGAATACAGGCGTGATGGTATGTTTTGATTTATGATTGAATGATGGTGAGTGATGAATGATTGGAAAGAAGGATGATAGATAAATAATTTACCTAAATTAAGTCACGGCCTGCAGCTTTTTGCAGCTGGCCGATATCTGTGAAGTCGCTCGAGGTCCTAGCAGAATACCAGCGCCGCATCATTTACCAAGATGAAGTGGCAAATGCTGAGTTAGGGTCCTTTTTTGTCCCCACGAAACCACTTTTTAATAGTTTTAGAGTTTTTTTTTTACGTAGTTTATTGTGTTTATTTGTTGTCTGTGAGGATGAAATAAATATGTTTCTTTCTTCTTTCTTTCTTTTGTGAATAAACTGTAGACCAGGTATAAAGTGTAGAAATCCGCTAAGAAAAGAGTTGTAAAAATACCCATTGGATTGAAATAACGAGGTCAATGCGGGTTTAGGCACGGCTGGGATTTAATAAAGGCATATTATCCCAAAATTATTAATAACCAATGCTTAATGAACTGAGATTTTAGAAGGGACTAGTAAAACCTCGCCTTGAAATAATGTAACAAAATGGCGCAACAGTTTCTATCTATGCAAATATCTATTCCGAAGTGTCAACAGGGATATACAGGATTATACAGGTTTAAGTTACAGGTTGTATCCACGCTATCGTATAGACATAATATGTATACCATATAGATATGATATATGAAGTATAGATACTAAAGCTTCAAACATAACACACCGTCACTACTCATTATAATTCTATCCGTAATTTTTGGAAACGCTAGGCAGTAGGTACATTATCTCCAGATTTCGCCGGGTAGCTGCGTACTAATATATATCTATTATTCCAAAGCCGAATAATCCAAATTCTGGGTTGCTACTGAGAATTTAATAGAAAAACTGAATAACACTTTGCTAGAATGTGGAATCGAACTCAGGAGCTCATTTTCAGCCGCTGAGCTTGCGACGACTTTACTAATGATTGATAAATTCTAAAGTATTTAATTTTGTACCTAAATGTTCATAGTTTTGGTACTTATGTCAGACCAATTTAATACTGAAATCGTCGTTACACCACTGCAGCCTTGCCTATTATATAGTGCTCTGTCTGTATACGGTTGTCAAACAGTGCTTGAAGACAAATTAGCTTCCTCATATGCAAATTTATCCCTGTTTACGAGAGCTAAAGCTCTGCGAAGTGCTTAAACTATCTACAACCTGCTGTATACCTACTGTTCTAATGTTACTAAGTTCCTTTGAAACCCTTTAAGGCAATACTCGCAACAGTAACTTTGCCTAAAACTTTTCATCAGGCGTTTAATTAGTAAGTTCTCCAGTTTCATTATGATTTGTAAGGTACTTTTTCTTTCCTTGCCAACTTTATTTAAGCGTTATTTAAATTACATTTTATAAGTTAATTTAGCCTTTTCATTAAAAAGGGTTTAGGCCTTTACTTTTACCCTACCCGGCTTTGGAAAATGACTTTTGAGTTGTTCAATATTTTTTATTTGAAAATCTAAAATTTATTTATATAAATCTGTATAAATATTAACATATTGTTATTATTTATGGGAATATTATATGGGAAAATCAATATATATTATATTAATTTATGAATGTACCTTGTAAGTACACCGCCAACTGCCCATTTATGTTTTTTTACATGATTCGTGTCTATCCAATTTATGGTTGATTGGTTGTCTGTAAGAAATTGCTCCTAGCGACAACACCGCTAACGTATTGTACCTACTACTTTAAGTTTATTTGTTTAATTTTATCAAGCTTATTGGTGTACAATAAAGAATATTATTCTATCTATCTATCATGGATTCGCATTCGATCCTTTGACTTGGTAGTCCCATGGTCATATCACTAGGCAGTGCTATACAATTATTAACTTTTGTTTATTAGGTAGTAGATGAATAGGTAAGTATTTAAAAAAGTCTTGTAATACCTACCTTTTAGATGTGACCTCCATTCAGGTACCTACTTACATGGTGTACAATTTAATTAGGTAAAGATAGTGCAGTGAGAGCAATGAGAGGGATTAGGCTATAGCCTAATCTCTATAATTCTGAGAAGCGACCCGTGCCCAGTGGGACAGTAGGTACCTATATGGGTCGATGATGATGATAATGATAATCTCTTAGGTGTGTTTTATTTATTAAGTAAGTATTATCTTCCTTCTGAAAACATGATCAGGAAAAACACATTAAATTCAAAGCGTAGGCACCTATATTTATATTCGTACCTATCTATAAATACTTTATTCCTTGTAACAACGATAATCTAAATCTTGATACGTAAACCGCTATCTTTCTATCCCACAATTCCCCAGGCGATCAATGAGACATGAAACAAAATAGAGGTTCCTGACCGACCATATACCTACTGGCTGAATATTCTAAACAAATTTCCTTCTGTCTCCGCCGGGATTAAGAAAAGAGATTTGTATTTTTTCCCTGTAAGAATAATGGAAGTAACCCAAGAGAGTGATAAGGGTGCACAGTGTAGACAGAGAAAGAAAGCAATACATTATCTCTCTAGTCTCCTCTCGTTACTAGTGACGTAACATCGTGCGCAGGTAAAAAATGCAACGCAGCGGAATTAGCATGAGCTCTAAAAGTTGTTTTTGTTGCGTCCGATTAACCCATATTGTGTACGAGTGCTTGACGTCACATTACGTCCTCGATTTTTCTATCAAGCGAGGGGCGTCGGGTCCCGCCGCTTCGCAAATGCAGCGCGCATGCGTTGAAATTGCGCCAATTTCGCGGGCAGCGGCCTCTGCCGGCGGAGGTCCCAGTCCATTCGGTGCTCGACGGAGGGATGTTGCATCGCGCGCGGCCGCATCTCACGGACGGGAATTTCAAAAAATAAAATAAAAATGCCATAGTTTAAAAGTGGTGCAGCGCGGTCGGTAACTTACTGCTTCGATGTTTTCTCGGCTGATGACGTTAAGACTAACCTAGTGTTGTGTGTTTAGGTTAAGTTTCTGTGTGTTTGGATTTAAAAAATGAATGATTGCGGGGATATTATTTTTAATTGAATTAAAATTGTTGTTAACCGTGTTCGTATGTGTAAGGTGGGTTACGTGATCGCGTTGTGGTTTTGATTGCAGTGTCCGCCGCGTTCCCATTCAAGTGCCAGTATAACCTTGACACGTTTTCCCGCGCTAGCACCCCAACCTTGTTTTCAGTTGCACTCTCTCTTGACATTTACCGCAAAAGCGAGTTCTCTTTTGCTAATTAGCGATACTATTTAGTGAATACTCCTTGGAGACTGTAATTATGAAAGCAGTTTAGTTGTCGCGTAGTTTAGCTATGATGAGTGACATTAATAATATTGTAGAATGTTCTTAGCATTAACGTTAGCATTTAGCGTTCTAAAATTAAAATTCTCGTAAAATTAATCAAGTTTTTAATAATGGAACCCTTGTGACCGCTTGAGTGAGGAGTGAGCCAGCGTCTTCAAAATGAAAATTTCTAAAGGTGAGTACTTTGTAATGATTTTATGTGATAATAATTCGGGGCATTTATTAATATATGTAGCTATTTATTAGCCAAAAGAGGATTATTTTTGGTGGCATAGGCAAAAATGCTACATTATGTAGGTAACTATCTACTTTTTAACTGACTTTATTCTATAGAGTAAAGGTTATTAGGTAAAATTTGTATGGTTAATTAGTTATCGCTCAAATGGATGTTAAGCCATACGTGATGGAAAACAGCTTTTAGCAATAAGTATAGGATAACGATCTTCATCAGTTTAAATTAAAAATATTTTCGAAAATATTGTCCAAAGCTTGTCTACTGTGTTTGTTACCTTATTAATCTGTAATAATTTAATATATATCATTATTATTAAAATTCGCATAAACTTAGATAAGTGTAATGCTACCTATATTAGGTAAATATAGCATATTACATATTATATATATATTAAAATATTTTTACAGGATGGAAATAATATTTTTCTTTTAATTTTACCAGCATATCTATTACAAAGCAAAGGAAGTAGGTAGATATGCACTAATCGTAGCAATAGGTATAGCGTAGCAGTGCTCCGCGAGGCATCGTTGTATAGGCAGTGGAGGGACTTTGACCCTTATACTGCCAACCCAACTATTCCTCTTTCATTTTACAGGGTTGGCAACGCGCAAGTGATAGCCCTGGTGTTACAAGCGTGTAGCTACGGTAACCGCTTGCCATCAGGTGGGCCGTATGCTTGTTTGCCACCTTTGTGGTATAATAAGAAACCATTAGATAAACCTACAGAGCTGTTTGTTACTTTCGATCCACGTTATTTTTACCCGCTCTCCCCTACCGATCTATCCGGCAATTCCACTACCTACCCACATTTAGTTTTAGGTAAGCAAATTCAATATGTGATAGCCTAGTGGTATGTCCATTGGACTGCCAAGTCTAAGGTCTCGAGTTCGAATCCAAGGCACGTACCTCTGACTTTTCGAAATCTTGTGCGTCATATCATCATCATCATATCAGCCACAGGAGGTCCACTGCTGAACAAAGGCCCAGCCCATAGACTTCCACAATGTCCGGTTATAAGCCGCCTGCGTCCAACGACTTCCAGCGACCTTTACCAGGTCGTCCGTCCATCTCGTTGGAGGCCGTCCCACGCTGCGCTTTGCGATCATGTGCGTATTAATAATTAATTATCACTCGCTTAAACGGTGAAGGAAAACATCGTGAGGAAACCTGCATGCCTTAGAGATTTTCTCGACGGTGTGTGAAGTCTGTTAACCCGCACTAGGCCAGCGTGGTGGACTATAGCCCTAATCCTTCTCATTCTGTGAGAGGAGACCTATGCCCAGCAGTGGGACAGTATGTGTATATGATGATGATGCAAATTCGACGACGTCTTCTGTGGTCTAGTCTATCTGTTGATCACGAGGTCTTGATTCGCACAAGTTCGATTCCCACAAAACTTACACAAATATTTATGTGATGGACGTAGGTTTTTGTGTTTGTCTGGGTACCTATCTTATGTATTAAATTAAAAATATAGAATTCCATCCATCCACTGTCTAGTACCCATAGTAGGTACAAGCTCTGCTTAGTAAAGGACTAGATGGTGCTGTGAAAAAATTCCGAAACATATTATTAATATTTATTTTATCCTAGGACTTTTCAATGCAGTTTTTTTGTAGTTTACTTTCATTATTTTACTTAGGTACTTATCCAGGATTAATTAGTGGATACAATAGAAAATTCTTGACCTTCAGGTCACGGCACGTTCTCTATATTTGTCCCACTTCTGGGCACGGCCCTCTACTTCCATGGATTAGAGGATTTAAGCCTTAATCCACCACACCGACTTAGTGCGTGTTAGCAAATAGTGTTTGACACACCTCCTAGTAGGTACCTAATTTATTTGTGTATGAGTAGCCTTCGGTATGGAGGTTACATCGAATTGTATTGTTCAAATAGTAGTTTTTTTATAAAGTCTATTTTTTAATTACCTAAAAAGTATGTACAGTCAGCAACGTCGTTGGACACGTTACAATCTTCAATACGATTTTTAATGAAAAGTTACTGACCTGTGGAGGTTGTTTAAAGTCATTGCATAAATGACCATTCCTTATTTACCTTATCTTCATAATAAAAAAATCTCTTGAAAAGTTTTGGAGCTGTCATGTTTTCAAAATTTTGCTGTGTTCAACGACTTTCGTTGCTGACCGTACCATTACTGTTAAAATAACAAGATCGATAAAATAAAATCGGATGAAAACAAAATAATTTGATCGATACCTTTAATAATGATTTAATTTACCGGACTATACATTAGTGTGTTCCCATATATTAATGAACTTTCAGTTCATTTTTACTCACCGTGTGAAGCAGTCGTGTACTAATTGAATTGCGTTGTTTCAAGTTAGTGATATACTCAGTTTTAAACTTATTTCTTCAATGATTTAATATAATGTATATAACTAAGATAATTATTCCACTAAATAAACATATAATAATACTATTAAGTATCTTATTTATATTATTAATGGTGATCAACCGAAATTTATAATATTTAGAATTAAAAAATATATTTAATATAGGTGCCATACAAACTTTCAGCAAAGAAGTAATATGTACTCAGTAGCTGTTTTCAACGGTTTCACCCGCATCTCAAAGGGCATTTTGCAACAAAAAGTAGCATATGTCCTTCTCGATCTCTGTAACAAATTTCATCAAAATCGGTTCAGCATTTTAGGCGTGAAAGCGTAACAGACAGACAGAGTTACTTTCGCATTTACAAGATTAAAGGAGTAGGCACATTTATAACACGCGATGACACGCGTGTTTATTGGCCGATTGTTGAAATCTAGGAACACAGCATATAATCTGACGAATGAACACGTTACATTTGCGTCACGTGGCGTGGTGTGTTACAAGTCTGTTCCTACCTTAATAGAGATGTAGGGATGTAGAAAAGAAAAATAGCCTACACAATTATCTATCTAAGGAAAAGAGAAAGAGCGCATTAACAATCATCAAATTAAGATAAAAGGCTTTCATAGGGCAACACTCGTTCCAAATGAAAAAATACGATAAAAAATGAAATCCCAAATGTCATCTAATGTAAGAGGGTTCGGCTTTTGTCCTTTAAAAAGTAAAGAATACATTCTCATTATTGCAAGGTTGTAGACCTCAGGTTGTCTGGGTCCCCGAACTTTACCTCACCTTGGTCTCACCCCCGCAACCTTGTGGGGGCTAACGGCCCTTTCACCGATAAAATGCCTTTATATTGAATTTATTCATGCATACCGAAT
Organism: Acronicta alni; assembly: GCA_964056405.1. NCBI lineage: Eukaryota > Metazoa > Arthropoda > Insecta > Lepidoptera > Noctuidae > Acronicta > Acronicta alni. Next base: position 4,628,791 of record OZ043918.1, on the reverse strand, counting down.
TAATTATGGAATATCAATATAGCTTTTTAGATCTCGGTAAAGGCTCGGATTAGTAACGATTGACTGAAAAGGATAGATTTAGTTTTAGATGGAAAATTAAACTTAAAAAATTTACTGCCGTATTAGCCCGACTTACCTACTCTTTTTGGGGGGGCGGGCCGCCGTCTACGGGATTTTCATCGCACTAATACCCCCCGGTGGTCATCTTTAGCATAATACTAGGGGGCACGGGGACTGACTTATTTTTCCAGGACCCTTCCTGTTCTACACCTCTTAAGGCCGGTCCCGGGGAAGGCTGCTTCCTTATCCCATCTCTGGAACCCACCGGCTTCCAGGACACCGTTTGAGCAATGACAGCCTGTAGGGCTAAACACTGTTGCGGTTCCACCCGTTCTTTTCCTGCAGGCGGGATCAGCCCTCTCACGCTATATCTTCCTACGCCTATCCCGCTCGGCGGCTTTCTTCTGGACCGTAATGGTTACGCCGAAAGAGGCTGCTCTTCAAATGTTCGATTCTCAGTCGAGCAGTGTTATTGGGTTTTTCTATGAAATTCTCAGTAGCAGCTCGGAGTTTGGTTTTGTGCATGGTTAATGGCAATAGGCTTACCTATTATATGATACGGATACGGGATTTATAAGTAAACCTCTTCCTAACTCTTTGAGGAATACAAGCGTGAAGGTATCTCTTCATGTAAAATCCGTAAAAAGTAGTTTTATTTCAGTGTAGAACATTGTCAAAAATTAATATAATATCTAATATTCCGACAAGATTAACAACAGAAGACAAATTCTGGTATAAAATAGATATGCTGAAAATATAGTCCTGATCTAATTTCAGTGACGTAAATATCAGAGTTTAATAAATGTTCAATAGTTTTCTCTGGATTGGGCTATTGACATAATTGAAGAAAATTATAAGAAAAGTATAGAATATAAGTAGTAAGTAAAAGCAGTGATATGATAGCCTAGTGGTATGACCATCGGACTGCCAAGTCGAAGGTCTCGAGTTCGAATCCAAGGCACGCACCTCTGACTTTTCGAAACCATGTGCGAATTAATAATTAATTAAGCGAGTGCGCTTCAACGGTGAAGGAAAACATCGTGAGGAAACCTGCATGCCTTAGAGATTTTCTCGACGGCGTGTGAAGTCTGCCAACACGCACTAGGCCAGCGTGGTGGACTATAGCCTATTCCCTCTCATTCTGTGAGAGGAGACCCAGCAGTGGGACAGTATATGGGTTGATGACGTTATAAGAAAAGTATTAAAAAAACAATGATAGTTACATCTAAACTCGTATAATAGAATATTGCTAGATATCACCACTTAATAATATCCCATAAAATGCCATTGTTATGTGACCGTTCCGACAACTCCGGTTGTTAAAACAAATATGCTCGTTTCACGTTTGGCCTGATAAAAATTTGTACACCCCGCCGGTAATGAAAATACTTTCACAGCAGAATCTGTATTAATTAATAATAAAACACGTCAAGGCGACTAAGCTTATTTTTTTGACCAGGTGGGTAGCTCCGGTATAAATTATAATTTATTAGGCTGTTGCCCAACGTCCTTGTTCTTCTCCAAGTAACAATCTACATATTTCTATACATTCATTAAATTTGTTTCAGCGGTTTAGGCGCGAAAACAATACAATCAAACAGACTCACATACTTTATATATACTTACTTTTGCATTTATAATTTATGTATCGAAGTATGAATGATGCAACGACGTTTGTCTAGTATTTCAAGTCTCACGACTACTCAATACTCAATACATTTATTGCATTCCACAAGTTAAATAGATGATAACAATAATATATGAAGAAACATGTGTGGGCCTTGTCAGGCACGGCAAATGTAGAAGAGAGGAGGAACTTGTGTTTATGACTATATAATATATACTTTGTAATTAAAAAGTTTGTATTATTTTTGCTATTTATATTATTATAGTTATTTCGTATTATTTAATAAAATAGTTGAATTTTAGATAGTTTCTAATAGGATTAATAAGATTAATTTTATATTATTGTATTTTTAATTTGTTGTTTATTAATTTTTTCCTTTATTTACGATATTATTCTATTTTAAATCAATTTTAATGTGTGTTTTTTAATTATTATTTTAGGTATTTTATTTATAGATACTGATTACGAGGTCATGGGTTCAATTCCCACAGGACACATTTTTTATAATGATGAACAGTCTTTTTGTTTGGCTGGGTGCTCCTTATGTATTAAAAGTAAAAATAATGTTATTTGTAAATATTTTTTTCTCTATAAAATCTTATAATATATTTAGTATTTATATTATAAGTATTTATTAACAATTTATATATTATTATATCCATTACCTATTTATTATACCTATTACATTACAGTACCCGTAGTACAAGCTATGCTTAGTTTGGGACTAGATGGTGCTGTGTAAAATGTCTTATATTATTTATTTAATGATTATCCACAAAACATCATGAAAAACATTAAAAACACCTTTTAATTCCTATTTATCTACCTTTAAAATTCCGTTCTACGTCACGAAATAATGTACGAAGTTTTTCTCAGTCAAGGAAAACTCAAGATGGAGGTAATAAATTATGATCATAGCAGCATCAACTTGCTTTTATTTCCATCTATTCCACGCTGTCCCTCACACATCTTTGTCTACCATCCATTTATCATCCTTGCATGCTCGTTCTCTTTATATTAGTAGCAGCGATCAATGTCACTCCGATGTCTTCTCTGCATTTAGTAACAATATCCTTTTTAAAAGTACATTAGGATAAATCATATTTGTACAGTGATTTACATTATTTACAATAGATTTAATAAAAGAATACTTACATATATTTACAATATATATACATATATATATGATAAAAAAAAACCTTACTAAGCATCAAAGTATTCCAGCATCGTTGTCATCCGCAACATGCCCGACGAGATCAATGGACTGTGTCCCTTCGATCACCGGACAATCTTTAAAAATGTTTATTATGCGTTAATCCATACTAGTATTAAATGTGAAAATGTGTTTGTCTGTCTTAGAAGACAGACACACATGGTGGAGGATGAAGAGGTAGCCCTCTTCACCCTTAAACCGCTGAACAGATTTCGATATAATTTGGTATGAGATAGTTTGAGTCACGGGAAAAGACATACGCTACCTTTGTCTCAAAAACGCCTCTGAGGCTGGTGAAACCGCGGCCGATAGAAAATACTAGCTGTTATATTTGAGATAAAAGGTAGCCTATGGCCTTCTCAAAGGTTTAATCTATCTCTGTATTAAATTTCATCCAAATGGGTTCAGCGGTTTATGCGTGAAACCGTAACAGACAGAGTTACTTTGGCATTTATAATCTAAAAGTAGGGATTTCCATAAACAAAATAATCTAAGTTCTATTCAGTCTATAGCAACGTGAAGATATCCAGTGAAAGATAAGGACAGCAACATAGATTGTATTTTGTATTACTTCACGCATCTGTTGCCTGCTCGTGAAAGTGTCCCGTATCTTTTATCGTAAGTCGTAAAACGTCCGTGGAAAAAGGTCACTACTATAATATTGTTGGCGTATTCAAGAGGGCAAGGGAATATTGAAAAAATCCTACTGTATTTTTGGTATCAGAGTCCTTAAATAGTTACAGTTTGAGAGGTTGGCATTATTGGGAGTAATTCCACTCAAATTGGAGATGTTCGACTGGGGATGTACTTCCGATTTATAGAAAATTGAAGTGAAATAACACTGCTTTGAGCTCTGTTGTGTGCCTAACGGAAAGCAAATTTGCTAGTGCTCCGCGATGAAACGTTGTGTTGGCAGTGGGACTTTGACCCTTATACTGCCAACCCAACTATTCCTCTTTCGTTTACTGGGTCGGCAAAGCGCAAGTGATACCCCTGGTGTTGCAAGCGTCTATAGGCTATGGTAACCGCTTACCATCAGATGGGCCGTATGCTTGTTTGCCACTTTAGTGGTATAATAATATAGTATTCATATTGATTTCTGACATTTACGCGAATATTATACATTGAAATAAAACTACTTTTTACGGATTTTATCGCGTATATTGATATTATTAATCCCGACGTTTCGGATCCTTTACAGCGTCCATGGTCACGGGTAGACTGAGGTGGTGGGCGTCTTGATGATATAATTACTGACAGCTACCCCACATTTTTTATTGTTACATGATCAATGACACTTATTACTAATTATTAATTAAAACTAGATGGAGCCGGCATTTCCTAGCTGACGACCTCTGAGAAGAAACGCCGAAACAAACTCAGAGAATCATGGTCTCTTTTAAAGTAAAAATATTCAATGATCATGTTTTAGTTGTTAATTATTGGCAATCCGATTCACGCAGAACGAGCTCACAGTATCCTTTGGTCTTGCAGTTGTAGGCCTGGATTTTGGTTTAATAGAATCTATAACAGGATTCCAAGCAGGTGGTAAGACCCAGCCATCTTCTCTATTGAAATTTGGATGTTCTTTAATTTCAATAGCCTCACGAATCATCCTGGGTAGGTATCGACTTTCCTTCGCAAGTATTTGTGGTTTATCAAATGTGATATAATGCTGGGCCTTGTCAAGAGTATGTTCACAAACTGCTGACTGTAAAGGGTCCGAAACGTCGGGATTAATAATATCAATATACGCGATAAAATCCGTAAAAATTAGTTTTATTTCAAAGTAGTTTTATTTCAATATTTTATGTCATTAATTTTGTAATTCCAAATTTGAATTTCGAATATTTATAGCTGAATTTTCATAATGCTAACGCCGAAAAATGCGAACGATGACTTCAAAGCTAAGGGCTTTTAAATAGAATCACCTTTCTACGAGCGTATCCCCCTTCATATGGACTTATACGAGTTTCTTTTGACAGTTAAGTCTAGATGGGGTAATCTCAAATAACTTTTGAACTTTGGATAACTTTCTGCGACCTTAGCAAACGTTGCTTTAAAAGCTTAAGAGAGTATGAATTTATTACTTTGAAAACGATATCATCTTGTCGAACTTTACTTTTTATATTATAAAACCTAAGGATTCATTGCTTAAAAAGTACTTTTATACCAAACTAGCGACCCACCCCCGCTTCGCACGGGGGAAAGGTACTAATAAAATACTTTTATTATACATATAAATCTTCCTCTTCAATCACTCTATCTATTAAGAAAAACGCATCAAAATCCGTTGCGTAGATTAAAAGATTTAAGCATACATAGGGATATAGGGACAGAGAAAGCGACTTTGTTTTAATTCTACTGCTTATTTTTTTTGTGTGTTACGCGATATCTTTGCCGTAAACCAATTTTAATCTTTCTTTCTATTTGATAAGATATATTTCCTAATAATTGATTCCACATCTACATTTGATTGGTGACTGATTATTGGTTCTAAAGATACACCACAAAAGGCTTGAAGTTTATTTAATTTTTCCTAAAAGGTAAGCTAATTATAATGCTTCTAGTTTTAAAGAGCCTAAAAACAGTTCCCCATAGAGTATTTTTAGTTTGGTTTATAATTATAGCATTATACATCTATGCTTTGTGTATGACAAGATGTATGAATGTGGTCGAAGCAAAAGAAGTATGCAATAATCGTAGCAAGTGGCGTTCTTTAGTTTCTGCTTACCCCCATAGGAGAAAGGCGGGAGTGTATGTATGTATGTATGCTAATATGAGGTAATAAGAATGTAAGAAGTAAAGTGTCTGAGTTTGTAGGGGCTCTAGATCTACAGAACCAATTTTGAATTATTTTTTACCGATAGAAAGCCATGTTATTTATGTGTGTCATAGTCTATAATATTTATGTAATATATACATCTGTCAAAACGCAGGTAAGCTGCTACACATCAAATCCTTTGACGGGTAATTATTTAAATCACAATCTGTGTAAAGTGTAAAGATGCAGATTTCGTTCGCTACCTATACAAAAGAGATTGGTATACACCAATCTCTTTTGTTGACTGTACATTGCACCCGTGCGAAGCCGGGGTGGGTCGCTAGTCTGTTGTATTTGTAGATTATCTTTTTATATTATGGTCCTACAATTATGTCTTGGCTTGAGAGATTTCAAGGAAAATAGCCAAAATTTTACATCCTTCCATTTACAATTCTTCAAACTCCAATCCGAATGGATGAAATAGTGATAAACTTCTCAATCAACTCAAACCCTTTCTAATACAAATGACGATCGGAACTGTTCATCAAACTCAAATCATTTACGCAAACTGGACTTAATTATTTTAAAATCTAAAGACTATTGTTAGGACAGACAAACAAATCAATTTAGGCCTACTAATATTCTAAATGTGAAAATAACTCTGTATCTCTGTCTTTAAACCGATGAACTGATCTTGATGAAATTTGGTACAAAGATAGAATAGACCTTAGAGAAGAATATTGGCTAAATTAATGTCATAATAAGCCCATTGGGGTGCGGGTGCAACAGCGGGCAACAGCTAGTGACGTCATAAAACATTAAGCTATGTTCATATACCTAAGGTCGATTTTAGTGTAAGTATTTAAATATTACCGAATGTTTTTTACGCATACGGCCGGTTACCTAAAGGTTTCTATGCAATTCTCAGTAGCAGCTCGGAGTCTGGATTTCTGCCCGGTTAATGGCAATAGGCTCGCCCCCTATTACATGGGACCTAAACATACCGGCGAAATGTGGGTGTAAATTAGTTCACCTCTGCCTAACCCTTCGGGGAATACAGGCGTGATGGTATGTTTTTTATGTTATGTATATTTTTTTAATTAATTAATTGGATTACAGCCAACCGCTCGACTGCGCGATGTGCTCAAAAATTTACAGTATTATGCCATATCACACCACACACCTAACCCGCAAATGTGTCATGAATGCAGTCGAATGACCACGGTCGCTGAAAATGGTCAAATTGTGGGCAATACCATCCTCTCAATATCGAGGATTATTGTTATTGGCAATCGTGTCGATATCGATAGAGGGTAGCTATATATCTGTTTGGTTATGAATATGATAGTAATAAAATTAGCGATTTGTTATTATAGGGGGGCTCGTGGCTAAGTAATAACTCAGCTGATCAATTGATTTGCAAGGTTAAGCTGCGTTAGTCACGGTCAGTCTGTTGATGGGTTACCATTATTAACACATCGAGACCTCTCCGTGCATCGCAGAGAACCTAAAGCCGTCGGTCCCGGTTGTCATACGAACACCTATGACAATCGTTAGTGGTAGTCAGAAGCTCAAAAAGCCTGACAACCAGTCTGTCATCAGTATTACCTAAAAATTGGGTTTAGGTGGTCTGATGGCAGTCGCTTCGTGTAAAGTACTGATTAATCAAAAGCGGCCTTATTAGCCAAGCTCTAGTCCAAACTAGGTCTACGCCTGTATTTTAGAACTCCATTTTACTCCAGTAGGTAATATTGTGCAGATTTATCTATGTACTTTGTGACCCTGAAATATATAAGACCATTTGAATCATTAGCACTCTCGTTCCTACTTTGTTCATGAATAATGTCGTGTAAGGAGTGTAAATTCATTTCATAATTCATGTCATTCATGAGAATTCACGGTGAATTACCCTTCAACGGACCATCTTATATGCTTCGCTAAAGCTTCCCTTGGCGCCTACGTTTCAACCGAGATCTGACGTATTATCTCAAGCTTCATATTTAGGCGATGTATTTGTCAAGGTAAGGGTCTCTAGAGGGTGGTGTTAGTGCCAACGGTTATTCAAGTGTTGAATAGGAGACATATCGAAGGGTTTGTTGGGTTCAGCAATATTTGAAAAATAAATAAATATTCTTGGACAATTTTACACAGCATCTAGTTCCAAACCAAGAAGAGTACTATGGGTACTAGACAGTGGATATAAACATTTATATATTTTTTGTAAATATATAATTATAATACATAAGAAACACCCAGACAAACAGTTCTGTGGGAATCGAACCCACGACCTCGTGATCAGCAGTTCGATACGCGAATCACTAGACCACAGACGTCGTCAAATGCAAAAGATATATAATTATATATTTTTAAATACTTACAAATGTATAATCTGAGATAATCAGTCAAAAAATAGTTTGAAAATTCTAAAAGGCGTGTTTAGGATAATAAAATGGAGCAATCATTTTTAATGAGGACTAATGTATCACTTATCTAATAATATATTTTTGCTGGTATGTTCTTTTAGGTTGTAATAGGTGTAATGTTGTGTAACCCTGTTGCCATTACTGTGACCCAAATTCAAACACAGATCTGATAATTTCATGGAAAATTAGGATCACTGAATCTCAGATACTCATAATAAAATTAAAAGAAATTAAACATGTCTTTTAGAATCATCAACCCATATACTGTCCCACTGTTGGGCACGGGTCTCCTCTCATATTGAGAGGGATTAGGCTGTAGTCCACCACGCTGGCCCAGTGCGGGTTGGCAGACTTCACAATCCGTCGAGAAAAATCTCTAAGGTATGCAGGTTTCCTCACGATGTTTTTCTTCACCGTTTAAGCGAGTGATAATTAATTATTATTAATACGCACATGAATTCGAAAAGTCAGAGGTGCGTGCTTTGGGTTCGAACTCGAGACCTTCGACTTGCCAGTCCAATGGTCATACCTACCGCTAGGCTATCACTGCTTTTTTAGTTTTTTTTTTAGAATCAAAGACTTAAAAAGTATTTGTGACTAATTTGTGGCATATTATGACCTGTACCTACGTGTTTAAAAAAATCTTCCTTTATTGAATGTAAATGATGTCATAAAAGGGATCTTTTGATATTCATTTACAATAACGACATATAATACTGTGATCTTGTAAGACTCTTTTCTAAACTTTTAGAGCCTTGTGAGCCTGGCTATATATATATATATATATATATATATAATCAGTACCTATTTAGGTTTGTTTGTGAGATTGGCTGTTTCATGGGTTGATCATGTTGATAGTCTTGATTCATCTTTCAAGCGTCTAGCTCTAGAAAGAGGTAAATGGTGATGAAATAGAAGGAAAACGATGCCTATGTAAGAAGGCTATTTATTCCAGGAACCACTCAGCAGTTTAACTTTAATATACCTACCTACTTGTTTTCACTACAAACGTGTTTAATATTGGAGTGTTCATTATACTCATTTGGTGAATTTCTCTCGTGGGATAGATTAAAACCTCAAGCGTTAACAATGGCCCATCTCCAACATACATACAGCCTATATAACACCGCTTAAAGCGGGAGTTATTAACAGGCGTCGTTAACAATAATGGTGTTCAGTAATTAATGGAGAATGTGTTAATGTAACAGCGTACCTATAAATAAATAAACGGTTTACACTCGTAGATTAATGAGGGTTTTTATATGAAATCCAATATTGGTCGTGATTTTGTTCACGAAATAATATAGTCAACCATGACTTGACGACAGGATTAACACAATGGCTCGATCAGGTGGGCTAAAATGGTTAATCTTTATTCAAGAACACACAACCAGGGATAACATGGAGCTCCGTAACCGTAATAAGAGAACAGCCCAAGAGGCTAAATGGGGATTTACTTGAGCGTTGTGGGGACCTATATTGGATTGTGAAGATTAGAAAAAAAGGCAGTCAATTAGAACAACTAGGGCGCTTCAGGGATGTGCCTTAATAGGCGGTGCACAGGGGGGTTCTGGGGTGGTCTATTAATAGGACCCAGTCACCACCATCAGCACATGGCCCCCCTCCATGTGCTGATGGTGGCCACCGGGGTGGTTTTAGTGGGTAAGAATCCCACACTCCCCGGTCTAACCCCATAGACCGGTAGCCTTTTAAAAAAATAAAAGGCCGCTTCAAATATTAATAGTGTATGCGCCCCACGTATTTCTGATAACAGAGGAATGTTAATCTACTGGTTTGCCTAGTTGGGTGGACGCTTGAAGTTTGAAGGGGTATAAAATAGCAACCTTTTTGGGTTTTAGCTAAAAAATCTTCGGTCGTGGTTGTCCTTAAACACTATTATATGGACTTTCCATGGGTTACTTGTCATTCCTTTTTTGAATTTTAAGCGACAAGCAAAGAAGATGCAAAGGTATTTATTGCGGGAATCCTACATTCCAATTAAGGCTGTTCGCTTTGCCCTTGGAGACCCGGGAGGACACAAACGTTTCGGTCTTTACCCGGATTATAATAAAACATTTTCTTGAATTATGCGCAGGCCCGTGATGACGTAACTTTAGGCTCTACATAAATAACGTTGGTGTGTAAAGAGATTTATTTCACCAGTAGCCTTGCACTGTTTTATTAATACCGTGATACCATAATAACTTTTTTATGACACTTACAAAACGGAGGAGGTTCTCAATCTGCCTTTTTTATATATTTTTGCGCATCAATCCGATATAAAATAAATATATACACGAAAACTATTTTAGTAAAAGTTTTTTTTTCACACGCATCGGCCTATTTCACATAATTTTATTATTTCACTTAAAATCTAATTTAACAAAAGTATTTTACTAGAATTAATCCAAGTTAAATTGCGGTTAAAGGATCTTCATACTTTAAGAAATTAATCAAAATAAGTACCTACAGTTCCAGATCTTAAGTAAGCCCAGTTAGTGGAACTTACAGAACTTTTGGCCTCAAATAATCAGATTTAAGTTAATGATTTCCTTTTATGAATCATTAAGAGGGCTATGAAACCGTAATAAATTTATTCAAATTGTGCCTTTCGGTTTATTAGTTAAATTTTGAATTGTGTCGATTAAAAGTGTTACATTAGTAAAATTGTCTAAATTATTAAATTTACTACCTATATCATTAAAGCATATAGTTTCCACCCGTGACTCTTCACTTTTAAAGCCCGGTTGAAAACCAGCTCCAGGCAGCTCACCAGTGGTCTGGCATTTAGCTGAACGGGACCTATTTGACGCAGCCGTGGGGCACACAATCATCATCATCATCAGTTTCCAAGGTACCAGTGATCAGGGCCCCAGCGAGAGGTACCTCCTGACGATGCGTGCCGTGTCTAGGAGTACCGCTTTCTGCATCAAACCTTTGACCCAACCGCCTAACGAAAGCCTCCTCATGTAAGTCGAGACTCTTTGCTATTACCACTATCAGCACAATGACTGCTGAATCCACATCCCACATGTTGACAACCTCGCGCGCTAAATCAAGATATTTTATTATGATTGCTCTTATCAGCTGCGATCGTCCCACTGCAGGGCAAAGGCCTCCTTTCCTTCTTCCACTCTTCCCGGTTTACCTGCATAGTATATCCATCATCGGCCAATATTAGTCCACTGCTGGGCGTAAGCCTCCCCTAATGAGCGCCATTTCACCCTGTCCTCGGCTTTTCGCATCCAGCTTCTACCAGCCTTTCGCAAATCATCACTACATCTTGCCGGAGGGCGTCCTACACTACGTTTGCCGAGTCGCGGTCTCCACTCGAGAACACGTCTACCCCAGCGGTTGTCGGTTCTCCTGCAGATACAGCCAGCCTCTGCCACTTCAGCTTGCTAATCCGGTGTGCTGTGTCGGTTACTGTGTAGTATAAATACGGTAACAGTATATGTACACACTTACATAATTTTTTTTTATTTTTGATGTTATTGTGTGCATTGTCCGTGACAATAAAACTGTTTTCTTGCTTTTTTTCAATTATGTACATAAGTACATAATTCAAAAAAGCAAGAAACTCTAATCGGCACGAAGAATGCAATTTTTTTTCTATAAAAATAGAAAACTAGTCTGTTTAAAGACCCTTGATTATACAATGAAGCTTAAAGGTAGACCACTTGACGGATTTCACAAAGGAATTGTAAAATAAGAATTATTACGTGAAGTTGAAACTATCGAAGCCAGGTATTGTACGAACGGAATTTATTTATAAAGACTTGCTGAGCTGTGAAATAAAGTGGAACGTTTTGAATGGTTTCATCTCAAATAGTTTTAAAAGTCACTTTGTAGTTAAAACACTTTTAAAAGTCACTTTGTAGTTAAAACACATACATTAACATTACAAACCATCGTGCCTATATTAATGTTAGGGTTAGGCAAAGGTGTACCGACATATACCCACAGTTCGCCGGTAGGTTTAGGTCCCATCTAATAGGGGGCGAGCCTATTGCCATTAACCGGGCTATACATATATGTATAACCAAACTACGAGCTGCTACTAAGAATTTTATAGATAAACCCAATAACTGCTTGACCTCGAATCGAACTCAAGACCTTTAGCGTAACAGTCACGCCTAGGACCAAGACTGACGAGGCGAGTATTTTTTTTTTGTAGTAGTAACTAGACTCCGCTTAACAAAATTCCTATAAAACTTAGTAATAGTTTTGAGGGATACGTCAGTACATGAATTCGAACTCCTAATTTTGAGCTTCATGAATTATTTCTATCAAACAAAAACAACACACACAACGTACAATTTTTATGTAATCATCATCCTAGCCGTTTCTAAAGTACCAACACAAATAGTTGGGAGTCCCAACTATGTGAGGTTCGGCTTCCAGTAGGCTGGAAGCCGAAGCCGTTTCGTGTAAAATACTGATATTTAGCAGCATCTGGATAGGTCCAGATGCTGCTAAATATCAGTATTTTACACGAAACGGCTGCTGATCTGAGATCTCCGCGACCCCATTTCTGACTAATACCTTTCTGACTAATATAATCTAAGGATAGACTGGTTGTCAGGCTTTTTAGGCTTCTATCATAAGTGATCGTATGACAACCGGGATAGACGACTTTACGTGCTCTCCGAGGTACGGAGGGTATGGTCACAATCTCACCATGGCTAGCTTAACTTTGCAGATCGGTTGATCAGCTTGGCTGTTACTTAGCTGCGAATTTATCAATGTTATTATGTTCTACAAACACACACATTTCTTTTTTAAAGCTATGTTTTTAGAAAAAAAAATTGTCAATACGAGAGTTCTATAGCAATTTTGTATCAATTTTCTGTACGAGTGAACCTTAAAACAAAAATATAAACATCAATGTTGTTGTAAGAACAAGAGTCAATTATCAAGTTTTGTCTTGGTAAGTGAAATTGGACTTAATTGGCATTGTTTTCTTGAAACAAGGATTAATACTGTCTTCGCTTTTCGGAAATGTCGTTACAACTTAGTGAATGAGCCCCTTAAGGCAATTTTGAAACATTTGTTCTGTGAAGAGGGGTGAGTTAGGACTCAAACGGTTGATTGGACAATATTTCTCAAAGAAACTCCATTTAATATTATAGAACCAGCTTCGTTCTAATATCTGAAAAAGATATTTATTTTGGTATCGAAGAATATTTTTATTATTAGAGGAGTAACTCTATTAAGATGCAAAAATAGAGTTTCTGCCCAATATTTGATCAAACATATTTTGCTGCCAAACCAGAAACCGATTATTGTTACGTCTGAACCATAATACTAAAATGAAAATATCTAAGGAGTTCGTTATTAATCCCACGTCAATGTCAAGCTCAAATGTATTTTTCTTCTCGTTAATAATTCAAAGCAATCTTCTGCAAACGTAACAAAAGTTTTTCTAAACGAGCACTTTCTTTGAAATAAATATAGGGAAAAGAACAATTATATTAAATAAATTACCGATGATGAAAATAAACAATTGATAGAAAATATTTAATTAAAACATAAAATAGGTAAGTACTATTGTTTTTCACGAAAATACGCGCGGAATCTACTGAATATTTTTAAAAGCTTACGAACATTCCGGTACCGTCCATCAGTTTTTACGGCCACATAAGAAAAGCCGTAATATTGTTGTTATGATAAATTGAGACAAGACACGAGTGTAATTTGGGCTCCATAAGCGATGCCCAGGTGTGGGGCGAATTTTAGATTACCATTTACGTAAACCATGTTTGATGAGAAACCAAGTCAAGATGATATTAATCATTCTTCGAGTTTGTATAATGTCCCATTTTCGTTGTATAATTTTATATGAGTCAGTGTTTATTTTGATGCGTAAGCTGTTAAAACCAATAAAATTACCTTGGAGCTAACAGAATGATAACACAAAGTTAAATGATATGAGTATTTTGGTTGTGCAAGGCTATTTATATAAAATATCAATGAAATTACTAGCTCACACTGATCATCAGTTTAATAGCAACGGACGTAAATAAAAATGAACACAATCGAAATAATAGAAATCAATCGGAAACTCTCAATAATAGGCAATGAATTTAAACGAGCTCCCAAACGATTTCGTAGATAGTAATTGCTTAATTAATATCAAAATGGTGTTCGATATGCGCAGTAATTTCTCTGTCACGAATATTTCTGACATCTTTATGCCGTGTTTCATTATTCCGTAGTGATATAATCTCCATAATAAGTATACCGTTATTATTTATTGCTAATTTCTTGATGACGTCGTGGATGTCGAACAGTATCTTTGAAGTTCCTATCCTTGAATGTATGGAGTCATTCTAATGAAATTTCCTTATGCGCCCGAAAGGGAATATTGAAGTAGTTTCCTTATTACTTGATGGAGAAACAACAAGAGCACCACCCACTACAAAATCAATTACGTCATCAAGACAGTTGTTTATTCAGCTAGGAGAGACGTATCAGGGTAGGGTAATACCGAGCAACGTCAAGGCTACGCCATTAATATCACTCGGTGCGTCGTTTATATGGATTACGTTGATGTTTTTGGGACCAATTCCTTTATATGTGACGGTTTTGCTAAGGTTAAGGTAATCCGTTGATTAAATCGGGGAAATGCTTTCGCCGTTTCATGAATGGTATTCGGAATTAGAAACGGATGTGCAAACATGTTTGTTTGTAGGTCGAACGTTCGGAGAATTTTGGTTTTATTCAGCAATACGTAGAGAAATAAGGGTTCACCGTGCGGAATGGGAATTATCAAAGAAGCAGGGAAATTGAGACAAATTATAATTCGGGATCTACAACTGGCAAACGTTGTCCCTATTTCTCTATTAATATTATAAACGCAAAAGTAAGTGTGTCTATCTGTTACGCTTTCACATCTAAACCGCTAAACCGATTTTGATGAAATTTGGTATAGAGATAGATCTCTGTAAGGTTTGAGACATATTTATTTTCTCATAAGAATTTTACAATTCACTTACATGAGAACTTAATTTAATTTTACAAATGTATTGTTTTGGCGTACAAATAAATTAATATAAAGTTAAATAAAATTAACGAAATGTTAGCAAATTATAGGGTAGTATATTTATGAACTACCCTACAATTTACTCACTTTCTGTTGCCAAGTTATCAACCTAGTAACACAATGAAGCAAAAAATTTCAACTTACAGATAATGTACATGGAACGAGCGCAACTGGAAGTGGCAACGGATATTAGTTAGTTACGGTTTTATTAGGTTGAATATCTCTCTGTATCAAATTTCATCAACATAAGAACCTATGCCTTTTGTCTCCAAAAGTCATTTGCAGCGCGGATGAAACCGTATTATACCTAGTTATTTATAATTTGTACTTAGGGCTAAAACAAGAAAAATATAATTAATAAACTTTACGGTACCAAACAGATTGAGGGGATTGAGAGTCGATAAAAATAAGAACAAAAAGAAGGAAAGGTTTTTCAATTAAACGGGGCTACAGCAGATAGTGGGAAAATGCAAATGTTTGTTCAGCCCGGGGCTTAATCAAACTCGAGTGTAAACAACAAATAACAAGAGAATTGACGCCTTTTCGTTCCCATAAAAAAATAAAATGTCAGTGTTCCTGTAAACTGTGTGGTGCTGAGGTGTACTGTGGGTGTACCTATGTTTACAAAAATATATTCACAGTTACAGTATGTTTTTTTCACAGTGTGCAAGGGTAAATCCAAACTCTATGGATTTACTGCAGAATTGTGCTGCAATTTTTTTTATACCACTAAAATGGAAAACATACATACCTACCGGCATAGATTTAAGTTCACACATACTGAATATTGCATACTGTTGTTCTCTGTCTCTACATGGAATGTGTGCATGCACTCATCTCTATAAGGACACGTTTTCGAGCGGTATAAGTACGGTGAGGGCAAATCTAACGATATAAATCTTTGCATACCGCTCACCTGATGGTCAGCGGTATAAGGGTGAAAGAGGGGGGACTTTCACCCCAACTGCCAACACAATGTTTCGTTGCGGAGTACTGTTAACCTTGCTAATCGTAAGGAACACAACGCAGCTCAAAGCTCTCTCGAAAAAAATAGCTTCATATCTGTTTTATAAAATGTTGGTGATAAAAAGCCTTGAGAGCCTAATGGTGTGACTATTGGACTGGCAAGTCAAATGTCTCGAGTTCGAATCCAAGTCACGCACCTCTGACTTTTCGAAATAATGTGCGTATTAATAATTAATTATCACTGGCTTCAACGGTGAAGGAAAACATCGTGAGGAAACCTGCATGCCTGAGAGATTTTCTCGAAGCCGTGTGAAGTCTGTCAACCCGCATTAGGCCAGCGTGGTGGACTATATAGCCCAATCCCTCTCATCCTGAGAGGAGACCCGTGCCGAGCAGTGGGACAGTATATGGGTTGATGGTGATGATGATATCTGTTTGGCAAGGATTTGAAATTATATCATCATTCTCCTAGCCATATCCCAAATTACTTAGGATCTTCGCACTATGTTTTTTTTTCTTCCATACATCTCTGTCGGCCGTCATCTCATCATTCCCTTCCTTTACAGCCATATCATCTCTCACACAGTCCACCCATATTTTCTTTGGTCCACATTCATACTCAAAACCTTCGTGGTAACATGGAAATAAACATAACATGTATGCCTAAATAAATATATGATTATGTAGGTACAGTTTGTCTGGTAGATATAGCTGGATATTAACGATATGACTGCCATTGTGCCCTTAATATATATTTATTATTAAGTGTTTACTTATGATAATAATGGAGATAAAAGAACATATCATTTTTGTTTCTATTATAATATGTCTAACCGTACATACAGACATATATTGTAGACTTTTTGGAACAAAAGTAAGCTATGATCTTCTACAAGGTCCAATATGTTTACTAAAATTTAAACGTTAGTAAAGGCATGAAAACGCAGTTTTTCGCACTCAAAGTCAAATATTTGATTTCAATATTAGTCTACAGTAGTTCAAATAGCACTTTTGAAAAGTCAAAACTGCTTGCACAATTCCAAAAACTGGGTCTTATGGACATCTCTTCTTTTTTCTTCGTGTTAATCTTGGTTTACAATGTTGTTCCGTAGCCCGATTCACGTAATTAAAACCGTAGTTATTTTTCAATAGGACGACTTCTAAATCGCTCCGGTTGACAGATGTGAATAGGAAAACTGTTTCCACGATTAAGTCGCTGCGACATCGCTACGGTTTTAATTACGTGAATCCGGCTACTGAATAGTTCATGAGAACAATGTAGTTTGATGATAATAATGAAACAGAAAAAAAGTTGTTAATTGCAATTGACAGTAAGACCTGACCAGCCCCGACAGACGGCACCCGTTCACGAGTATACTTTTATTATTTATTAGTCGAAGATACAAGATTTAGTTTTTATGGCAAGACACTGTTATTTTTGCGGATATAAATCTAAGAAAAAAATAAACCTCCTTAAAATTGTATAGTCCATGCAGGAGGAAATAGTACTTATTAATGGATTCCTGAATAGATTTTATTCTACCCATAAAACTCACGGAAGAGGAAGCAGTGCTCTTAATTTTCTATCCGCTAAAATAACAGTGTCTTTAGCATTCATTGAAAATAAAACTAGGAAGTTTTAATGATATCTGTAGACTCATGAGTAAACTTTTATACTTCCGATTCCAATGCTTTATTTCCATTTTTATGAACGTTTGTGTCATATTTATTACCTACCTAGTTGTAGATTATAAGCTGAAATAGTAGACTTGGAATCGGCCGATTAGCTTACTAGAGACTTGTATGGACGAAAAGTCCATACAAGTAATGTCAGAATTCTATCATAAGCAAATCTACCAATTGATTTGTTATTGGAACTGGCCGTAAAATAACGGTACGTATTTTGTTACGTTCGTCTTTTAAAAACACGTCAGGGTACCGCTACGGGGTCAGAGCGGTAGGAAATGACCCCGCTCTCCGATCCCAACCCCGTATGACACAGGGTCGTATGTCATCTGGTAAATCTATCTCAAGTAAACAAATAGCAGCTCTTGGGTTTCCGTCCGGAATACTCCAGGTTGTACGCGGTTTTCCAATTGGATGATTTAACGAAAAATAAATTTACAATGTAATGTATACTGATATTATTTTAAATTAAGAACCTATTATTTTTCCTTCGCTAAAATAACTTTGAAATCTTAGCATGGAAAATGCCAAAAAATACAAAAAGATAAGTACCTACCCATTGTTATGGGCTGTTACTTAAAAAAGAATACGAAAAAGAACGTATTACAATTTAAATTTATAAAATAATAGACTAGAATATATCTATATGAAATTAATGGATTAAGCATATATAGCCGAACTAGGCATTGCCTGAACTACGACTATCAGCGTCAACCCCAGTTTTACAGTGATGTTAGCTCTTAAACTATTGTTAGTAGATCAGACTATTCTCCATCAATAGATTTAAGTATTATTTAGAGTGGTTTTAAGTTATTATTTAGGAAAAAACCGGCGGGCGGATTGCTTATCAATCATGTTGTTTAACTGTAACCTTTTAAGGCAAGGTTAGATAATTTGCGTACTTCGTTACACTTATCGATGAATCGAGAATAAATTTTTCATATAAATTTTCCAAGTATATGTTTTTGTACCGTATCGTATCACATTGTAATGCATGAATGCTTAATATCAAAGCGTCGGGATGATTGCTTGGGAACTAGCGGTGGAATTTTACGTCTTTCTGAGTTTGAAGCTTCAAGTTATACGCAGGGAAAAGTGCCGGAGAAGGCACGTCATGAATATAGAGAGGCAGATGACGAGACGCTAATCTAAATAAACCGTCCTCAAGATTGCTACAGAGAAAATATTTGGGGTTATTCGCGACTCTCTTCGTAAATACGTTGACTTCATTCTGAGACTCCGATGGCGTAATGCGTCGTATTCGTATGGGCAATTCATTATTTTTTTGGTTGAATTGTTTACTTTTTGTTGGTGGGATATTTTAGAGATTCATAATGTTATACGATTCTTTTAGTAGTTGTTTTAAATTAATTTCTTGTTGATACTTAAATTAGACTAGACAAACTGTTTTGCTATTGTGTTTGCTAATTGGTACATTAACGGGTTGATCATCATCATCAGCTACTTTCCTATTGTTAGGCAAGGGTTTCCTCTCAGAATGAGAGTATTTAGGCTATAGTCCACTGCACTGGTACACCTACCAGTGGACCCTATAAGGACACCTCCTTATAGGGTTTTTCATGAAGGTGTTAAATGTAAATAGATGTTTTTCATGAAGTTGTTAAATGTAGATGTCCTCCCCAAGTGTAGACGATCCATGAGGATTTTCCGTAATTAAAAAAAAAAGGCACATGAAATACTGTGTCAGATACAATAAGCTGTTTAAACAATGGTGGATTTTAAAAAATTATCACTCAATATCTTTTTGTATATTTTGGCATTTTCCATGCTAAGATTTTAAAGTTATTTAGAGAAGGAAAAATTCGACCGCGGGCAGGATTCGAACCTGCGTCTTCTGGTTAGGTACACCAGACGCTATGACCGCTAAGCCACCGCGAGTCCCATCCGCCATGACGGATTTTGCCTTCACATTCAGAATTTACGTCTTTATGCTGACGTCAGTAACACCTATTGAAAAGCAAGTTTTTGCTTTTCAACCGACTATAGCCTAATCCCTCTCAATATGAGAGGAGACCCGTGTCCAGTAGCGGGACAGTGTATGGGTTGATGATATTGATTCAATTTATTTAAAAATAATAATTAGTTTGATAAGTAGGTAATTAAATCTGCCAAAACGGTGTTTTTTATCATAATCATCATCATCATTATATATCAACTACAGGAGGTCCACTGCTGAACAAAGACGTCCCTCATAGACTTCCCCAAGCTCCATTTATATGCCATCTGCATCCAACGATTACCAGTTTTTTTATTTAAATTATTACGTCGTAATTATTTAAATATAGGTACACTGTTACTTTCAAGCAAAATATTCGCTTGCTTAGTCAATGTGACGTAGGCTTAAGGAGCTTGGTCGTCGGACTAAAGAGATTAAGAGACTTTCTCTCGGAATTTGACCTAATTTCTCATCTCTCTTGAAGATAAAATCGCAGTTTCTTGATTTTGTATCTGATTTTCCAATCACAGTGGGTTGTTCTGGTTTGATATATAATAGATATATTTCCTTTCTTGGATAATATTTACAGAGGTTTTTATGATATAATTATTAAGTTATATGGCAATAGGCTCGCTCCCTATTACAATGCTCTGCAAGGAAAAGTTGTGTCGGCAGTTGGGGGATTTTGACCCTTATACTGCCAACCCAACTATTCCTCTTTCTTTTTACAGGGTCCGCAACACGCAAGTGACACCCTTCGTGTTACAAGCGTCTATAGGATACGGTAACCGCTTACCGTGTGTGTGTGTGTGTGTGTGGGGGTGTGTGTGTGTGTGGGTGTGGGTGTTTATAGATTAAGTAAACAGAACAGCACTCTCGTTAAATATTGAAGCAATTTACTCCCCAAAGCGTACTTGTAGTTACCGTGGATCACGAGCATTTATGCTGTGATCCTTAATTTTAGCGAAGAGTTACCTTAACGAGGCCCTCGGGATGGCTCGGACCGGTTGATCCGACACACGAATCACATTACCAACTAAGTGACCCGTGGCCGACGGTGGATCACTGTATGTAGGTTCCGTCATTTAATTTTCTAATTGTTGAGTGTAAACTTTCGTGGTTGGTTTCGGTCTTTAATTACAAGTACCAACCTGATGGACATCTTTTGTTTCCAAGTTGTAAACTTGCAATAGTATGAGGCTTTAGAAATTTGTTTCAATTGTTCTCAAAAAGTTCTCTCTCAAATACATTATCATCCTAATTGGAACGCCTATTAAAAATATTTCGATATCAAGGCACATCATAAAACTATATTTTAATTAAAACCAATAGTAATTGCGCTCGATATTGGCAATCGTCCTAAATGGGTTCCTAGTTGCCACGGATTGGTCGATTTGCATCGTGATAAGCGTTTGACATAGGTGACTGGATGGGACAATCCGATTAGAACGCATTTGATTTTGTGTTATTGAGTACCTACTCAGGTTTATTAGTTTTCCTTGTAGTTGTGCTATTTAGCATCATAACATACCATCACGCTTGTATTCCCCGAAGGATTGGGCAGAAGAGTACTAAATGATGTATACTTAAAAGCCACTGGTAAGGTCCCATTAATAGGGGGGCTTATTGCTCTTAATCGTTACTGGTTACTGAGCTGCTACTGAGAATTTCATAGAAAAATATCAATGGAAAGAAGGATGCTCGGTATTTCCTTAAAAGATCGTGTGATCAACGCGAAAATCAGAAGGCCAACTAAATTAACCGACATCACTCGTAGAATTCGTACTTTGAAGCGGAGATGGGTAGGGTATGTATGTCGTGGAGAGGATGGAAGGTGGAGTTGCAAGATCCTCGAATGGCAACCGAGGAACAACTGTAGAAGTGAAGTGTGATAATTGAGTAATGGTGGCGGGGAAGAAATGCTCCGAAGTAGCCTAGAGCAGAAACGAATGGGAGAGGCAATAAGAGGCCCTGATCCAGCAGTAGAGGGCATCGGGCTGATGATGAATGAATGAATGGCAATAGGCTCGCCCCCTATTCTATGAAACCGAAACATACTTCCCTTCACACTCACCTCTCCCGTACAGAACCGTCTAATCATTCCGGGAACACAGGTGTGTTGTTATATTTTAAGTTTTTTTTAAATAGTACAATGTACTGCATCTACTTGCAGTATCAAACAACAATGCCGTAGCCGTGAATCGATAAAACTTGTCAGCTTGACAACCTCGACTACAAATAATTACCGGAAATATGACCTACTTAACAGAATAATAATAAATGCAATGTACTTAGCAATAAAACAATTCCACTAGGTCTTCTTCTTATGGAGTCAACGGTTAGGTAAACAATTTGCGAGTTATATAAGGCCAATTCATCATCATCGTCAACCCATAAACTGTCCCACTGCTAGGCACGGGTCTCCTCTCACAGAATCAGAGAGCTTAGGCTATAGTCCACCACGCTGGCCTAATGCGGGTTTGCAGATTTCACACGCCTTCGAGAAAATCTCTAAGGCATGCAAGTTTCCTCACGACGTTTTCCTTCACCGTTTAAGCGAGTGATTTCGAAAACTCAGAGGTGGAGGTGGCCCTGGGTTCGAACTCGAGATCTTCGACAATTTTGAAATTACATCGGCCGGGTCAATATACTTTGAGGACAAGCAAAAAGTAGGTATTGTTATATATTTTTTTTACAAAACCAACGCATGATAAGTTGACTCTACTAGATTTTTCTTGAATAGAGCTCCCAATCTGCCTTTGTGTTGCGGTGGACTTTACCGAGCCTTTTCTCAACTATGTTTGGGTCGGCTATAACTGAATATCAGAATTTTACACGAAGTGCCAGTGTGACAGCCAGTGCCAGTGACCGCACCCCAATTTCTGGGTGATACCGATCCTACATCCTGAGGATAGACTGGTTGTCAGGCTTTTTGGGCTTCTGAATACCACTAACGACTGTCATAGATGTTCTTATGAAAACGGATTCACGGATTTCCGTGTTCTCTGAAGCACGGAGGGCTCTCGAGTTGTTAAGAATGGTCTCTTCGGTATTAGTCTACTTAAATTTATTTCCAGCTACTTAATCATTTATGGAGGCTCGAATAATGTACCTCAATGTGTAGTGCATACGTCACTGAGCATTGCACATACTGACCGATCGATTATCACTATGTCAAGGCTTATCCGTAATAATCCTGCCCTGTCAGTGATAATCGATTTGTCTCTGTAGAGCGTGCTCTTACTATGGCAGACAATGAGGTTAAATTGAGCACTGGGGTAGTTGACTGGTGTTTGATTTCTGAAAAATAGTGTTTATTACAGAAAACAATACGCAGCATTTGGAATTATTTCTGCATATAAAAATGCTACCCTCAGCTAAAGCCCTGAATAATACAAAATACGGAATAAAAAAAGCATAGTTCACAATAATTTATGATACTGATAGAAACGGTTGGTGATTTATAACGATATGTTTGGGCCATAGGACTACATAAAAGCAGATACGCTGAAAAATAGAATATATCTATATTCATACCCTGTTATTCATAAAAACTTAAAACGCTCTGTAAACCTATTTTAGTTAAAATATATTTTGTCCCTTTCTTTTACCTTCATGTTGAAATTTGAACGGGGTATATATATTAAGCAGAAAGATAAAACACGTTTTATATTGCGCTGCTTGTTGAGTCTTCTTATTCTCATAGTGCCTCTCCGACTAGGAAAGGTTGGCAGCCAATTCATCTCTTACTCTAGCGAGGCAAAAGAGTCCTGTACTCGCTATCCCCGTCTACTCCCTGATGTTTCGTAGCCAAGATTTCTTCATCCAACCAACACGTCTTTTCTCCGCGATTTTTCCTATCTTAATAAATAGATGGATAGTAGATAGAAAAGGTGAGTATTAGAAATTAATACATTTAAGTTATTTACTTAAAACACTAATTAAACTAACACGTTTTATAATCATGTTAGACCAAAAGTCCAAATTCCATCATATTTCAAGGCAAAAAATTGCAAATTTATTATTTCCGCGGTTTAAAAAGCGAATCAAAAACGTAAAAACTTTAAATTCTTTAAATTCCTGTAAAAAATGCTTATAAATTCCTAATAACGTAGTTTTAACTAATTGAAAGTATTTCATTTAGTATGTAACACATGTAGAACGTCGCAGAACAGTTTGGGACGCCATATTTTATGTTGTCGTTCCACGGCCGGCCACCGCGGGACAAGCGAACGGATTATTCAAATTTCACGTTGTTTGGCCGCCTCGTACTTCGCATTTTAATACCCATGCCATGTTGTTTTAGCTGAGCTGTTGTTTTTTGTCACGCGATACGGACAATAGACTGCCTGATGCGATTTGACGCAATATCTCAGTGTGATTCATATTTTGTGGGGTATTTTTTACTGGGTTAACTATATTGTACCGTCTGTAATAGCGTAGCGCAGAGCTAAAGCTTTATGAACAACGAATATGAAATGTACAGTCGACAACAAAATTCTCTGAACACGATGCAATTTTCAAAATGCTTTAACATCTTTAGTATCCAGAAGTTATTGACCTGAGACGGTAGCTAAAGTTCTCTGCATAGACATATAATGCTCGCGGTTTCACTCACATTCCAAAGGATTTTTTAAGATAAAGGTAAGTAATTAATCTATGTCATTTATCAATGTCTAATCTATTTCTATGCCAAATTTCATCACAATCGGCGGTTTAGGCGTGAAAGCCGGACAGAGCTACTTTTGCATTTACAATATTAAAAGGGATATATGTAGTAGGGATATCAGAGATTAGACTTCAGTTGAATTATTTGGGATCCTGTAATTGTTTTTTTTTATTATAATGGACCTTTATTATTTTGGAGAACTTTTCGGTCAACTCCTAAAACGTTCGGTCAATTTGAAATATCAATTTTGAGCGGGAATTTGCGCTTCGCTCATTGCTCCGTTCTGAAAGTATTATTGATGCAACTCTCTACGATGCAAAATCAGAATACAAGAGTACCTAGTGCTTTATCACTCAATATCCCCACAGCAACTGTACATCAGAGTAAACATATTCGTTGCAATAAAAACTGGGGCATTATAGAGCGACTCGTAAAGCATGGGTTTTATGTGACATATCCACGAATCTAATGGTTTGTGTGTATACGGTAAGAGATTTACGAGTGTGTAAAGTTGGATACTGATGCTTTCTATCAGAATGACATGTGACGTAGTATATAAACTTTAAGTAAACCTGTAGATTTACATAACTGGAGAGCAGTTCTGAAAATCTGTAAAAGTGAATCTAAAAGCAAATTCTGTAAATTCAAAAGTTGGAAAGCCAGTAGTTATCTTTTATCTTTTTAAAGTCTAAAACAACGATTTATGGTGACGTAAAACATCACGTCCAATGAGACCTGGAGATATCGTCTCAAACTACCGAATATAATATAGCAAAGTTGTGATTAATGCAACGTTATCCAGACTAGGACTTTTCGTAAACCATGGTACACGAAAAGTAAAAAAGTAAAAGGTAAAAGAACACACACGATTGTTGCATTGCTTATTTTATGCAGTTCATTTAAGAGCGATAGTGGGAGTAATCCCACTCAAATTGGAGCTGCCCGACTGGGGAAGTACCTCCGCCTTGCAGAAAATCGATGTAAAATAAAGTGTTCGTGTTCGATTTTCTGTTTTTTGAGTTTTGTAAGAAACACATGTGTTGTATTTCTTACGGTGAGCAAGGTCGCCAGTGCTCCACGAGGAAACGTTGTGTTGTCAGTGAGGGGACTTTGACCCTTATACTGCCAACCCAACTATTCCTCTTTCAATACAGGGTCGGCAACGCGCAAGTGATACTCCTGGTGTCGCAAGCGTCTATAAGCTACGGTAACCGCTTACCATCAGGTGGGCCGTATGCTTGTTTGCCACCTTAGTAGAATAAAAAAAAAAGTAGACACGACACTATGTGTGCTAATTGAGCCATTTACGCACAATCAGAGAACAAGAGATCGAGGTGGACGGAGATATACGGTGCCTCGCTACGAAATCCGTTTGTCATACATAAGAGATGGAGATCAGAGCGATTGAGCAAAAGACAATTAACACTATGAATTATCTTTCAAGTAAATTTAGTTAAACGTATAACTCGTATTAGCCATAATCACTTTAGTGGGAGATACTAACTCAATTGCCCTTCTAACTGGAAATCGATTCCGGTCCGATATCTGTTCAATAACCCTACGACCTCCGATTGAACCCTTCAAATGAGTTTCCTAAAGTCGAAATCCAGCTGAATCGGTTCCTATTAGTCCGAAGACCTTAGATTTTCCTCATTCTTAACAAAGCTTTTCGATTAACTAGTACATCTGGTTGTTTACCTTTCTTTAAGAGCTATTTTGGTTATTAGTTTCACGTCTGTATTTCTAAAAGGCTTTGGAAGAGGGTTATTAATGTACACTTACAGTTTGCTGTTATGCTTAGACCCCATGTAATAGGGGGCGGTCCTATAGCCATTAAACGGACACAAATCTAAACTCCGAGCTTCTACTGAGAATTTCATAGAAAAACGTACTTAGTAGTCGCGCTTAGATACACTAGATTATATAGAAGCAGTTCATAGTATCTACTAACTATTTATATTCGGTTTTGATAATGATTAAAGCTCAATTAATTAGTAACTTCACTCAAGTTGTAGCTGCCCGACTGGGGAAGTACCTCCGCCTTGCAGAAAATCGGAGTAAAATAACACTGCTTTGAGCTGTGTTGCATTTCTTACGGTGAGCAAGGTTGCCAGTGCTCCACGAGGAAACGTTGTTGGCAGTGGGGGTGACTTTGAACCTTATACTGCCAACCCAACTATTCCTCTTTCAATCCAGGGTCGGCAACGCGCAAGTGATACTCCTGGTGTTGCAAGCGTCTAATAGGCTACGGTAACTGCTTACCATCTGGAGGGCCGTATGCCAACTTAGTAGAATAAAAAAAATTTGCGTAAAAATAAATAGAATGGAAACTGTTGAAGTAACTGTTGGGGCAGAAAGTCAAAGTATGGCACTGAAAACAGAGTGTAAAAAGAGAGATTGTTGAAAGAGTGTCAAGGTTGAGGAAGAAAGCAGAACGCAGGCCTTAGCAGGACTTGTGGAATACTTGCAGTGGAGACCATGAGATACCACCTGAATACAGTATCTTACTAATGAGATACTAAGATTATTCGTTTTTATTATATTAATTTGCCCATTACCTTACCTATTGTAAAATAATGATAAGTATCAAGTATTCAGATACCAGATAACATCCCAACATAAATGAAAATGAACAGGATTGAAAGAAGTCCACTCCCATTTGGTCGATGAAGGCCGAAAAAGTTTTAAAACGATGTCTAAATAAAATTTATGAATATTTTAAACCCAAGCAGCCATATTTTTACATAACCCATTTCAACCCGCAACTGCCGAAAGGAATGGTATGCGAATGTACAACCGTTATTTATAGCAGCTAGTAACACAGATAAGCGCCGAAAGGCTTAACCGAGACCTTTGTAATCTCAATAAATGTTGCCACCCCTTGTTCTTTATCTATTTGTTCTATCTTTTTACAATTCATTCGATTTAGTAAAGCTGTCGAATCCCAACTTTATATTATAAATGTTAAAGTAACGCTTTCACGACAAACCGCTGAACCGATTTTGATGAATTTTGGTACAGAGATAGATTAGACCTTGTAGAAGGACAGAGGCTACCTTTTGTCTCAAAAAGCCTTTTGGAATGCGAGTGAACCGCGGGAAACAGCTAGTTCTACTAATATTGTGAAACTTTATTTCTTTCTTCAAAAGGCCATTTCAGACTTTGCCCTACATTGTAAGACACATATTTGTTACTAAGTATACAACGACTGGACTTTAAAAGAGACTAAGATTCTCTGAGTTTGTTTCGGCGTTTCTTCTCAGAGGTCGTCAGCTAGGAAATGCCGGAGCCATCTCGCTTAAAAAAATATGTAAAATATTGACTTGTATAAGTGTCTTTAAAAGATCTATTTACAGAAATAAATATCATTTATCATCACACTAATATTATAAAGGCGAAAGTTTGTTAGTGTGTATATTTGTTACTCTTTCACGCCAAAACTACTGAACGGATTTTGATGAAACTTTACAGTATTATTATTTATACATTAGAATAACATAAAGGCTATAATTTATAACGATTTTGAGTTATTTAGCCAAATTACAACGATAATTAAAAGTGACTTTTTCATGCAGACGAAGTCGCGGGCAGAAGCTGTTACATTATAAAAGTTGCTACATTTATTTAGTTGTTTCTTCGAAACATTACTCCGAAATGTTTAAATTTAGCACAGCAACAAATTACTCTTATCTTAAATACTTCCCATGTGTTGTCTCTAGAACTCGCCGGAAAAGTTTCTCCGACACCGAAACTTCTTACCTTTGAAAGTTCACCAAACTCGTTTTGTTCCATGCCATCCTTGATCATATTAACTCAGAGCGGAAACTCACTCATTAATCACAAAGAGAAGCCTCCATCATCTGTGTGTGCTTTTAACAAACTATTTTGGGAATAAGAACTTCTATTTTAGATAAATTAGAGCGATTATCATTTAGACCTCGCTTCAGATTTCTGAATTGTTAATAGTTGTGTAGGTATATTATGTGTAACATACACAACTATAGTCAATTCAGAAATCTAATAAAATGGGAATAAGGAAAGAGGAATCTAAGATATACATACATACATACCATCACGCCTGTATTCCCCGAAGGGTTACACAGAGGTATACTAATGTACACCCACATTTCGCCGGTATGTTTTAGGTCCCATGTAATAGGGGGCGAGCCTATTGCCATTAACCGGGCACAAATCCAGACTCCGAGCTGCTACTGAGAATTTCATAGAAACCCAATAACACTTTGCTCGACCTGGGGATCGAACCCAGGACCTCTAGCGTAGCAGTCGCGCTTAGGACCACTAGACTAATGAGGCAGAATCGAAGACATGATTAATAAAAGAGGGACCTTGTGGCTATGTAATCACTATGCTGTTCTACGTATCTGCAAGATTTAGTTGCGCTAGTCGCAGTCAGTCTATGGATAAGTGAACATTCTTAACAGTTTGAGACCCCTCAGTGCTTCGGAGAGCACGTTACCTCGTCGGTACCGGTTTTCATACCACTTTTGACAATCATTATGTAGTCAGAAGCTTAAAAAACCTGACAATCAGTCTATCCTCAGGATCTCGGTATTGCTCAGATATTGGTTTGCGGAGGTCTGACGGCTTCGTGTAAAATACTGATATTCAGCCTCAGTGGTTAGACTAAAAGCCAACCCGAACACAGTTAGGAAAAGGTTCGGAGGATCATGGATGGATGCTGATACATTAATTGTTAAGGAAAAAAGGATGTACCAGTAGAACTGTAATATTAGATATTTAGTTGGAATATTAAATAAAGTCATGATACAGTGAACGACATTAACTTAAGTGTATATGAAGACACAAGGGGCTTAAATTACATAAATCTAACATGAGGTAATTTCTTTCTTAAATTAAATTCGTATCTTTTATTATATTTGGCATTAACTCATGCTAAACATTGAAATAAAACTACTTTTTACGGATTTTATCGTCGTTATATTAAAAATAAATAGTTTTATAACTAGTAGGTATAATTAGTAAAAAGTAGTTTTATTTCAATGTAAAATACGCGCGTAAGTTGCACAAATCAATATGCATGCTAACATTTTTCAACGAAGGATGAGGTATTATTACAAATACTAGCATGACTGACCATAACCACAATTTAGTACCTGCGTTACAAGCGTACAGAGGTTACAAGTTTTCTGAACAATATTTAGAATCTGTCATCTTAAAATATAATCTAGTTGATTGCGTCAAGCAAATTTCATAACATCTAAAACTGGAATTATTTAATCAAACCGCAGATACTCCAGTATCGTAGAATCGGTTCATTAGATAGAAATCAACTGTCGCCTGGTAAAGGTGGGTTCCGTTTATAACCGATTTGGTCTTATTATATATTATCTCAGCGGCTTAAACAATAAACAATATCCAGTAAATTATTCCAAGAATACATTCTGTTGCTATTTTGTTCCTCAAATCATGTGTAAGTATCATAAAGATTTTTGTATTTTCGCTTCGCTGACATTTTGCAACGAACATTTTAAAATAGAACATTGAATCAATACTAGCGCTCCATTTGAGCTGTTACTTGCGGTTCGTAATCGTCATAAGACTAGACACGTCGTCCAAAAATTGGTAAAAAGACGTGCATTTTCCGCTGCAAGTGGAGCTCCACCCCGTACCGTGTGACAGATGTCTAGTGCCCCGACATTTCCGCGACCCGTCACACCTCTCACTTGACAAGTTTCCAATAAGGAACTTGTACAGATCTGATAGCCTACCAATAAGTTTGAACGAGAAATTGGGAACAAGGTGGATATTATCAAAATTGATGACGTCTTGACGAGGGTACCAGTCAAATCCGTTGTCTTAGCGTTATTTGTTCTGATAATCTTATTGGTTTCGGATTTCCAGGTCAATATGTCTATGGAATATTGACTAATGCGCGATGAATTTTGAGTTCGATCCTCGCTTGGTTTTAATATTTATAATGCTGGTTTTAGTGTTTGTGTTTGTAAACACGATAAAGGAGAAATTACTAGTATTGTAACATTAAAAAAAAAACTAAAAGTAATTGACATGTGTCAAAGTTTAAAAAATATGGACTGAAACAAATAGCTATGAAACTCAAACAAAATTCTAAATAATTAAATACTTTATGATTAAGGGAGTGGGGAGGGTTGAATCCGTTGGTCCTTCGTCCCAGCAAAAACTAGGAGGCCGAGAAGGGTGGGCATTTGAGGGGCTGTCTAAAATGTTGACGTTCAAAGACCACAAAGTGTACCTTGTGGTAACAACAGGTACCTTAAGGCCTACAGCCTTATATAAATGTAATGTTTTATTCGATAAGCATCCATTATATACTAAGGGAGTGTGTAGCGGTGCATTGTTGTGGTGGTGGGTGCTGGTACGCTGGGAAGAATAAATGAAACGGCAGAGAATTAAATTTTCACGTGTGTCTTGGACCACTGTCACAGTTGGAAAGAATTAATGTTGCCACAGAAAAACAATAATTTGTATTTTAATGTTGGTGTTGCTATTATATAATAAAAATATCCAACAGGGAGGCTAATAATAAAATATTAATTTTAAGAAATACAGTATTTATGTTGTTATAATGACACTGGACCCTACACTAAGACACCCTGAGTTGTGGAGCCCAGTCTCTTTCGCCGAGTTAGTTTAGTTAGTTTGTCAATAAGTGATTCTTTCGAAGTCAAAGTCAAATGTTTTATTTCAATTAGACCATTAAATTAGCAATTTTGAAAAGTCAAAACTAGTTGCACTTTCGAAGTAATATCTCTGACAAGTTGCGTTACACATATATTATGAATAAACATAAAAACAAACCATTATACCTGTATTCCCTGAAGGGTTAGGCAGAGTTTCAACAACTAATTTACACCCACAGTTCGCTGCTATGTTTAGGTCTAATAATAATAATAAACTTATTCAGTCCTTCGTTACATTGTTAACTTAAATTAGGTTTACATTACAAGTATTACGTAACAAATTAAAATTTACATTGTGTAATTATACGGTGACTAGACGCAGTCTGTATCTTGGGAGTCAGAATTGCAGCAGATATATTAACGTATAAATAGTCACAAGTCAGTGAGTGGACTGTGTATTTTAGACAGTAACATCTAACATTTTCAAAATAAATGAAGTAATAAATGAAAGAAAAATAAGTAAAAAAAATACATAAATGAACAAATGTGTGTGTATGTATAGGGGGGGGGGGGTGTGTTTGTGGGTGCGGGTGTGTATTTTGTGTGTCTTGATTGGTTATGATTGGTTAATAAATGTAATAGTATAATAGGGTCCTTTAATATTATCATTCATCATCATCATCATCAACCATATAGTGTCACACTGCTGGACTGGTTTCCTCTCACACAATGAGAAGGATTAGGCTATAGTTCACCACGCTGGCCTAGTGTGGGTTAGCACACCGTCGAGAAAAATCTCTAAAACATGCAGATTTCCTCACGATGTTCTGGGAATCGAACAACGGACTTCAAGGGTAGCAGTAGTGTTTACGAGCACTTAGCTAATGAGGCATAAAATAAGAATAAAAATATATATCTTGGAAAGGGTTTTATCATTTTATTTTATTTTACAACAAAAAGGCGATGCGATCAAAATAACCGCATAAGTACAAAACCGCGGAAAATGTGACATCATCTTTAATGAAAGTAATCAAAGAGAAAAACAACTTTTAAGCTTTCATATTATTCTTTCTGAGAAACCTTTCAACGACACAATCAAATATTAAAAGGAAAAGCTGATCGAGAACAAGAAGTATAAATAAGCCTATTTCAGTAACACAATGTGATCTATTGAATTTTACGCAGAATTTTAGATTTTCCTTAATTCCCATTGCGAATTCGACCCTTTTTGTGTTTTGTCCAGTCGATAACATTGTGCTATTTGTTTTTTAATCGAACGTTACACAAATTGGTGTTTGGGCACAATACAGCGTTCAATGTTATTAATCCTCGGTCAGAAAAATATGCTCTTTAAGTTTTGTAATCAATGTAAAACAATTGAATCTATATTAGGTCGTAACCTCTGTTTGTGCTGCAGAGTTTGTCTGGGATGGTTCTGCTGCTAAGCAATAATGTGTTGCGTTACAGTTTGAAGGGTAATGTAGCCAATGAAATTGCGAAGGTCTTATGGCAGTTGCTTCGTGTAAAATACTGATATTCAGAAAGAAAGAAAGAAAAATAGTTTATTTAGGGCACCCATTGCGACACACAAATACATACAAAAATAAATACCAGTACAAATAAACATAAAGCAATAATTTGTTGGTCATGGCTCCTCTAAATAGGTTTTGCATGTGCAAGGCGTTTGCCTGGCGCTGGTTTTCAGCCGCATCTGGTTAGACTGGAATCCGACCCCAATATAGTTGGGAAAAGTTAAGTTTAGTTCTAGTGTCGAATTGCTGAACTGATTCCCGATCATATCAGATCATATGTTTATAACATTCCGAGATGAGATAAACATAAATGTTTATGTTTGTCTGGGTGTTTCTTATGTATTATAAGTATATATTTACAAAATAAGTATAATTATAAGTATTTTATTCATTGTACAACCTCTGCTTAGTTTGAGACTAGATGGTGCTGTGTAAAATGTCCCAAAAATATTATATTATACTAGCTTCTGCCCGCGGCTTAGTCCGCGTGGAAAAGTTAATTTTAACTATCTTTGTAATTTGGCAAATTAACTCAAAATCGTTATAAATTATAACCTATATGTTATTCTGATGTATAAATAATAATACTGTAAAGTTTCCATCAAAATCCGTTCAGTAGTTTTAGCGTGAAATTGTAACAAACAGCCATCCATCCAACCACCCTCACAAACTTTCATTTATAATATTAGTAGGATTATATTCTTTTAATTTCAAACATTAGTGTATCTAATTTTTGACAAGACATATTAAATAACACACATAGCATTTTATAAAGGGTTTCTTTGTCTTCAGCTGCTTCACAAACTATCTTAACAAAGCGCTCTTTAGGTCCAAATAGTAAAGCCTTAAGTAGGTACTTTAAACCCAAAAGTTAAAGGAGTACTTTATAATCCTATTTAGGGATTATATTCCTTTAACAAGGACCCTTATTCACAGACGCACATTTGTGTTTACGACCCCTGTTTTCACTATAGTTCCAAGTTTTAAGAGCTGGCACTACCATTTATGTTAAACTAGAGGTGCTTATGTTATTAGACGTGGATAATTAGCTTAAGAACCTTCCATGTTGACTGTATCCACGAATACGAAAACCTTGCAAATACACGTTGAATTTTCGTTCCCTGAAGGCATACCAGAAGCCAGAATAGGAATTAGAATAAATTACTTTTTAAGTAATTTACTAAGCGAACGCGGATTAGTGACGGAGCATCTCTCTATAATTATGGCGATTATTTTTCTTAGAAAAAGACAAATCCTGGACTGGAGAACAAGCTCTATCTCACGAAGGACTTTAAAAACATATAAACGGAGAAAATGAACACCCAGACTCGAAACAAATATCCCTCGATCACACACAAGATTTGTCTCTACTGGGAATCGTCTACAACTCCCGGTCCAACGGTACTGGCGAGCTGACCATTATAACCGCTACGCTTATGATCAGCAGTCCGGTACTCGAACCACTAGACTACAGAGGTCGTCGTCATCTTGTCTGGAAGTCGACCCCGACATACTTAGTTGTGAAATGGCTTGGAGAATGAAGATAAATTCTTATTGTTCCTAGTCTATAGCAATCTAGCTAGTGTTTATGGTAATCGTATCAAACTCTTATGTACACTTCTGCTTCTAATCCTCTCCAAAGCTTAGATAGATACCTATATCAAATAGATATTATTTCCTAAAATCAGATACGGCGTGAATACCGCAAAATCTCACCAACATAAGTTTTGCAGTAAAACGTCGGTCACGTAACATAGTTGGATACTTTTATCTCCAATCCGTGCTCCCACTCCGCATACCAGTCTAAATACAAATTGAATTATTATTGAGTTTTACTAATAATAACGTACTTCAATGATCAAGTTTGTTTTTGCTGTTTCAGTTAGGTACACTAATCAATGGAGTTTTTTTCTTTTTAAACCATTTATTTTGCCACACATTAATTACATAAAAAAGGTGAAGATACATAAATATAAAAGACAGGCAACATGTGCAGCACGGAAACCAGCTCAGTGTTCGCTGTGCGGAGGGCACAGCACTGATTTTCAGCTGTTCCCTGCCAAAGTGAGCAAACAGTGTTTTTAGACGCGCACACGAAAAACACAAAAAAAAGTCTAATAAAATAAAATAAAAATTTCCTCGACAACACATGACAGGTAGGATTGTTTATTGCACATACACATGGCTGAACATTACATATAAATATTGCTTTGGCTAAATTTATTTTAGTCGTAAAGTCTGATTATATGTTTTTCGTATGCATGATGTATCAATATTAATCGGATGTACAACATGACATAGGTTTGAACTAATTAAGTAAATGAACGTGATGCACTGTTTGCCATTGATATATGATTTAATCAGATAAAACATTTTTTGGTTACAGAAATGAATATGTCTTGCTATGGAGATAGCTTGCTGGACCACTTAATATTTATTAAGGTTTAATTCATATTCACATTATATTCATAGGTTTAATTTCGGCGTTTTTGACGCCTATTTCACATTTCATTGCTTACTGATTTCTGAAATTTACGCTAATATAAACTACTTTTTACTTATTAGGTATAGCGTTATATTAGTTCGATTCTTTCTTGTTGGCCTTGTGAGAGTTAGCGCTGCTCCTCTAGATAGATTCATCATCATCATCATCATCAACAACACATATACCTGCTGTCCCACTGCTGGGCACGGGTCTAAAAATAAGGCTTATAATCCACCATGCTGGCCTAATGCGGGTTTGCAAACTTCACATGCACCGTCGAGAAAATCTTTAAGGGGCATGCAGGTTTCATTTCATTTTATTCACCGTGATAATTAATTATTTAATACGTAGGTACATGATTTTGACAAGACATACGACTTGGCTGTCCAATCGTAATAACAATGGGCTATACCTACTGCATAAATTGTGTTCTTCGAATCATCTACTAACTGATGGTTGCTAGTGTGAATTATCCTCGATGGTGGAACTATTTTATTAGTACCTAGTAATTTATCCATAACTCGCTTTGTAGTTAGTCTCTACTTTTTAATTTTATCGCTAAATTGTATGAGCAATGTATAATGTAAAGGGTGCTTACTATAGTTTGATACTTTTATCCATAAATCGTGTTTCCACTAACGCATTCCGAAATGCCGCCAGAACACTACTTGAATTAGCATCCAATTTGCTTAATGGCCGTTAATACGAACCACGTGTAAATTCTACTCGTTACCAAGTGCTTTAGTTTAGCAGTGAGAGGGTTAAGGGTTTTTACTGGTTAATCGGATTTATATTTCTTTTATAATCAGGCTTTTAAATAAATTATTTGGAACAAAACTATAAATAGTTTTTATACTGCAAATTATCTATTTGTAAATTTTTTTACTATAATATATTACAAAAGACTTACCAACATAATACTTACTTAATATTTACAAAATATACATACTTACCTAAACCAAAACAAAAAAAAGTGTAAGTTGGTAATAAATAGTAGTTAGTATTACAATCTTTTTTTATTGTAATACTAGCGACCCACCCCGTCTCGTACAGGTGCAACATGTATACATAAATATAGCTTATGACACTTACAAATAATGTGGCTTTCTATTGGTAAAAGTATTTACATAATCGGTTCAGTAGATCCAGAGATTACCCCCTACAACCTCACAAACTTTACCTCTTTATAATATTACAGACCGTTCACAGTTATTTTACCTCTAGTTGTAAAGTTGGCTAGCTTGAGCTCTATGTAGATACATGGTTTTCACGACTTCCCTGTTCAAAATATGACTGTACAATATATCACTTGACAGCAAGAAATATCTTAACTTTATATAACTTAACTGGAAGTTAAGTTAAATGTCAAAGGTATAATAACTGTGAACGGTCTGTAGTATAGAAGGTGACAATTAATAATCTTACAGTCGCCTGATGGTAAGTGGCAGCAAAACTAGTATTATTACGAGCGCATTGTCATCTTGAAACCTTCGTTGTTAAGTCTCATATGCCTAGAAATTTCACTGGAACACAGTTTCCCTTCAAACCGGAACACAGTAAAGTCAGCACATTAGTGACAGAATAATTTAATTGGCAATGCGGTGGCATTATCCCAGACGAACTCAGTAGCCTAAACATAGCCGATCACCTGAAAATTAATTATAAATGTAGGTATTTAAGGTAGGGACTGTAAGAGTTTTGAACAATAAGTCTTTAATGTTCACATTCCGGCCCGTTAAAATGTGGCGGACAAAAAAGTAAGTAGATTTGAAATATGTCTAGAAAACAATTCGATATATATGGTTGTCAATATTATGAATTGCTTGTGGAATCTGAATACAAGTATTGTGCTTTTTAAAATACGCTTCCCAAATATCAGTAACCCGGCCTTTACAGTACTGTGGGATCTAAGTGGTGTTGAAAAGAAACTCTCGGTTTGGAAGTACTTCAGGACCTATATTCTTCAAAGGTCTAGGGAAATCTCACCTACATAACCATCAATCACTTTTTATTATTTAAATGGTTATTTCTTCTTTAAATCAGCCAGTCATACGCGACTCCTTGTAGCGATCTCTACAGTACCTGCTTATAATTTTTTTCAAGCATAATTTTATTCACATTCAGCAGTGACAGCCTAGTGTTATGACCCATAGACTGTCAAGTCAAAGGTCTCGAGTTTGAATCCAAGGCACGCACCTCTGACTTTTCGAATTCATGTGCTTATTAATAATTAATTATAACTTGCTTAAAACGGTGAACGAAAACATCTTGAGGAGACCTGCATGCTTTAGAGATTTTCTCGACGGTGGGTGATGACTGCCAACTCGGACTAGGC
Organism: Acronicta alni; assembly: GCA_964056405.1. Taxonomy (NCBI): domain Eukaryota; kingdom Metazoa; phylum Arthropoda; class Insecta; order Lepidoptera; family Noctuidae; genus Acronicta; species Acronicta alni. The sequence continues at coordinate 4,591,388 of OZ043918.1, read as the reverse complement.
CAGCGTGGTGGACTACAGCCTAATCCGTCTCGTTCTGAGAAGAGACCCATGACCAGCACTTGGACAGTATATGGGTCCCTAATGATGATGAATATTCATCATTATTATTCCACATCAAACATTGCCTTCCAAATTAAAAAAAAAATAAAGTAAAAATAAAAACCTTAAATTATTGAAATAAAACTACTTTTTACGGATTTTATCGCGTATATTGATATTATTAATCCCGACGTTTCGGACCCTTTACAGCGTCCATGGTCACGGGTAGACTGAGGTGGTGTTAATTAATAATTAGTATTATATGTCATTGATCATGTAACAATAAAAAATGTAGGGTAGCTGTCAGTAATTATATTCATTACTTACAGTTATAATTTACTATCGGTCGCTTCATCGGCTAAACAAATATGGCAGCTTGGAAAGTGTGGGTAAACTTCCAGGAATTACAACACGATGCCCTAGTGGGCACACAAAGCAAACACTGGGGGCTCGGGTCAGCTAATAGGCTTTTGTACGAAGATTTTTCTAGATAAAGTTGATAGTTTGGGTCTTTAAGCGTTTCGCACCACGAGCGATTCGAACCACGGTGTGAATCGCTCAAGTACTGTTTTTGAATGGGACCATTCGCACCGTAGAGGTTGAAGCGGTGCGAATGGCCGACGGTATCTTTTGGAATGGGTCGATTCGGACTACGGGGCGAGACGAACTAATGCTCCTTTCTTGATTCCAGTTTGACTCATATCACACATTTACGGATTCCGATTATTTATTAGTAGTGATTGATACATTGCGTTCCGAGGCGACCCCATTACAAAATGTTCTTGGGCGATTCGAACCGTGGTGCGAAAGGACCCATTCAAAAGAGCTCTTGGGCAATTCACACCGCGGTTCGAACCGCTCGCGGTGCGAAACGACTAAGGACCCGATAGTTTTAAAGTTTTCTTTTTGTTTTTTATAGCTAAGTGGCGTTTATTGGATAGGTAGGATTGTTTTAGTTTACTGCTCGCTACTTTATTTATGCATACTTTAGTAGAAGTCTTAAGTAATAGTAGCTAAGGATATTGAATAATGTACCCGCAATAACATTTATTTTAAAGAACAGGGGGTCTACTCCCTAAGCACAAAGTCCGTAGTTTCGGCCTTAGTTACGGGCGTTTCCTACTCCGTATCACTTACGGATGGATGATTCGTTCGGGGCCCGAACTAAGAATGAATGACAACACTATTTGACAGTTGTCCCTACTATTGATGTGTTTTTACCCGTTCGAAAAATTGAATTTGATACTTGTTTTATCGGACTCCGAAGTTTTGGAGAACTTTCAAACGGCTCGTAACTTCGTTGACGGAGATAGGGAGTAGACTCTTTGGATTGGAACTAATCTTCGTAGAAATTGGTTCATCATCTATTAGAATTATTATAAATATATACTTTATTGTACATCAAAATAATACATAGAAGACTTATTTAATGCAATAAAAACCCAATAACACTTTGTTCGACCTTTTTTTATACCATTAAGGTGACAAACAAGCATACGGCCCTCCTTATGGTAAGCGGTTACCGTAGCCTATAGACGCTTGTAATACCAGGAGGGTCACTTGCGCGCTGCCGACTTTATAAAACGAATGAGGAATAGTTGGGTTAGCAGTATAAGGGTCAAAGTCCCCCCCACTGCCAACACAATGTTTCCTTGGGGAGCACTAGCATCCTGGGAATCGAATCCAGGACATCTACCATAGCAGTTGTGCTTAAGAATACAAAGCTAATGAGATTGTTAATTAAAATAAGGCCAGTACTGGTCGCGTGTCCGCAAAAACCGCAAATGAAGTTAGTGACCGTTCGCGTGTTAACCGCAAAAATAATGTATTATTTTTTAATTAAATGAAATTATTTCTGTAAATAGATCTTTTCAACACACTTTTACAAGTCAATGTTTTGAATTATTTTTATGTCTGAGAAGAAACATCGAAACAAACTCAGATAATCATATATGTGAGTGTCACAATGCAGGGCAATGTCTGGAATGGCCTTTTGAAGAAAGAGCCACAGCGGTTTTGAGTAGATCAATCCTAACCGACGACACGCCTGTGTAAGTCATTGTGTAGCTCGACCATAATAGAGGGAACTCAAAAACCCGTCGCACGATAATACCAGGTCGGCAGAATATTTGCGAAATCCTAATAAAAAAAAATATCAAAGCCACCAGACAGTTAAAAACTGTGCATGTTTATAAATTATCTAGCCTACATGGTACTCACATTTACAATTTCTGTTAACAGTAAGTTTAAATAAAAAAGGTATTAATCCCAGTGTGGTAGTTTGTTTCATAATATTTTATAAAAATATATTTACACAAGTTGTTGCCCACGATTTTACCCGAATCCCAAAGTTAAACGAAAGTAACCTATGTCCTTCTCCAACTTTTAATCTATCTCTATACCAAAATTCATCAAAAATTTTTAGCGGCTTAGGCGTGATAGCGTAACAGAATGACAACCAGTTAAGTTTGCATTTACAATATTATCTATCTATCTGACAAGTGACGACGTCTGTGGTCTAGTGGTTCGACTCGGCCGGACTGCCGATCATGGTCTTGGGTTCGATTCCCACAGGACACAAGTATTTATGTGATAGTAAACGTAAGTGTTTGTTTTAAATCATGGGGTCACGGGTAGACTGGACGCTGTAAAGGGTCTGGGTGTAACTCATGCTGAAAATTATATTCGGAGGAGAAATATTAGTTTTCAGTAAAGGAACAATGCTCCAAAATATCTTTCAACCCAGTATATTCTAGGTAACTAAAATTAGAACTTTGAAACCTGTCTGGTAAATATACCTTACATTTCAATAATGAATCTATATTTAGACGTTATTCAATAAGAACACAACTTTATCTCGGCAGACATACAACACAATTTAGATGGTGTTATCATTTACCCACTGTCATGTAAACAGATCCCTTGAAGGATGGGATCAATCCAAATGACTTATCTTTAGGATCACACTCTGCTTGACAAGGGTGTATGAATGGGGCCCATACAGTTAGTATGGTAAGGACGGTTATATGACATGCGGTCGCTTGAATGGATTGAATGGGGATGTATTTAGGTTAGGTGATTGGACATAATGTGTACTGCCTTTGCATTATGCGTCCCTGGTACGCGGAAGGGTAACGTGTGTTATGACACCTCACCCTTTTCGCTCATCAGATCAATGAAGCATGTGTAATTAACATACCATCACGCTTATGTTCCCCGGAGAGTTAAGTAGAGATATATACTTCTTACCTACAGTTCTCTGGTATGTTAAGGTCCCATGCAATTGGGGGCGAGCCTATTATCATTATTCGGCCACAAATCCAAATTCCGAGCCGAAATTTCATAGAGAAATTCAATAAGACTCGGCCTGGGTATCGATCCCCAAGGACCTCTGTGTAATTTAGGTATAATATTTGGTTTTAACAATAACTGGTTTTATATATTACATATTTATATTATCAGAACTGTTCAGTTAGCAAATCCCTTTAAAAAGGTGATTAGAAAGATGGACACCTAATTAATTCTCTGAGTTTTTTTGGCGTTTCTTCTCAGAGGTGTCAAGTTCAGTTAGGAAATACCGACGCCATTATAAATATTTTGTGTTGACTTGTAAAAGTTTCTATAAAAGATCTGATTGAACTACTGAAATCACTTTCTAGAGAAGGTTAAGGATATAAGAAATAAATCCCAATAGTACCGTAAATGGTTCAAATTTCAATACTAACCAACACAACATCACACACAATATTTTCAATCTGCTTCTTATTTTAAGAAAATGTCATCTTAGTAGGTACTCAAAGCATAATCAAAACAAATTGTATCGATCGAAAAATACATACTACGTTGGATCATAGGAATCCAACATAGTAACTTTGTGTAGTCCCCTTATGAGTACAGACATATAGGAGAGTACCTACACAAAGTTACTGTGCCTGTGTATGCTATGTTTGTGTAGTCCCCATATGCGTAGAGAAGCACGGGACTACACAAAGTTCTCAAAGTTGTGCGTAGTCATCTGACGACCCATTGATTATATTATTATAGATGTGGTCCACTTTCTTTCTTGTTCCAAGAGGAATTTCATGACTGTCAGTGAATAAAAGCCATTTATTTATTTTTACAAAGCCAAATTGTTTTGTTTCACCACAATGTATAATACAGATGATATTCTCTGAAAACATGACAGCCGAGCGTGTAAAACAAAAGATAAAAGAAGTGATTAATTGATATTTTTCTGCTTATTCGCGCGGAAATGTTGGCCGTTTGACCTTGAGCTTTTTGTAGCGATATCATGTTACGCAATTTGTGGGGCAAGCATAGCAAAACGTCCTTGTCGTCATCGGCTTTAAATCAAAATTTAAGAAAACGCCATCTATTGCCAAAATTCAGAAATAATTCTTCAATAGGTCTCGCTCTAGAGAACAAGCCCTGTATAGCGAGGGACTTTACAAACATAATTAACGGATACAAAATACATACAGTCTCTAAATAAATATCTGTGGATCGAACAAAGATTTCTACGGATAGGAATCAAACCCACGACACCCGGTGCAGCGGTAGTAGCCCATTGTCCAATTAGCCTACTGATCGTCAGCGCGACACCTAGGCTTTGAGAGTTCTATTTCCGTATCAAGCAAAGTATTAAAGGGTATTTCTGCGAAATTCAGAGAAGCAGCTCGCAGTTTGAGTACCTACTCACCTCTGGCGAACCCTACAGGGAATACGGGTATGATTGTATGTTAGAGATTTAATACAGCATTATCTAGTCCCAAACTAAACAGAGCTTGTACTATGGGACACTGGTTATCCTACTAATATTATAAATGTGAAAGTTTGCGAGGATGGATGGATGTTTGTTACTCTTTCACGCTAAAATTTTTGATGAAACTTTACAGTATTAGTATTTATATATCAGAATAACACAATATAACTAATTTGAGATACTTATTTAGCCAAATTACAACGATAAATTAAAAGTAACTTTTCCATGCGGACGAAGTCACGGGCAGAAGCTAGTACTATATACCTAAATACATATTTATTATTTTTTGTATTCTTATAATACATTAGCTGCCCCCCGCTGTGTCACCCGCCTTTTTTTCTTTTCGTTTTGCTCAGCTTCTAGTAGTCGGCTCCTAATAGTAATAGCGCCCATAACCTTCCTCGATAAAAGAACTATCCAACACAAAAAAAGTTTTTCAATTCGAACCAACTACTGGTTCGAATTAAAAAACTCTTACTCCTGAGATTAGTGCGTTCAACTATACAAACAAACAAAGTCTTTAGCTTTTTAGTATTAAGAATAGATAAGAAACACCCAATCAAACACAAACACATACATAAGTTCATCACATAAATATTTGTGTCCTGAGGGAATTGAACCCATGACTTCAGTAGCAAGCCAAAAATTTAACCACTAGACGAGAGCCGTTGTCAATAAGTATGTAGTTTTATGACATTATTATGCTTAAATCCAATTTCATGTTTAAAACAGCCATATTCCGCCTGAATTTCATACTTGAATCACTGGGGAAATCATAACATGAAAATATGTTTATAGAGTTAATAAAACGTTGAACTAGTAACCTGCATCCAGCAACTAGCATACCAATCCTTTATTTGAACGAGGCACGATAGAGTAAAAGTAGGCAAAAATAATACTTGCTGGCTTTTGTTTTTTTAGCTGAATACTCCTAGCCATTTTCCAACTATGTTGTGGCTTCCAAATGTGGCTGAATATCAGGACGAGGTTTTCACGAAACGACTGCCATTCAGAAAAA